>OY882859.1:189726845-189926845 GCA_963693515.1 Pipistrellus nathusii | reverse complement strand
GATGCTTGGGGCTGAGAGGATTCTCTCCCTCACAACGGCCCGGGGATCTGGGGCCCGGGGGCCTGCCGAGCAGCAGGGGCTCTGGGCTACGCCTGGGAGCCTTGCCATCCGGGAAGCGCATTGCCCTGGGCACAGCCGGTGTGTGTCCTCCGCCACGGCTTGTTCCTGGGCTGCGAGGGCCTAGGGCCCTAGTCAGCAGCCGGCCCTCTCCCAGAAAGATGGCATTTGGGGCGATTGGAGACAGAAATCAGGTTCCTCTCCCAGAAAGATGGTATTTGGGGAGATTGGAGACAGAAATCAGGTTCCTGGACCGGGTTCCTGTCCCAGAAAGGGGCGCCTGTTTTCTGGTGCATCCCACCCTGCGTGCTCCTGCTGGAACACGGAAAGGGCAGTGTGCACACGGGCTCACATGCCTTCGCTGTCCTGATCGCCAGTGCTCCTCGGCAGGCTGCCTGCCCCAGGCACCTGACCCCAGGCCGGCGCGGCAGAGGCCACCGTGCGGGCGCCGTCTTGTCTCCCGGACACCGCCTGCCTGGCAGCTCCTTATCTCCTGGGGCCTGGAACTAAACCTGAAGCTCTCCTCTGGAGCGGCCGAGCCGGGAGCACCAGCACCTCGTGTGCCGTCGGTCTGGCTCTGTATCGGGGCTTCTGGCTGGAACAGAGGACGGTGGGGAAGGGCATCGGGGGCCACGTCACATGTATCTGTCTGGTGGCCATGTCACGTGCAACCTGAGCTGCCCTGGCCGCCTCCTTGACTCAGCGCTTGGCGTTGCCTGGTGGTCTCCACTCGCTTCCAGTGAACTGAAGTGAAGAGGTGAGTCCATAGCACCACCAGGCTGAGCCGGGAGGCATGGCCCAGCCCAGACGTTGAAGGGAGGTCCCAAGCAGGCCTGGCACCGGAGTGGATGCCACCCAGTGCGGCCCCTGTGCAGTTTCAGTGCCACTTTGCTCTCTTCACCGTCCTTGCAAAGCGGGCGTCTGTCGAAGGGGCATGCGGGCAGCTGCCGCGGGCGGAGCAGCATCCATGTTCTACCACCGTCTCCTGCGGCTCTCCGTTTTCCGTAATGCACCTCCAGAGCGTCCTGGACTTCCTGTGTACATGATCATCTCATCTACCAGTGGCAAAAGCTGTGTAATCTCTCCTTCTTTTATTCCTGACGTGTCTGTCCCTGTGGCCACAGTGAGTTCTCGGTGGTGGGATGGCATCTCGACGGTCATTCCCCAAGGATGCGTGGCATTGCACTTCCCACCTGCCTTTCCCGAATCCAGTGAAATAGGCTTGTGTTCTTCCTTTTTCTCTTATTGCCAATAATCAGATTACTTGATTTTCTATAGTAAAATTGTTTCTGTGTCCTGGTATAAACAAAATTTGGTCATGATTTTATTTTATTTTTTTAATTTTGGAGCATTTTTAAAAAATATATTTTTATTGATTTCAGAGAGGAAGGGAGTGGGGATGGGGGGAGAGAGAAACATCAATGATGAGAAAATCATTGATCGGCTGCCTCCTACATGCCCTCTTCTGGGGATTGAGTCTGCAACCCGGGCATGTGCTCTTGACCTGAATTGAACCTGGGACACTTCGGTCCGCAGGCTGATGCTCTACCCACTGAGCCAAACCAACTAGAACAGTCATGATTTTTCTTTTAAAAACTGCACCGCTAGAATCAGTCTGCTAATACATATTTATGGTGAGTATTCCATCTATGTTCTTGTCTGCGATGGGCTCAGTAATGGGCATTTTGTGTGGCTCCTGCTGTTTCCTGGAATGCCTTGACCGTTTCTCGTTCAGAAAATGCTGACTTTGGGTCTGAGAGGTTATTGCCTTACAGGGAGTCAGTAGTGAGTGAGTCACCTTCAGGGAAAGCATATAATGACTGTCTATAATCTTTTATACTGCCTCCACTTGCTGAAACCGGTTTGGCTCAGTGAATGAGCATCGGCCTGCAGACTCAAGGGTCCCAGGTTCAATTCCGATCAAGGGCATGTACCTTGATTGCAGGCACATCCCCAGTAGGGGGTGTGCAAGAGGCAGCTGATCAATGTTTCTCTCTCATCGATATTTCTAACTCTCTATCCCTCTCCCTTCGTCTCTGTGAAAAATCAATAAAACATATTTAAAAAAATAAATTGCCTCCACTTTATGGAGTGTTTTTATCAGGAAGTGAGGTTGGATTTTGCTTACTAACCTGATCAGCATTCTTAAAGAATCAGAATGAATTTTATTAATAGATTTCCTACCACAAAATCATGGTTGTATTCATGGAGCAAACGCTTCTGGGCCTCCATGTGTTATTTTTTAAATATGCTATTAGATTCTCTTTGCTAATTTTTAAAGGGATTTTGATATGTATACTCATAAGTGAAGAGCAGCGGTTCTCAAACCTTTGATCTCTTTAAACTTGGCAGTATCAGGACATGCTTTTGGTTGATAGACTGGAGGTGGTGGTGCTGGTGGTGTTTCTGTTTGCCTCTGGTGGGTAGAAGCCAGTCATGCTGCCAATATCCTACAGGGCAGCCCCACCACAGAGTTTCTGGTCCAAATGCCAGGAGTGCCATGGTGCAGAACCCCCCAGTGTTGACGTATATACTGTTTTAGAAACTAACACCAAGAACATTTAAAAACCATGAATAATTTATTTAAAGTAGCAGCAATAGCTCTTTGCTGGTTTGGGAACCATGAGCAGCTAAGTCCCCCGGGACACCCTGCACCAGGCGGTGCGGGAAGTTAGCACAGGAGGTGGCGCAGGAGGTTTGTGCAGACGGACGGGCTGCAGATCGGCTTGAAAAACTGTGACCCTCAGAAGGACAGACGCTCTGGGCACCACCAGGCAGACGTCCACTCCTGCCCCACTTTCTCCACATGTGAGCTGGGTGACCAGCACCCCTGTGCTGAGGCCATGGCTGGGTGCATGCGCACGTGCACACACACACACACACACACACACACACACACAACCCACACGGACATGAGGCGCTGAAGAAAAAACTCAAAAAAGAGTACGAAGCTGGCCAAGACGTACACTGTCTTTGGCCTCAGAGCCTCTGGTCAGGCAGGTCCCACTGAGGGCCCAGGCCTGGATCAGCTCCTGCCCTTGCTGACCCACAGTGAGAACGTGGTGGCTGAAACGCTGAGGTGCCAGCAGGTGAAGAGGATGCGTGTCTGGCAGAGGCTGTTGGCCACGTGAAGGTGACGGGGAGGAGCTTGTGTGTAACATCCCCGAAGCTCTCAACTTCCCGGTGGGCTGCTCGGAGAGCACTGGCAGAACGTGCGGCTTCGCACACCGGGAGCCCCCCGGGCCGGCCCAGCGCCTGGACTGGCACAGCTCAATAAGCCAGCTGCTACCATAAAGAAAGCAGTAAGCCCATTGCCCGTTAACATCAGTAACATTTTTAAATAAAGAAAACTATATATTTTTTCAAAATGGTAAGTCAATGTAGTGAGGAGAGTGGCATTGGTTTATATTTTTGCAATATAGTCTCTTTCATGTCTGACTAATGACGCAGGGATCTGTGTCGGCAGTGGCTGAGGTTCCTGAAGAAACTCCTGCCTCACCCAGCACAGCCTTGCGGGGAGGGGGGGGTTGGCGGGGGGGGGGGAGGGGGCGGGTCAGGAGACTCCCAGACCCCCTGGCGGCCCTCCAGGGGGTC
The DNA here is from genome assembly GCA_963693515.1 of Pipistrellus nathusii. Taxonomy (NCBI): domain Eukaryota; kingdom Metazoa; phylum Chordata; class Mammalia; order Chiroptera; family Vespertilionidae; genus Pipistrellus; species Pipistrellus nathusii. Next base: position 189,923,194 of record OY882859.1, on the reverse strand, counting down.
TGGGAACGAACTGCGAACGAACGTAATGCCACACTTGCTTTGTGCTGGGCACCTGGGAGCTTCCTTCCTTGCCCGGGACCTGGGGAAGGTAAACAGTGTCAGGATGCTCTGTTGGTACAGGCTGGGTGGAGTCCTCCTGGGAAGTCCTCTGGGTTTGGCCTCTTGCATCAGCTATGACAGACAGCGCTTCTAATTCTGCCAAAGCAGGTGTGCTCAGGCGGCCCATCTCACCTGTGTTCCTTTTTGTGTAGATTTCTCTTCTCTAGGAAAGTATACACTTGATCGAGGTTTTCAAATATTATTTGCATAGAGATGTGCAATCACTTCCAGGATTTAAAATAATATTTTCTTCGATGCTTATTTCCTCTTTTCTTCATTTAGTCATTTTATTCTCTTTTTTCTTGATTAGTTTTCTTTTTTATTGTTGAAGGTGACTGGTCTGTCTTATTGTTTTTTGTGTTTGTTTTTTTTTTTTTAAAAGAAACCATCTTTTAAAAGTGTATAACTAATCATAATGTTTTTCTCTAACTCACTATATTTTACTTTTACCTTTATCAATCCCTCCAGTTACTTTGTAATTTTCTTCCAAGTCTTCCCCCCTCCCCATGCATTCTCTTATTTCCCTGCTTTCATTTATAAACATTTAAAGTATTTGATGCAGTACCTTGTCCTCAGAGCCCTGCTGTCGCTTTCATTATGTTTTCTAGACATTTGCTACTGCCCTGGGGAGGAGCATCTGCGAGGAGAATGCTTACATTTCAGGAGGAAGGCCTTTTCTGTTTTCTGACTTTGTTACGAATTTCTAGAGCATATTGTTTGTATCATACTTACTGTTTGGAATGTGTTGAAAACTTCTTTGTTGCTTCATATATGGACACTGTTTGTGGATGTTTCTATGAGCGACGGGGAGAGGGGTGCTCCCTCTTAGCAAGTGCAGGTTAGCTGTGTCTCAGGCCATGGCATGGCCTTGTCCCACATTCTAGCCCTTCCCCCTTCCTCCTCCCCAACCTCGTTCTTGACGGAGATGTGGTAGCGTCTCTCGTGGTCAGCTGCAGGGACCCGTGTCTGCTTCATGACATGGCTGGCCGCTGTGCTATTTGGCACACAGCTATTAAGCCATCCGATTGTTAAGGATTTTAGTTCTAGCCTTATAAATATCCCTGCTTTATCATTTACTGTCACTTGCCTGGATATTTTATTCTCTGATATCAAGCATTTAAACCCTCTTTTTACCTGCATTTCCCCGATACACATCTATTCACCCTTTTCGACCCTTCTGGCTGGCTTTGGTCAGGTACTTCTCTGTGAAACAGCTCCCCTTGCTGGCCGGTGAGCTCCGCTGGATTGAAGGGATGGACGTGGTCCATGTTTTGGTCCGTGCTGTTGGTATTTGTGTGTTGGGGGCTACAGATAAAACATGTTGCCATTCACAGACACGCTCACGGAGCACATGACCTCTGTTCTCCGCCCTCAGGTTGTTGTGTGTTGTGCTGAGTTGTGTTTTGGTGTGGCTGGCCCGAGAGCTAGGGAGGTGTGTGGTTTGTCTTCATGGTCACCAGGTCTTCCCTTTCCTCATTTTGGGTGATGCCTAGTGTTTCTGCACTAAGAGTGACAGGAAAGCACCCCTCCCCAGGCCCTGCCTCCCCAGGCACCTGCTCTGGCACCTCCATGGGCCTTTCTGGCCCGCCTGCTGCCTCTGAAGCCACAGGCTCCTTCCCTCCCACCTCCCTCCTCTCTTGCCCCTGATGCTGGGTGGTTGTCAGAGCACCGGACACTGGGCCCTCTCTGTTCAGGCGTCTTCCTTCGGGCAGACACGTCACTGCTCGTCCGTGGGCCTTCTGGGTGCTTCAGGTGGGTCCCTGGCTCCGTGGAGGGTGGAGGTGTGGACTGTTAGCAGATGGAGCCGCTTGCTGCTGTGCCCCAGTTGTTCCCTCCCCAAGCCTCATGCCTTCAGGTCAGTTTCACGATCCTACTTTGTTGTCCAGCGTTTCTTGGTGAGTGTGTGTGTGTGTGTATTTCCCTTTGATTTAGTTTCCTTCTTTCTGAGACACACTGTTTTAGCCTTGTCCTTATAAACCCAGCAGATGGCTGGATTTTGCTGCTGCGTATACTTAATGTGGTGATGAATATATTTGGACTTTCATCGACATCGTTATTTCCTATCTCCTTTATGTCCCCATCTTCCCTTGAATTTAACCTGGTAAACCTGTCTGTCTGTTTCCACCCTTGGAGTGGTACCTTACACATCCGGATGCATGGTCGACTGAGCTAAAGCTCATCGCTGCCTCTACTTCCTTCCCGAACAGTATCAAGGCCTGAGAACCAGGACTGGTTCCACCGTGTTTCAAACGCACATTTCCTGGGCACACACAGCACCGTGTGGGTGTTTGCACCTCTGTACTCCGTAGAGTCCTGGCCGTGGCTCTCAAGGGGCTCTGGGCCCTGAAGACGTGACCCTGGAGCCAACCCCAGGACATGTGGGGCCAGGCTGTGTTGCTCTGCATGGCCGCTCAGCACTCCCCGCCTCCACCTTCCCAGGGCGCTGGCCACGCCTCCTTGCACAATCACTTCTCCATTCCCAGGGGCACACAGCTCTGAGGTGGCAGGCCCATGGCGCTTGTCAATCCACGCTGGTAACCATCATCACCCTGCCCACACCCTTGAGCGTGGGGACCCTTCCTGGGGCAGCTTCCCGGACCGCCGGGCAGGTGTGCGGTGGACACTCGCCTGTGTATGTGCATGCACCTCCCTGCGTGAGGGTGGACTGGGGCTAGAGCGCGGTGAGCTGCTGGTTTTGTCCCAGCTCAGGCCACGCGAAGAACTTGAAGAGACCTTGGACTTCATCAAAGTCAGGGAGAGCTTTGCAACAGCCAGTGATCGGCGCCTTTGACAAGTTTCAGTGAGTAATAAAACTAGGGGTTGATGGCTGTCCTTCGTTAATGAGTAATTAATTCCACGCTGCCGATTCTCTGAGCTGGCTTGTCCAGGGTGAGGACTCATTTTTTAAAAAAATGTATTTTTATTGATTTCAGATTGGAAGGGAGAGGGAGAAAGAGATAGAAACATTAATGATGAGAGAAAATCATGGGTCAGCTTCCTCCTGCACACCCCATCCTGGGGATCGAGCCCACAATTCTGGCATGTGCCCTTGACCAGAATTGAACCCGGGATCCTTCAGTCTGTAGGCCGACGCTCCATCCACTGAGCCAAACCGGCCAGGGTGAGGGCTCATTTCGTGAGGAGACCCTGAGCTCTAGAGTCTGGGGTTCTGGTCGGGGCTGGCGAGGTGGGCGTGCCCTCTAGCCTCAGTGTGGACAGGCCATTGAGGATACCCCATGAGACCAGCGGCAGGAACATTGTCAGACGTCTTTTTACCAATTTCTCTGTATTTTGATGCTATTTTGGTGAAGGTTTAACAAATATTGGATAGATTATTGTGAGGATCTAGGATTCTTCATTTGGAGTAAATGCTGTCTAACGAAGATTTCCTGTTGGAAGTTAACATTCTTAATCCCATGGTCTAGACGAGGAGCAGGAACCACCGTGCAGGGGGCGGGGGGGGGGGGTTTGAGGATGTTGGGACCAGGAGGATGTGTAGGGAGGCGAGGCGCTTATGAATGGGCTTGGGCGCTTGCTCTCTGGTGTAGGTACTTGGTCGTACACGCCTTCAGATGTCAAGTTGCTTATAAAGAGCCATGGCATTCTCTGCTTTGGAACCCGCATAGCTATGGCTAAACAGAAGGGAACACATGTTCGTGGTTGCTGCGAAGCTGGACCTTGGGGTTGGGAGCTTTGGGTCCCATGTGGTTTGTTGGTGAGGAAAGGATCTGGATAGCCACTAGGTGGGCTCCCCATGTCCCTCCGCAGGGCCCCCAGGAGGCCAGCTATGCCATCAGATAGCGTAGACCTTACTCAATAACTACTTACTTAGTGGAGGGTCCCCCCACGTACCAGTGCCCCACTTGGTGTTGGGGGCAGAGGGGACCACCATTAGACCCACACAGACTAATAGGAAGCGTGTGTGAAGTCCCACTTCCAGTCATTTGTGCTCCATGGACTATAGAGTCCTGAGAGCTACGTGTTAGTGGGCAGCCTGGAGGCGAGGTGACAGTAATGAACAGATAAACACACTCGAGATGCCAGATGAACTGTGCTGAGAGGGATCTGCGTGGGGCTGTACAGGGTGATGGGCAGAGTGGATGCCGATGGGCGACCCTCACAGGGTGTGGCAGGGAGCAAACACCCAGCACCAGCAAGCTTGCAGGCGGGCGGGTGGGCAGGTGTCCCAGCTCTTGGCAGGTGGGTAGGTGGGTGCAGTGAAGCTGGTGAGGGCCGGGAATGCAGGGGGCAGGCCCAGGAGGCCAGGGCGCCTGGCTTAGTAGACATGAGGGCATGGTTTCTGTCCTTGGCTCTGTTCAGCGGGAGGCACCTGGGGGTCACGGGGGCATGGGCCAGCTTGGCATGACCCCCAGTGGGTGGAGAGAGCTCTGGCTTCCCCATGGATTGCAGGGGACAGAGTGGAATTGGGAGAGGTGATGGGCTGGCGACCCAGTAGTGGAGAGCAGACAGGCTTGCTAGCAGGTTGGGTGTGCATGTGGGAGTATGTGGGATATGTGTGTACACATCTGCGTATGTGAATGCGTGTGTGCACACACGTGTGCGACTGACAGAGGCAGCACTGAGAGGAGCACCCTCATCCCAGGAAGCATGAGTCATCCTTGGAGTTTGTGTCTGTCTGAGACCTTGTGCTGCTGCTTGGCAATACGACGGTCACCTAGGGGACAGATGGCCAGACGGCGCCCAGGCACTGGCCAGGGGTGGGCTCTCAGCCTCAGTGTTTAGCCGGACTTTCGAGCTGTCTCTCTGCCTGGCCTGTGCCAAGGCCCCTGGCTGGCCGCACCAACCTCAGGAGGCTGGGTGGGGGTCTGCACCTCCTCGGGTTTTGCAGACCTGTCCCCACGCCTACAGGACAGGGGAGGCAGAGCCAGGTCTGACTAGGAAGAGGGGAGAGCCGTGTGCCTTGTCCTACTTCCCACCAGGATGGCGGGACGGCCTCACAGCGGAAGGCACACGGCGAGAGGCTCTGAGCCTGCAGGATCCCGGTCATGTGACCCATGGCCAAAGGCTGGAGGCTGGGCAGGAGGCTGCTTCTCTAGGGATGGATGGATGTGAAGGGTGGCCCCGGCTTCAGGAGACCAGTGGGACTGAGGAAATGTCCCACCTCCGGGGCAGTACAGGAGGCCGCTAGAGATGGGTTCTCACACCAAGTTCATGTGTCCAAGACGCAATTTATACCCACAGCACAGGGGCACACTTCTCATGCACACAATATACACACCACACACCACACACACAGGGTTTTGTTTATTTAAAGACACAGAGCCGAAGCAGTTATGGCACATGTTCCATCAGTGATGGGCGTCTGAGACACTGCCCTTTGTGTTTGCCTCTTTAAAATTAAAAACATATGTAAGTGCTAAGAGAGGGACATAGGAAAGGGCTCCTCCCCGCACAGAGCTCTCCTGCAGGGAGGCCGCCCTGAGTTCGGTGAGAGGACAGGTGTCAGCCATGCATCAGGCGAGGACAGGTGTCAGCTGAACCTGCTGCCGGCAAACCTTGGGTGAGGGGATCTTACGGGCCCGTGGGCAGGGTGTTGAGTCTGGTCAGCAGGACTTGGGGCCGGGGTGCTCTGTGCATGGTGAGGCCAGGCCCTGGTTGGTGAGTGTCTGCTCCCATCAGGCCTCTGCTTTCCTTCCCAGTGCTACAGGCGAGTGTGCTCTGGGAAAACAGCTGGCGTAAGAAGAGAGGCCGGGGAGCAGGGTGGAGTGGGGACCGCTGGGTCTGGGCACAGCCTCCACGGCTCTGTGGCAGGAAACTCAGACGGGAGGTTTGGGGTGAAAGGGGGTGCAGCGGAAGTCGGGAACAGCTCAGGTAGTTTCCATCGACCCCAGGATCTACTATGAGATGCTCCTTTGCCGTCGAGTTCTATATGTGTAAGGAGCAGGTTCAGCCCATGTGGGCAACAGATCAGTGCCAGCCAGTCTCATCTCCCTCCTGCCCCCCATCTCCCACCAACACCGAGACAGCCCACACAGCCACAGGGACCCAGGCTCCCTCTGACGTCCCTCTCAGCCTGCAGCCCTGTCCTCTTGATTATGTCAGTGGCTTCAAAAAGGCCGCTCCAGCCTTGCCATTTCACCTGCATCCCAGGCTGGAGGGGGAGAAGGGCTCAGCTGGGCTCTTTCCTCTGGAAGAGCTCCATCTCCCTGGCCATCATGCCTGTCCCAGCTGCAGGTGCTGGGGCCTTACCTGTGGCTGAGCCTGCGTGTGCCTGACAGCTGTCCCTGATGGTATGAAGTGAGGGGCAGTGAGGTTCAGACTGGCAGTGTGCGGGGGAAGCACTTTCCTCTCCCCTCAAGGTCCCGGCTGATCTAATAATCAAATCCACATGAGACAGATTCGCCCTAGAAAATGGCCAGGTTTAATGCAAATGTCCACACGGAACCCCACATACAAGAGCGGTTCCAAGACAGACAGGGACAGTGAGGTAAGGTTCCTGGGAGCCTCCACGGGCCATTGCAGGATGGCGAGAAGAGCAGGTGTTCAGTAATTAGTCTGTCCTGCCCCATCGAGAGGCCCCCAAAGGTCATCTCTGACTATCTCTCACTAAGTGCAAGGCCCCTAATTCAATTCTAGGTTGGTGGGTGTAGGGACAGAAGTTTCTCTTGAGCTCACAGAGTCTTGGTTGTCTTTGGCTCAAAAGAATCTACAAACCACAGAAGCATATCGTGGGGTGCTCATTCTGAACCCCTCTAGCAGCCATCTCCTTCCTACCACTTCGCAGGATGGTCAGTATTCCAGAAATCAGGTGTATCCGTGACCTTTGACCTGGATGTGATAAGAAGGCATCCTCTCCCTCTCTCTGTGCTTCCCTCTTCGCTGCACTTGGCACACGTGGGCTGTTCTGCAATCGTTGCCCTGTGTTTCTGGTTTTCGCAGTGGGGGCTGGGCAGGCCCTGGCTTTCAGTCTCTGTGAAGATAAAAAAAAAAAGCCGACAGCCACTGCCGGGAGCAGGACCTCTCCCTAAGTGCTCCCCCGCCTTGAGTGGTGCCCACCCCCTGGACGTGGGCAGCTGGGCACTCTGCCCTGGACCCTGCAGCGGCTGCCCCAGGCCACCCCCGCTCCTGGCTGCTCTCACCGACCTATGAGCAGAGATTTTAACTTGGCGTGAAAAGGAAAACTGGGGAGCCCCTGCCTCCTCCGTGGGAGGGCAGGATAAGAGCAGGGCCATCTCCTGCGAGGGAGCCGCCCTGCAGCTCTGGCCCGGACGCTCACAGGTAAGGGCAGGGCTGTTCTCTCTCCAGCAGAACCCCGACCCCACCCCCTCCCCATGGAGCAGGGCACCGAGTGCTGGGGGGAGAGAGGGTGGGAGTTGAGGGCCACGCATCTCAGGCTCCGTCCGAGTCTGCACTCCCTGTGGGTCCGACTCTCCCTGAGCTCTGGCCACAGACCCTCCACCTTTGCTGCCCGGATCAGCACCTGTCCCTCTAACACGTGGGAGGTCTCTGTGGCTGGCGTCTGTCCTTCTCCACCCTGAGCTAAACTGTTAATGTAAGAAGCGTCCAAACTCGTAGAGAAATTTTTGTAAGAGTTTCTTTGAGCCAAACTGATGACATATGTTGGGGAACAAGATCTCAAAAGCTCTGAGATTTTTTTACCTTCTTATATACAGTTGAAATCAAGAGAGATTACATGAAGGTGGGGAGAGCAGGGCAGGGATTGGATTACAGTGCAGTTAACAAGATTGTTCTCGTTCGTTCTCTCTCTCTCTCTCTCTCTCTCTCTCTCTCTCTCTCTCTCTCTCTCTCTCTCTCTCTTTCTCTCTCTCTCGTTGTTAATTCTCACCTGAGGGTTTCTTTGCCACTGATTTTTAGAGAGAGTGAAAGGGAGGGGGAGAGACAGGGAGAGAAACGTCGACATAAGAGAGACACACCAATTGGTGTTTCTCACACACACTCTAACCAGGGCCAGGGATGTGCCCGTGACCGGAATCAAACCTGCAGCCCTTTAGTCCACAGGCCGACGCTCTCATCATTGAGCAAAGCCAGCGAGGGCAAGCTTGTATTGTCTTGAGGGTTAACTCCCTTCCAGGGTATTACTTCTGGTGTTTCAAAGGTGTGCTAACCTAGATGCAGGAGAACAATGGACAGGGCTGGCTTAAATCCTTCCACTAAAGAAGCTATAGGCCTGGGCCGGGCTGTCCACCACGGGCTGCCCAGCTGGGAATTTATGATGGGATCATCCGGTGAGAACACTCCACCCAGAACCCGTCTTCACCCACAAAACAAGGCAGGGCTGGCTGAGTAAGACGTCTCATTCGCGTCTGCCTTGCAGTCATCTTCGGGGCCTCCGCCTCAACATTGCTGTCGGTCAGGATTTTGACAGAATGATTTCTGAGTCCGTATTATCTCCCAGTCAGGGTGAGCCAGAGCTTTTGTCTGCCACAGATGTCATGTGACTAACTTAAATGATAGAGCCAGCCGTCCCGGGTCAATGCCACTGCCCAGAGTGGCTGGTGAGCCCTTGGGAGCAGAGAGGCCAAGCCGAGGGGTGCCGAGAGTTAAAGGCTTGGGAGCTGATGGACCGCAAAGCCCAGATGAGAGGGTGACACAGCACCTGGCATTGACTCCTCACTGTTGGCTGCATGCTGACCTGATGGCATTTGGGCTGTGTTGGGCTGTTTTGGGGTTACCATCAGTTAACACGCAGGTGAGCACATGCTCAGGACCGTGTGGCCGGATCGGTGCCCGAGGTGGGCTTGGGCGTTAGGCTCTGAGAACAGGCCATGCTCAGGGACCACATCCGCACGACAATGAACTTAAACCAGCAGCTTCCTTCGTTTGGGGGGTTTTATGCTACAAAACCTGCACCCAGGCATTTGAGAGCGAGGAGTTCTCGGTGGCTTTGCTAGTGGTTTAGTTTCTGTCCATTCGGTGCGGGGAGTGTTGTGCAGGGTGAGACCCGGGCCCTGTCTAGCAGCCCTGTGTGACGCTGGAGGGGCCAGGCAGGTGGCCAGGCCAGGGGTCCAGAGGGCTTGGCACAGGCCCTACCTCAGCCCAGGTGGCAGGAGGTGGGAACATTTCCTGGTGAATTAAGTTGTATACCTGGCTCCCACCAGACAGATCTGCCAGAGAGAGAGAGAGAGAGAGAGAGAGAGAGCGAGCTCCCCTGTGGCGGAGCTGGTGGTATTGCTGCACCCGGTGTGAACTCGCCCCAGTAATGACTCAACATTTGACTAGACACCCATCCATCCGTTCATTTCACAGATAGATGTTTGCTTACTGTTACTGCCAGGACCCGTAAATCATACATGGTATGTCTGCTCTGGTCTGTCAAGGAGCAGGTGTGGTGATGCCTGGTCCTGGTCAGTGGCCACGCCTGTGCTCCCACGAGAACGCACCGATGGGCACTGACCAGCCAGGCACCGGAGAATCTGGTGCAGGGAGGGATCTTAAGACCTGTGGCCAGGGGTCTTGGGCAGCAGAGCCAGGCACGGGGGTTAGGGCCTGGAGTCACCTCTGCTGTGGTCAGCATGCATCTGCCCAGGTGCTGGCTTGTCCTGGGCCTGGACTGCAGGCCTCAGCCGGCCAGGTGGAGCCAGCTGCCCGTGACGGAAGAGAGGAGTCAGCAGAACCACACCAAGCTCTCAACCAAGGTCAGGGTCGCACCCGAAGTCCCACATGAAGACCACACGAAGTCTGTGTCAGAAAGGGATCTCTCCTGGTGAAACTTGTTTTGTGCTGCCCTTGGGAAGGTGCTGGAAAACATACTGTTTAAGGTGCTCTGAGGGCCGGGGGAACTGAGCACCTGCGGATGGCACAGGTCACTGCGGGGCCGAGTGACTGTGAGTCGGAGCTACTAAACCAGTCCTTGACCTGTCTGGTTTGGAACCAGGGGAGGTAAAAATGTCAGCTCTTCTCTGATTTGTTCAAGAACATGTCTTACATGCGCATCCACGCAGCTTCCTGATCTAAGCCCCAGGGTTAGAGGGCATTCCCACCAGGCACAGTGACTGCGCCCGCCCTGCAGGGTGGGGTTGGCCTGGGGTCCTCTGGCGGGAGGGTCACAGGATGGGGGTCGGGAGGCCTGGGACGGAGGGGCTGACAGCAGACCACCCAGTGCTCAGTGGGCAGCGGGTGTGCAGCAGCTACTTAGAGACGGCTGGAGGGTCAGGTGCGACCTCCCAGTGGTCAGAAAATGCAAGTTCAACCCAGGCAGTCATGACTCACCCCGCAGACCAGCAGATGCCAAGGTCAAGGGGCCTGAGCAGGAGCTGGAGGGCTGGATTCCAGCCCGGATTAGCCATAGCGAGCAGCTTACGGTGGGTGTACACTCAGTAAAGACACCTGAGCACCGACAGGTGGGAGGGCCCCGGAGCGAAGGTTCCCAGCCGCCTGGTGCCGTGGGAAGGTGGACGAGCCAAGTCAGCTCCACGGGGTGTTCCTCCCCACAGAGCATCCACGGGGAGCACAGGAGGACGTGGCCATGGTGGAGTGCTGGGAGGGTGAGACTGCGATGTCACTGATGTGCGTCTTTCAAGCCACCTGTTCACAGCTGTTTGTGCAGGTCGACAGGATTTGTGGGGACATTTTTGTTGATCCAGGCACATGGCATGTGTAAGGACGAGGCCGTGGGTGCTGCTGAGCCTGGCAGGCTCCAGGGCTGCCTCACCCCTGCAGGCAAGACTGTGAGGCGGGTCGTGGGTGCCGTGCCAGCCACCCCGCCCCCAGAATGCCCGGCAGCCCGCAGCTGGCACTTGCTGTGCCTTGGGAACGGTCCGGTGTCTTCTTCCCAAAGCAGCCCGGTCTCACACCCTTGTCCCCAAAGGCCAGGTGCAGCTCGTGCAGGTGCACCGCTGGGAGCGTGTGGGAGGCTGGACAGATCTGGGCTCTGCCCAGCCCCACAGCCGGTCTGACGGCTGGCTCAGCTTTCAGTGGTTTGAGGTTGGAGGAGCGGGCTGAGCAGGTGGGGAGCCCGCCCTGAGGTGGCGGTGCCGGTGGTGGTGGTGGCCGTGGCGGTGTGGAGAGGAGAGGAGCAGAGGAAGGGCCAGGAGCCGGATAGGACCCAGGAGCACAGGGCAGTAGCTGACCCTCCGGCCCTCCAGGTAATGCCACTGTGGCGCCTGCAAAGTGTGGTTTTGGTTGTTGACCGTAGTTTGTTTCTCTTTACTTTTTCTGTCTCTGCCTTTTCTGTCAGGTTAAAGCAATAGCTCGCCTCCTCTCAGGAAAAGGTCGAAGTGCCATTTAGCAAGGTCCGGGTCAGGACCATAATAGCGGCCATCCCAGCACCCTCCCGCCGCGCCATGCCCAGGGACAAAGGCCGGGCATGGGCAGTCCCAGCATCACAGGCTGGCCCCTCGGGACCTCACACACCATCTGAGTCCTTGAGGCTTAAAAGCAGAGCAGGTGACCCGGAGACGGCCCACCTGTGGAGACGGAGCTGGCCCAGCCTGGCCTGCAACCCCATGTGCCATGCACGTGCTCGTGTCCTGGGCGAGGGGTGGTGACTGTGTCCCTCAGAGCAGGCAGGCAGGCAGGGTGGCGTGGGGGCAGTCCGGAGGCTTCTCCATGGTCACACAGTCACCCCGCAGGACTCCCGTCATGGGGATGGGGTGTGAGGGGGGGAGGAAGCTCCACCTGAGTGAGAAGTGGATTCCAGCCAGACACAGGCAAGTGGCCCAATAGCAGGGCCACGGCAGGCCACTCGGTCCTCGCCGAGGAGCCGAGGGGATGGCCCAGAGTCACACTGTCACATCACAGGCTGGGCACACGATGATCTAAGTGTCCTGGGCAGGAGAAGGGTTACCTGCCGTTTAATACGTTCCTACATGGAAGAACTCTGCAGCCAGTTTTATAAGAATTAAAGAGGGCAGGAATGCTGACAATAACAGCGCTGAGCCCTGCACCAGTCCCTGGTCTAGTGCTTTTCACAGCTCCCTCATTTAATCTCGTAACCTGGTGGTGTAGGAAGTGCCCCCTCTCCAGAGGGGGAAGTGGAGGCTCAGAGAGGCTCAGTCCTGTCTCCAGGTCACACAGCCTGGTGTTGGGGAGGCCAGGATTTGAACCTGGCCGCGTGCTCCTGTTCTCTACCACACCTCCCAGGAAGGCGAGGCTTGCCCTGACCCAGCAGGCTTTCCTGGCGGAGGGTCTGGGTCTGTTCAGGCTGTTATAACAGGATGCCATAGCTCAGGCGACTTTATTTTTATTTTTATTTTTTTTAAATTTTTCCCCCCAATCTTTATTGTTCATATTATTACAAAGGTTCCTCATTTCTTCCCCCCTCCACCAGGTTCCCACCCCACCCTCCGCCCCCTCCCCATCCCCCATTGTCCTCATCCATAGGTGCAGTTTATGTTCAGTCTCTTCTTCCCTCCCTTTCCCCAATAGTAAATCCCTTTTCAGATAGTAAATCAGTTACTCAGCATTTTCTCATATCAATAATACCTCCACATGCCCAATGATACACTTCACACAAAAGACATTTCCCACTAGGTCAACCAGCCTCATCCAGGCCCCACCCAAGGCACTCACTGATCAACACCCCAGCCCTATACTAACTCAACACATCCAGATCTAAGCCTTCATCACTTGATTCAGCAGACCCTCAAGTTCCCTCAAAAGTTTCCAGCCATGTCTGAGAGGCAGCCGTGGGGCAGGGGCAGGTGAGGAGCGAGCTGTTCTGGGCCTGGCTGCTCAGGGCCTGGCCTCTGTTGCTCTGGTTCGTTCCACAACCAGCTGCTCCGGGTCTGGTCACTGCCGCTCCTGACCTAGTTGCTCTGGACTTGGCTGCTGCTGCTCCGGGCCTGGCCGCTCCCAGCCTGGCAGCCGCTGCTCCAGGCCAGGCCACACCCGACCCGCCTGCTCCCCCGGGCCTGGCCGCTCCCAGCCTGGCAGCCGCTGCTCTGGGCCTGGCTGCACCCGACCCGGCTGCTCCCCCGGGCCTGGCTGCTCCCAGCCTGGCAGCCGCTGCTCCAGGCCTGGCCGCACCCGACCCGGCTGCTCCGGGAGCTCAGGCGACTTTAAAGAAACAGATTTCTCATCGTTCCTGAGGCTGAAGTCCCAGATCAAGGCACAGGGGCCTGGAGAGGCCTGCTTCCTGGTTCACAGACAGTGACTTCCTGCTGTGGAAGGATGAAGGAACTCTCTGGGGTTTCTCTTATAAGGACACTAATCCGTTCATGGGGGCTCTGCCCTCATGACCTAAGCCACCTCCCAGCGGCCCCTCCAGTACCTCCACGTGGGGCGTTTTATTTCAACATATGAACTTGGTGGTGGGGTGGGGGCACAGACATTCAGTCCACAGCACAGAGCAAGCATCGTGGGAGGAAATCAAGTCATAGTCGCACAACATTGCCACCTGCACCAGGAACAGACAGACCCCAGACCCCGCGGCAGTCTGGGGGGCGGGGGGAGGCAGGGCGAAGGTTCCTCTTGCGACCATGCACTTCTGCGAGCGAGGTTTGAAAGTTTTGCAACAAGAATCTATTATTTTCTGCTAACGCACAGAATCTCATTATTTACAAAATCTTTTTTAGAAAATTGATCTTAGAGGAAGGGACGGGGGGAGAGAGGGAGAAACATCAATCTGTTGCCTTCCACATGCACCCCAACTAGGGATCAAACCCACAGCCTGGGTAGGTATGTGCCCTGACTGGGAATGGAACCTGCCACCTTTTGGTGTATGGGACGACGCTCTAACCAGCTGAGCTGCACTGGCCAGGGCTTTGCAAAACCTTTGTGAAAACACAGAGTTCAAAAGTTGGGGTGTTTTTGCTAGAAATGTCTCATTTGGTTACAGAACGGGCAGCCAGTCTCCACCTGTGAGTGGCCACAGCGTCTCAGTCTCCCGGGCGAACAGGGGTCTTTGGAGTTTCCCACTCACCACCCCATCCATTCAGACCGGTTTAGAAGGCAGCGAAAGAAGGCTGCTGCTTTTATCCTCCCTCTCTCCTCCCAGGCCGCTCCTCCTCAGCTCACAAACCTGCAGGCTCCTCTCCGGCTGCTAGGCTCAGAGTTCTCTGCCTTTGAGCGGGGGAATGAATGGCTGTGTGCCGGGCATTTGGTTGGATTTTGCTCCGAGGCTTTTGAGGACCCGGTTCCCGTTCGTGGAAGCCCGAGTCCTGATCCCGCCACTTGCTTGCTCTGTGACTCTGGGCTAGTGCTTAACCTCTCTGCACCTCAGTGTCACGTCTGTAAAATGAAGCTCATAGGTGCGTCTCCCTCCTCTGGGTGGTGGTGAGAGTGGATGAGCTGACACAGAGGGCCACCTGGGTGCTCAGGGACGGTGACTGGCGTGCATACAGAGACATGCTACAGACGTGTCTACAGACGTGCCACCCTGGGCAGCACTGTTAGGATGTCCTGCCTGAAATTCTTCCCATGCCAGGGGCTAGTTGTGTGTTCGGCAGTTCAAGGTGCTCCCTGTGCACCAGGCAGCTGATCACTGGGCACTGCCTGCACTCAAAATGCAGCATGAGCCCTGAGCAGCCACGTGCCGGCCAGGGAGAGCAACTCTACAGGCGGGGAAGGGAGGCTGGGGTGCAGGTGGTGCAGGCCCCGCCCAGCACCGAGAGCTGGTGATGGCTCCTCGCTGGCTTTAGTCTAGTGTGTCCCTGTCCCAGTGCCTGTTCCTTGGAAGGAAACGTGGCTGTACAAACATACTGTCCTGAAAATGCAAATGGAAACACTATCCGGCAGCACATGTGGCGGGCAAACTGGGGGCCCCGCACACGTCCCGACGGGGATGGGACCTGCAGCCTAGGTGTGTGCCCTGACCGGGGATTGAGTCCGCAACTTGGTGTGCCAGGGCCCACCAGTGGTTCTCACAAGTGCTTCAGGGCTGCGTGCACCTGCTTTCCTCACCGTCACCTACCGGGGCTGTGACAGCCTTCCGAAGGCTCCCCACCAGTCCTGACAACGCAGCCGTGAAAAAACCAGTGTGTCCACATTGTCTGAACGTGCCGAGGGCCCAGGACCGGGCCATGTGTCCTAAGGAAGCTCTGCAGGCTGATTTTCCGTCTTAGAGCAGAGCAGGTGTCTCAGTCCACCCGGAACAGGTGAGGCCCTGCCCCCACGGGGCAGCGTCACCCGGGACATCCGTGTAAAAGCCACGGAGGAGCTGGGAGCCATGCAGATAGCATCTGGCATGGCGCTCCCGACTGCACTTCAAAGCACTTGAGGGTTGGCCGCTGGCCTTCCTGGGCTCACACCTCGCTTGTTTACTTGTGTTTGGTTTGCATAGTAACCCACGTTCTGGAGCGCGTCCCCCCGTGGATTGGAGGGACAGGGTATCAGCTGGTCCCTGCGAGCGCCCGCCTCGCTCCCGGAGTTTCTGTGCGGCTCACTTACCCAGAGGGAGTCACAGCTCGCAGCCCTCCCGCAGGGAGCACTACTTTGTTACTTATTTGTTTGTGCACGTAAAGCTGCGGAAGGGCGGGCTGGGTGAGGCGTGGAACCCAGACCAGCAGCCTCAGGTGTGGGATGTGGCCTCCTGCAGGTGGCACCATCCGTGTGTCAGGAGAGGCCGATCGGACACGCCCCCGGCTCTGCCCCCAGAGCAGTGTGACAGGAGCGGGCCTGGAGACTGCCTGTCTAGGCCACTCGGGCTGCAGACTCTGTCTCGCCTGCTTCTTCCTGGGGCCAGAGGAGAAAGCTCCAGGGACTCACAGCCGTTCCAGAGGCCGCCGGGAAACAGCGGGAGCTCCGGTCAGTGGGAAGGACGCTCTGGGCATAAGAATGAGGTGGGAGGTGGGACCCTGTCAACAGCCAGGAGCCCAGGGAGGCTTCAGGGCAGGGGTGAGGGGGTGGGGGTGAGGAGTGGTTGAGTGAGTGCATTTGGCCACTTTTCTTCTTATTGATGGTCTTGCAACATGTTGCTGGCACCCCGAGGGTTCTCTCGGTCTAAGGGCTAATGCTGAGCTCAATCAGGATAAACAGGCTGGCACCATGGTGTGTTCCCGGCGGGCGGGCAGCATCTCATTAACCTAATAAACGCAGTGGGCTGAGCCGAAAGGCAGGGCGGAGAGCAGCGAAGTAACTTGCTCAGTGGCTCTCTGGCTGGAAACTCAGTTCTGGGGTTCAGGCAGGACCTGCTTTCTTGAGGCCCGGGTGCCAGGAATTGACACAGCGCCTTTGGGGACGCTGTGGAAAGAGGGTGATTAACTGTGAGTTAACAAGAGTCTGAGGCATGGAGACACCCGGGCCCCTGGGGGCTGCTGGAGACTGAATAAGCCACGAGTCACTGGGGGATTGGGCTGGGGGAGGGGGGGAGGGTGTCTGGGTTGAACCGGCTGCACCAGGGCCAGTGAAATACTCTGGTCGGCCAAACCTGGTTCTCCCCCTGGGTCGGCCAGTTATTGGTGAGCCGTGCAGCTGGTCGTGGTACCGAGAGAGCAGGGTTGTTGTGGTCACTAAGTGAATAATTGGTGTTTAGTGCCTGTCTCTCCGCACAGCCTTGGCGTGGTCTCCCCGATTGCTCCCTGGCTTGTCTGGGTGCGGTCTCCCCTGTCTGTCACAGTGCGTCTCGGGGTGGCCGTGGGCCTTCCTTAGTGTCCCCGTGGATTCTGTCCTTCCAGAGCTCAGTGTTAACTCAGAGGCCATCCACACCTGGTTCTGGGTTTCCAACGGGATCCACGCTGGAGGGTTGGGACCTGAAGGTGAGGCTGACGGGGCGGGGGGGGTGTGTCACAGTTTCAGGGGGCCAGGGGGAAGGCGGGGAATGGCGAGAGCTCTGACCTGGTCGCACCTGGCCTGAAGGTGAGTGAAGAGAGCAGGTCGGGCAGGGAGGCGGCCCCAGGAGGAGCAGGATGGCCAGGACCCGGCGCTCTGTCCGGCAGCAGCGTGGACAACACTGTCCCCTGTCCGTACCTGCCCCTGCCCTGGAGGCAGGTAGATGGGATCGCATGTTTGTTCTAGAAGCTGGAGACGCAGCTCCTGCAGGCGCCACCATGGAGCCTGGGACCAGTGGCCCCGCGGGCCCGGGTGGGGTCCTGCCCTGGATGAGGCCGTCAGCGGTTAATGCAGAGCTTCTCTGAGGAACTGCGTGACCTGCACCTGCATGTGCCCTCACTATCCTCATGCAGATGGCGCAGTGTCGCCTCCTGGAGCAGGAATGTGGGCATTCCACGAGCAACTTGCCGAGTCTAAAGAATTAGGTTTTCAGAACCTTCCTTTCATGTGGCCGCTCTGAGGACACCGGCAGGAGGTTCTGTCAGCACGCTCCTGCTGCTCTTTCCTATTTTGCATAAGTCAGTCACTTAGGGTCAGGGAAGTGCCTAGACATACAGTGTTCCTGTGACATGTTCCTGTGTAATACCTTCCAATTAGCTTCATTCTCTTTAACCTCAATAACAGACTCAGAATGAAGTCGGATAGTAATCCAGAGGCAGATGGATTACACGAGGGCCACGGCCATGGGCCCTGAGCAGGGCCAGTGGACAGGTGCACTCAGGACCCACGGGCTGCTGGAGACCGAATAAGCCACGAGTCACTGGGGGATTGGGCTGGGGGGGGAGGGGGAGGGTGTCTGGGTTGAACCGGCTGCACCAGGGCCAGTGAAATACTCTGGTCGGCCAAACCTGGTTCTCCCCCTGGTATCTCTAAAGCCTGCAGTTGGGAAGTTTCCCGTCCACAGGAATACTATTGGAGGAGGATTTGGGCAAAATTCCTATGCCAACCTTTATTCCAAAATCAATAAAACCAAGATTCTAGGTTTGCTGCTGTGTTTCACACAAGTAATGAAAAGGGCATAGGAAAAAGTGAGAACTATCTCAACACTTCTGCCATGGCTGGTTTGGCTCAGTGGATTCAGCGTTGGCCAGCAGACTGAAAGGTCCCAGGTTCGATTCCTTACTGTTCAGAAATCAAAGGCTTAGTTTCCGTTCTGCTCCATCCTGGAGAGAAGTCCTTGGTATTTCTCCCCACTGCTGGCCGGTCCCTCTGTGGGCCTGGTTCAGGAGCCATGATGCACTAACCATTTTTGGCATTTACTGTGCCAGGTGTTTTTCCAGGTGCTTTCCCTGTACCAACCCCCTAACCATCACACCACCCACTGATGTGGGTGGAGGGATTACTTCCACTTGACAGTAAACTGAGGCTTAGCTTGAAGGAGGGGGTGCGGGATTGGGGTCCAGCCCGTGCCCAGGGCTGTGCTGTGCAGCCTCTCTGGAGGATCACAGAGGCCTCCTGCTATGCAGCTGGGAGAGGAGACTCTGAGACATATGGAGTCCAAAGGGCAAAGCGAGAGTGAGGGCCGGGGCCGGGGCCCCTTTGCCAGAGAACCCCTTTCCGGGGCCGCTGTGTGCTCAGCGTGGAAAACCGGGAAGGACGGGGCATAGAGCTCGGCCTGGCTGTCCTTTGTCCTCATCCGGGTGCCCAGGGAGCTCTGTGCACAGGCCCTCATCCCTGTTCTCCAGAGGCCCAGAGTCCAGGGCAGAACAGGAGAGAGAAGCAGGAGCAGGTGTCCGAGTCTGGGTGCTGAGCACAGGCCTGCAGGCCCCCGGGGGAGCCCACCTGGAGGCGGAGCACTCAGAGGCCCTGTGCAGTCTGGGGTGTGCGGGAACCCCTCGCCTGTCCACTGTCTCACCCGCCAAGGCGCCAGCCTGGCTCCTGCCCTGTGAACTTGGCAGGGATGCAGGGACGAGGACAGGATGTGGCAAGTATCTCTAAAGCCTGCAGTTGGGAAGGTGGCTGCTGGGCTCTGGCAGTGGCAGCTGGGAGTGGGCCAGGACCCGGTTTCTATTCTGGAAGGGTCTCTCTGGCTGTACCACAGAGGAGGGGGCTGGCATCCTGAATAACTGGGGGTACAGGCAAACAAAGTCCTCACAAATACCTTTCTGAACAGCCCTGACCGGTGTGGCTCAGTGGATAGAGCATCGGCCTGCGGACTGAAGGGTCCTGGGTTCGATTCCAGTCAAGGGCATGTACCTTGGTTGCGGGCACATTCCCAGCGGAACGTGTGCAGGAGGCAGCTGGTCAGTGTGTCTCTCTCATTGATGTTTCTAGCTCTCTCGCCCTCTCCCTTCCTCTCTGTAAAAACTTAATAAAGTATACATTTTTTAAAAATACCTTTCTGAACAAATACTGACCTCAGGGCAAAGGTTGGCTCAGGTGCTTCCACTCAAGTCAAGGGCACCTGCCCCCCTTCGTGGAGGAGACCCCTGGGTCAGCGGTGGGCCTCCAGCCGCAGGGCCAGCATCCTCCAGGCGCGGGTGCGAGGCCCGGCCTTGAGCTGCATCCGCAGACGTGGGGTGGTGGCCGGGCAGACGGGGGTCACCACGCAGCTGTCTGCGAGAGGGGCTTCTTTTCACTGATGATGAGAAAGGCCGAGGTCCGGGTACGTGCAGGCCTGAGGAACAGGCCTCAGGTGAGGACTGTCCTCACACCCCGGGGAGCACACACCGCCCTGCAGGAGCAGGTCCTCCCAGGTCAGCAGTCCCTCTGGCTGCTCTGCGGATTACGGAGCTGGAAAGCCTTAGGCAGCAAGACACTGCTCAGGGCAAAGCCCCTTCCCGGCGGGCAAAGGGAGGAGTGGTGGCCGCCCCATGGCTTCTCGGGCCACAGGCCTAAGTGCAAGTCACAGACGGATGCCTCCAAAGGGCCTTGCCATCGGTCTGAAGGCTCCAGAGCCAGTGGCCCAGGTCTGAGAGCAAGGCCAGGGGCAGGGCAGGGCAGGGGAAGGGCAAGGGCAGGCTTTGCCAGCTGTGGGGCCCACCCCCTGGCAGGACACAGGTGCCGGAGGGGGCCTCGGCCGTCCTGTCGGGAAGGGGGTCTTTTATGTCATGCGCAGAGAAGGTGCACAAAGCAGTAACTTTCCCGTCACCCAGTGATGACCCTGAAGCAGGGGTGGAGCCTTTTCTCTGCCAGGGGCCTTTCGGGTATTTATAACATCATTCCTGGGCCATACCCAGTGATCCTCTTAAAACCCAGCCGGCATTTGGTCAGACATGTAATTAACTCACCCCAGAGCCTAGGCAGGGCCAGACCACGTGACTTCGTGGGCCTCATGGGGCCTGCAGGCTTGGCGTTCCCCACCCGGGCCCTGAAGGAAGGTCATTGGCCAGAGGCCCCTCGAGGGGCTCGCTCAGTGAAACCTCTCTCCCGCTTCCGAGTGTCTGCCAGGGCCTCGCACGGCGAGCGGCGTTCGAGGGCGACTCTTCGCCGGCATCTCTGTCTCCTCTCAGCTGTGTGAAGAGTCAGAGTCCAGGCGGGGTCAGGTGGGGACAGCAGTCCTTCGCACTCTGGTGGACTTCCCGCTGTTTCCCGGGGAATCAGAGCGTCATTCCCCCGGGTGTGGAGTTGCAGCTGGGCCTCTGGTGGGAGCACAGCAGCCCGCTCTGGGCCAGGGGCCGGTGGCCTGGGCATTGCCCCGAAGAGGGGGTGTCTGTCCAGCACTGGGGCCCACCCCACTAGCTCACCCCACGTGCTGTGCTCTGGGGTTTCCGTCGGCTTCTGGGTCTGAGGCCCCGGGCCAGCTGCTGGGCGGGGCCCGCTGACCTGGTCCTGCCCGGGCCGTGATGGGCCTGTTTACAGCAGCTCCTGCCGAAAGCTGCTTATTGGATTAGCGGGAGCCGGGCAGCCTGAAATGGGCCGAGGGGACGCCGTGCCCTGTCTGCTCCAGGGCCCTGCTTTCCTTCCAGTTGGCCTTCCAGACGCAGGTGCCTCTGGGTCGGGAGGCGGCACCCCAGAAGTGCGTGTCCCCCTCGTTCTGCCGAGCAGAGGCTCTTTGCGGCCCAGGCCCGTCCCGTGCGGGAAGTGTGGGCCTGGCCATAATCCCCTTCCTTATCCTCCGGCCAAGGTGACACTCGCTGCCACCGCCCGTCCCCTCACTGGCTCTCGGAAGACGGACGGGGGACAGGCTGTGAAGATGCTGGCCCGCTACTCGACCTGCCTCTTCTCGGGGGTTTGTGCCGCGCTGGTGGCCGTGGCTCTGGCCTATTACCTGTACTGGTGAGCGTGGTGGTGCCGGGGTCTGGCTGTGGGGGGGAAGGGGTGAGGGGCTCCATGCTGTGGCTCACCCCGCTGTGCCTGTAGGTCCACACACTCTCCACCCCCGCGGGGACCTGGCGGTGGGGAAGGAAGCCGTTACTGCCGGAGCACAGTGCGTGCGGATTACCCTGCCCTTCCATGAATGCTCTTTTGTTAGAACCTTCCCGAGGGAGGTCTAAGGAGCGGCACCCTGATGCACAGTGGGTGCTGGGTGATGGGAGGGAGCCCCTGCCCGAGCCCTCGCCATCGCTTCTGCCCCTCAGCCCAGAGCAGGGGCAGCAGGCGGACACGGGGTCTGTCAGTTGAACAGGAAATGGTAGCTCCCATCAAAGGGATGTTACCCTGTTGTGCCCATCGGTGACAGATGGCTTATGGGGAGTCACCGGTGACCCTTCGCAGCAGCAGTGGCCGGAGTGCACGCCAGTGCTTGCTGCGAACATGTGGGGGCGTCTGTGAGGTGCCATGGGCCACCCTGGCCTGGGGGTCCAGAGGCTCAGCTCCTCCAGCCCCTCACGAGGCTGAGGCCTGTGCTCTGGGCCCCAGGTTCTGTCTGTAAAACGGGATGTTGACTGTATCTCTGCAGGTGGCCTTTGCACAAGGTCAGCTGGCACACAGGGCCCGCTCCCCCCTGACAAGTGCTGTTGGGGTGGCTGTGGGGAAACCCCAGCCCGGGTCTGGGGTCACTTGACTGGCTAGTGCTGGAGAAGGAGCAGTTTCCTGCAAAGAGGCAGGCTTCCTGGAGGTTCCGCCTGGCGTGTTCTTGTTCCTCCCACACACAGGGCTGGGTGGGAGCTCTCCCCTCTGACCTGGACGCTTTCTCTCCTGCAGATCTGATTAATGCTTCTTTGTGTCTGGTGACGAGGGTGCCGCGGGTGGGTGGGGCTCCCTGCTGCCTCCAGCCGCTGTGGAACCCAGGTGTACCCCAGGCCCCTGCAGCCCGCCTGAACACCCTAGTCATTTCTGTGCTTCTTAGGGGCCCTGTGGCACTGTCAGTCAGCTGGACCCCAAAAGGGGTGGGTCTGCCGCACTGCGCAGCAGGCCGCCCACCTCGCCAGGGAGGGGCCCGCTGCTTTTCTCGTCTGTCGTTGGAGTTTCCTCTTCCGGCTCTTGTCCTGGCCACTAAACAGTCCCTGTTCCACTCATGGGAAGAGACCCGTTGGAAGAGACCCCGTTGGAAGCTAGTTGTGATCTGACGGAGGACTCCGGCAGCCCCTGCCACACCCTGCTGAGCCCCCGCCCTCGCTCCCAGTGCTGGGAACTGGGAGAGAATGCCAGGTCTGGTTCCTGAGGTTGTAGAGCTGCCCCCTCCCCAGTTCGGCCTGACTCACTGGGTGCCTTTTCAGCTGCCACGCTCCCTGTTGGCGGGGCGAGTGCCAGAGCTGGTGTGGCCAGCCACCAGGTGGGCTCACCCCGCCTCCGCCCCGGCTCCCCGGCTGAGACCAGCGACCTGCTCGGCTCAGGCAGAGCTCCACGGCTGAAGGGGCTGCCAGCACCCGGTTAACTCGAAACACTTAGGAAAAGGTTCGAGGACTCCGCTGGGAGTTGGTTCTGCTAATGGGGTCAGTGGGAGAGTCCTCGGGAGGCAGCTTCCAGGGTTCCCTCTGCCATTGCTGACAGCACCGCACCCGTGGCCGTCCTGTCTGCGTCTCTGCGGCCAG
Source organism: Pipistrellus nathusii (assembly GCA_963693515.1). Classification (NCBI taxonomy): domain Eukaryota; kingdom Metazoa; phylum Chordata; class Mammalia; order Chiroptera; family Vespertilionidae; genus Pipistrellus; species Pipistrellus nathusii. Next base: position 189,900,491 of record OY882859.1, on the reverse strand, counting down.
GACTCCCGGCAGGTCCTCCTTGTGCCTCGAGTGAACCTGCCACAGCGCGGGGCTGGGGTGGAGAGGCTCTCTGAGGGGAAGCTGACCCAGCAGCGAGGGGCCACACAGAGCCCTGACCGCCCCTTGCAGGTCTCTGCAGCTGCCGCCTCGGGGCGCACGGGCCAGGGGCAGGCCGTGCTGTTCTCAGGGGCCTCGCTTCAGACCTGGCGGAAGACGTGTAAGGAGATGTGGGTCCAAACACCAGCCACACGTCCAGCGTCGCCTGCGGGTCACTTTCCCGTTTATCCAGCGGCATCGCCAGCCACTGCCTCCAGATGCGGCGCTGTCACACACGCGCTGTGAAACGCACCCCGGGCTATAATGTCCAAGTGCGGTCTGTACACGGTGGAGCAACAGCGAGGTCAGCACAACCCGTTCGCCGCGTGCTGCCTGGCATGAGCCAGAGCCGGTCACACCCGCTGGGGCTGCCCCGTCCGGAGTTCGCCGCGTGGGAATGCGTTACTGTACCTTGGCCCAGCCATAGGCTTGGTGTCGGTGTCTACGCCACGATGTAGGAAAACCAGGCAGCGGGAGCGAGGCCGTTATGTGGGAAGGAGGAAGGCCCAGCTAGAGAGACCCGTCATTCCGGCACGTTCCCCACAGGGCGGAGCGTGGGGTGCTTCATGCGAGGTGGCCGCAGCGGTCCTTCTGGGTGACAACTTCCCAACAGCGGGGCCAGACGGAAGACGGAGAACTCGGAGTTTCTATGCCAATTAGAAGGAATTAACAATTAAAAGCGATTAAAATTTTTAATGTTGCGGAAGTATTCCTAAATCGGTGGCATTTTTCGGAGACAAGCTGCCTGTGTCTTTGGAAGACTGACTTGAGGCAGAGCTTGTGTCCTGTCTCCCAAGCACTGATGGCTCTGGAGGCGCCTTGTTGACCATTTAATTGAAGGCACTTCCGGTGCCAGCGAATTCTATGTTTTTAGTTTCATTTCATCCTAGAAATCCCTAAACTTAGTGCAACAGGTGATCTACCTCTTGGTAGTGTTCCGAAGACTCTATACATCCCCGCTCCTGCCTCCTGTCTCCTAACCTCCCTTCCCCACTCCCACCGACACCTGCAGGCAGGAACCCTTTCCCAAGAGGAGTCCCAGTTCCACGAACTTGTCCCATTGCTCGGTGGCAGAATGCTTGTCTAATGGAAAGAGCCATTTTCTCAGAGGAGAAGCCTATGGAGTGACAGCCGTTGGCATCAGCCACCGTCCTGCATGACGCACATGCCAGGGCCGCTGGCAGCCCTCGGCCTGGGCTCAGACAGTGAACTCATGGGTGTTGGTGCTAGGGCTTCCATCTCTGTCTGCCATACACGACTCTTCGGAGCTTTTCACTTCAAGGATACTGTTTTGTTTTTAGTAGCGTTTTTATGATTATAAAAGTAATCGTTATTCCATGCCAAAAACTTAAATGAAAACCAGAAAAGCATTTTTTTTTTTTTTTAAAGACCATATTATTTCATTACCAGAGACTTCCCCAGGCGGTTAGGTTCAGCCTCTCCCGGGTGTGTGTGTGTGTGTATGTGTGTGTGTGTGTGTGTGTATGTGTGTGTGTGTATGTGTGTGTGTGTCACGACATGTGTACCTCTGCCCGCCAGCCGTGCAAGCAGTGTTCACATCACCGAGGCCTCGGTGCAGCCGGGTCCTGAGGGACAAATGCACCTGGAGGCGGTGCGCCGGGCTCACCGAGGTCGCCCTCGTCTCTGCGTGTTCAGTATCGTCCATCACTAGCCGCCTGCCCACCTGTCTCCTGGTCTCCGCAGGATCGGTTCCTCACCCTGAACTCGGGGCAGGCGGGCGTGGCCTCTGGGGTTGGCTGGAGTGCCTTGTGCCCAACGGCCATGCAGTAGAGCCATCTCCAAGGGCTGTCACTTCCCCTGCTCTTTCTCACCCGATGGCAAAATGAATTCGCCCATTTTCTGTGGACCTAGAGCTCAGGGAAGGAAGTTACTTACGGAATTTGAGGGATATCTTTGATTATTGAGGCATATGCCAGGTGCCACTCCACCCAGCCCCTAGCACAACCCAGACACTTCCGGAACCCACGGGCTCTGTGATCTCTGCCCCCGTTTTACTGGAGGGCCCTGTGGTGGATGGTCTTGGGGACAGAGACTCAGAGGCGCAGGCCCTCGGTGAGCAGCGTCTGCTGGGCAGCACCAGGGCTGCTACGAAGCGACCTGGGCACACGCCTCCAGGTACCCTCGGCCAGTTCCTTCACAGAAACAGGAAGGGACGCTGTGGTGAGGGGTACCAGGTGCCATGTGCCCTCGGCCAAGCCAGCTGTCGCGCGCGGTCACCGTGGAGGCCATGAGGGCCTCACCTTGTGAGTTGCTGGTGTTCCATGGGTATCGGTGGACTGAGTTGTGCACTGGGCGTTCACCCCGATTTCTCAGAGTGCCGGGCGCCGTCCCAGGGGACAGGACAGAGAGGCTGAGGAAGTTGTCTCTGAAGGCTGGGCCACACTTTGCAGTTCTTCCTGGAGACACCCCCCTCCTTCCCCAGGCGGCGGTGGGTTCCAGGGGGACAGTGGTACTGGGTTCTAGACCAGGCGTTCCCTGTGCTTACTTTCCAGGGAGGAGACAGGAGATAGAGCCCATCCTGGGGAACGGCTCTCCAGGGCTCAGAGTGAGGAGAAAGGCCGGGCCAGCGGGCGGATGCTCGGCTTATGGCTAGGGACCTCCCCTCTCCTGGGGCCAGGCCTGCAGCGGTCAGCCCTCGTGTCCTCCTGGAGTTCAGAGTCCTCTGGGGCAGCCTCCTGTCCTGAGCCAGCCCAGCCCCCCAAGCCTGGGCTTTTCATCCTTCTCGGGGAGCCCCCACCAGAATGGGTCGGGGATGGCTCGCCGAAGGGCGTGTGGAGAAGAAGGGCCGAGCGGTGGCCCTGCTGGTGAGGGTGCTGGCTGGGTGGGGGGGGGGGGGGGGAGGGGAGTGGGAGAGCAGCAGCAGCAGCAGCAGCAGCTCACCCAGCACCGTTAGGGAAGGCGCGGCTGGAAGAGTTCTGTCTTAAGTCCAAGCAGGCGGGGTTTCTGTGCTGCCATCGCGTTGTGTGACCACTTTCTCACAGAGATGGAGCCCCAGTGAGCGGGAGGCGTTAACAGCTGGGCCCGGAGCCTGGAGGGGCTGGCCAGGCTGCACTGAAGGGCCCCTGCGGAGTTTGAACCCTGGCGTGTCCTGCCTCCCCCAGCTCTGCCGGCCTTCCCCTCTCACCCCATTCTTCCATTGACCTCAGCGCCAAGCCTGAAAGTGAGCTTGCAACACAGCGGTGGCCCAGGCCCTAACATTTCACCTACTTGGCAGCGTGCTGTGCCCCGTTGGCTCTGTGACGGATGCCCAGAGCCTGCTCAGAAATGCAGGCACGGGGGGCCCCTCACAGCTCTGCGGCCCACAGACAGTTTTCCGCTCTGGAGGTCCATGCTGAGAGGGCCTTGGCTGTCCGAGAGTCCTGCTGGCTGAGTCCCGGGGGGGACAGAGGTAAGGGGCTGTGGTCTGGGCTGTTTTGTGGCCGCCCTGCAGGGTCACGGGGTGGGGGCGGGGCAGGGCAGCGGCCAGCCTGGCTGCCGAGGGTTTTCTCTGGCTTTTGGGAAGGAAGTCGTGGGCACAGATGCCTGTGGGAAGGCAGCTGTCTCCCTGAGCAGGTTCCCCGGAGGGGGTCACAGGAAGAAGGCCCTCTTAGGGGCCAGGGATTCCTTCTCTTACAACTTCCCGAGGTCAGCATGGAGACGGCTGGGCATGGGCGCCTGTGCCCTGAACCAAAGCAGCCTTGTTAGGGATAAACCCAAGTCAGCGGCGGGGCTGCCCCCTCTCCCCGGACTCCATCATTTCCTGGCTCTCCTGGCGAAACTGACCCCGCCCGAGGGGCTGGAGGTCACGTCTGGCCTCGGCGGCTGCTCCCCGACAGGCCAGCGCGCCCTCACATCCAGACCCCTCCTGGTGCCCCGGGTGGGGGGGGGGGGCAAGAGGCCCCTCGTTGTCTCATCCTCACGACCACAGTTCAGAGTCTGCGTGATAGGTTGTTGTGTGTCCTTAAAATCACAACCCCAGTGACAGTGTCATGAACTTGGAGTTTGCTTGGCTCTATTCTTGTTGTAAAGGCGGGAGTGACAGGCTCTCTGCACCCCCAAGAGGAAGTGGGTCAGAGCAGCCCACAGGACAGAGCAGGACCTGCCCTGGGGGTGGGTCGGGCAAGGTGTACATGACCTTGAACTGCCCGCGTCCAGCCCCTCGGCCCAGACTGCTCCGTGTTCCAGGCTGAGGAGGGTATCGGTGGCAGCAGGAAGTGAGGGAGTGGGCAGGGCCTTGCTCCCGGGTCGGGGGTCACGCCGCGTGCCGGTTGCCGGGCAGATGGCATCACGCGTTTGCTAACTGCCGGCAGACCTGTGGGCGCACCGCGTTCACAATGGCAATCTTTATTTCGCCCCCCATTGGATCTTACGTTTCCTGGGTCTGAGTCTCGCTTTTGGAGACCATCCTGTATGTTAAAGCGTGTGCATCTGAGATGTGCCGAGTTTACGTCCGGATGGGAGCTCCGATAAGAGGCAGGTGCTGAGTGACAGGTGACCCTCCTTCCATGACTCGGGGTCAGATGGACCTTCTCCAGCCGCGCCTGGGTCAGGGCTGCGGGGGGACCGCGAGGGACGTGTGGGGGCGCTCCCACCGCTGTGAGCAGAGGCCAAGGGTGGATATTTGAAACCCAGTTCGTTTGTTCCATTTTGAATCCCTAACTTAAAAAAAAAAAATCTACTTATTAAGTGTGTGACTCATGATGCCTCTTTAACGACAAATGTGACATTTTAAATCTTTGTCAGCACCTTGATTAAGGCTTGTTTCTCATGATGAAAACCACCCTGATTACCGACAAGTTCTAGAGTGTGAGCAGGTGGTGCTTTCCCAGGACTCTCACTGTGTGTGTGTGTGGGGGGGGGGGGGGGGTGTAGGGGAAGTGTCACAGAGGAAAAGCCGGAAGGAGGGTGAGGGAATCCCCTCTTCCCCCTCCCGCCTCCCTCCTTGCCCCACAGCTTTGCAACTTCACACTCACTCTCCCAGCTGTGCAGGCTCACCTGGTCTCTGCTGTTCCAGCCGAAATGCTCTCAGCAGCCTCCTGGATCTGTCCCCGGAAACTCAGGGCTCAGTCCCGCTCTCTGCCCCCAATTTCTTGTTAGCTGGCTGTCCTGTGACCTCAGGTCTCCGATGGGGCTAAGGAAAACCATGAACTTGCACTTTGCTTGGCTCTATTCTTGTTGTAAGGGCGGGAGTGACAGGCTCTCTGCACTCCCGAGAGGAAGCCAGGACTCCCATGTAATTTGTGAATTTGAGAAATTCATTGTACACGCAGAGAAGCATGTCAGCCACCAGCTGGCTGATAATCACAGAGCAAACCTCCATCCATTTCTTGGCGAGTAAAACGTTGTTATTACAGCGGGTGGTTCATTGTCACAAAATTAGGTCTAAGTCAACTTAGCTGTCACTGGTGTGTGTGTGTGTGTGTGTCCCCATGTGTGTGTGCATGGTGTGTGCTCTGGAACTCGGCCCCCAGTCCTGTGCTGTGGCCCCACAGCCCCTCGGGGTGCGCAGTGCCCTGCAGGCCAGAGACCTGTCACAGGTCTATTGTGCAGTCACCAGGTCCTGGAGCTTTCCACAGCACCCTCCCTCCTCCCCCTGCCACCTCCTCCCCTACCCTCTACAAACACCAGAACAGCCTTGAAAAGGCAAAAGATTCTGGAACTCGAGAGAGGGGTAGGTAGGGTGTGAGGGGTCCTGGCGGGGCTTCACCAGCTGCCCCCTCACCTGGTGGCACCGTGGCTCTGTGCCCCCAGGGCCCGAAATCTCCACTGTCCACAGACTGGAGCAGGCGTGCACCCTCCTACCAGGGTTCTGCAGTTTTGTTTTGTTTTTTAAGTATTTTAAAATATATATATTTTTGTTTATTTCAGTGAGGAAGGGAGAGGGAGAGAAACATCAATGATGAGAGGGAATCATTGGTTAGCTGTCTCCTGCATGCCCTCTACTGGGGATTGATTCTGTAACCCAGGCATATGTCCTTGACCAAATCGAACCTGGGATCCAGTCCGAATGCCGGCACTCTAGCCATTGAACCAAACTGGCCATTACTTAAAAAGATTTAAGCACCGTTTTTTAGAGAGAGGAAGAGAGAGGGAGAGAGAGAAACGTTGATGGGCTGCCTCTTACACGTCCCCTACTGGGGATTGGGCCTACAGCATAGGCAGGTGTCCTAACTGGGAATCAAACCTCTGACCTCTTGGTTCATGGGTCAAAGCTCAACCACTGGACAACACCAGCCAGGCTGGTGTATCATTTAGTTGTACCTTCATTACTCACTGATGGAGCATATGTCTAATGCTAAAAGATTCACTTAGTCCAGTAGTGGTTTTAAGTTAATCTTGTATTCTATTTATTGTAATGGTATCTGAATACAATGGATATACCAATTTGCCCAAGTTGAAATAAATAAACGTGAGTACATATATGTGTGCGTGTGTGTGTGTGTGTGTGTGTGTGTGTTGTTCCTTACCCTGTAGCATTGTGCAGCCCATGCACAGCCTCTACCACACGGAGGGCCATCCCTGTGTAGGGGCCCGGGGCTCCCACAGCCTCTCCTGTCACTGGTTCACACGTCTGTGCAGAGGCAGGACCACACTCTTAATTTTCTTTCTTCCTTCCTCCCTTCCTTCCTTCCTTCCTCATTTCCTTCCTTCCTTCCTTCTTCCTCATGTCCTTCCTTCCTTTCTTTCTATTTTTTCCTCCCTTGGGTTTTCTTTTTTCTTTTCTTTTTCTTTCTTTTTCTTTTAATTTTTTTTTTATTGATTGAGGTATCACATATTTGTCCTCAACCCCCATTCCAATCCCCTACCTCCCCATTCATGCCCCCTCCCCCCTGTTGTCCTTGACCACTAGTTAGGCTCATATGTATGCACATAAGTCCTTTGGTTGATCTCTCCTTTTTACTTTATTTTACTTATTTTATATTTTATTGATTTTTTTTACAGAGAGAGGAAGAGAGAGGGATAGAGAATTAGAAACATCGATGAGAGAGAATCATCGATCAGATGCCTCTTGCACACCCCCTACTGAGGATGTGCCTACAACCAACGTACATGCCCTTGACCGGAATTGAACCTGGGACCTTTCAGTCTGCAGGCCAACGCTCTATCTACTAAGTCAAACCGGTTTCGGCTATCTCTCCCTTTTATCCCCACCCTCCGTTTGAGGTCCAACAGTCTGACCCATGGCTCCTTATCGCTGGGTCTGTTCTTGTTTATCAATCTATGTTGTTCACTACACTCTTGATTTTCGAGGCTTTGTGGTATGCTGTGACCTTACGTTGGCCTCTTCCTTGGTTCTTTGTCATGGTTTCCTTGGCTGGTCTTGCCTGTTTTTCCATATGAACTGTAGGATCTATATGTCTAGTTCTAGGGGTAGGACTATTGGGTTTTTAATTACGGTTCAATTACATTTATAAACTAACTTAGAAAGTATTATTTATGTATTTCTGGCTAACAAACAGCCTCAATGTGTAGCAATTTAAAGCAACCATTGTTTTGTTGGCTCACCACCCCCGGTCTCTGCGGGCTGGTTCCTCTCCTGGTCTCACTTGCAGTCCTTCGCGTGGTTGTCGTCCGAGGGCAGCCGGCCTGGGGCTGTGGGTCCATCTCTGCTCCACGTGGTCCCATGGTGGCAGGCTGGCCCTAGCTTCCTTCCCCCTGTGGCCCAGGGGCGCCGGGGAGGCTGCACGGCCTCTGAAGGGCCAAGCTCTGGAGTCCAGGACGTTCCTCCCACCACATCCCATTCCTGAGCCCTGAAGCCAGCCAGGGCCCAGGGGCTGCAGTGGCCCATGCCTGCCAAAGGCACTGGTGAGAGCATGGAGGGCAGTTAGGTGTTGCCACCTGTTGCTCAGTATTTTTTGATTCGCTTGGTTCTGCTTTTGTATCTCGCAAGCTGTTGTAAGGTTTCATTGCATAGGCTTTGTTTCATTCTTCTGAAGTTTGGGAGTAGGTGTTTGGTCTTTTTATTGCAAACGTATACACTGCCTCCTCCACTATGCCTTCTGCTTTTGTGTGGTTGTGTGGATCCGTGGCTGCATGGACACATGACAGAGCCACGTGTCCTCATCCTCCTGTCCCCTGAGTGCTCAGACTCTGAGCTTGCATTCCGCTTGCAGGAGAGGAAATCCCTAGTCCTGACTTCCAGTGCTTCCCCTTTCTGCCTCCTGGAGAGGGACAACAGAGCCCCAGGAAGCCGTGCACTGAGGGCGGAGGAGTCCCCGCAGCCCAGGCCCCATGTGACCCTGTGTGGCCGAGCTCCTGGCTGCCCGGAGCTCCCGTCTTCAGTGCCTGGCTTCCTGGGCTGCTCCGTTGTCCCAAATGACCATCGAGGTCCAGTGACCTGGAACTGTCAGGTCTCTGAAACTGTCTGGAAGTAAACTCTACTGTCATCGTCTCTTCTAGTTACTTCAGTTAGAACTAGTTATTGAACATTATGAGAATGTTGATTTCTACATGTTTTTACTGATATATTGATTTTAGAGAGAGAAGAAGGGGGGGAGGGAGAGAGAGATGTTAGAGAGAGAGAGACATCGATTTGTTGTTCTCCTTACTTATGCATGTGTTCCTTGGTTGATTCCTGTCTGTGCCCTGGCTGGGGATTGAACCCACAACTGGTGTATCAGGATGACGCTCTAAGCCGCTGCGCTGCCCGGCCAGGGTTCTGCATGTTGTATTTCGTTCCTCTCAGTATTGCTGCCGTTACTCACTGTTTACAGTAGCATTTTGGTTGCAGTGGATTCTCTTGGGTCTAAGGATCCAAACCTGCACTCTGCACATAACGATGTTGTTATTTCTCCGCCCTGACGTTTAGACTTCTTGGTGATTCCAAAGGCTGATGAGGCTGGACTGGCAACAGATTATTGTTAGCAAAGAAGTATGTCATCTTTTTCACCGTTATTGAAAGATAAGATGGTCCCCGTGAGTGAGTTGACCCAAGAACTAAAGCTAGAACCTTTAAACCTCAAAAATGGGATTCATCCATTCTAAAACTTCAGTTGGAGTTGTAAATAATACCTTCGCCGCTTTCCAGCCTTCTTAAATAACACGGTGAGCGTGGTACAGCCCCTTCTCAGCATTTTAGTGGGGTCAGAGTGGGCCACAATTGTTGCATTATGTTCTCATTCATGATGTCATTGAGGTGCTGCTGGGTCTGCAAATCTGCTCCCCAACACTGGTCTCCCTCGGAGATGGTGCTGATGGAGTCACCAGCTTGTCTCTGCTCCTTTGTGCTGCTGTCAGCAGGCTGTCTGCCTCCAGCACCCCGCTTCCCCGTTGTGTAATCTGGTGCTTCCCATTGGCCGTGGGCCAGGAGACCACCCAGTCACGCTCGTCCAGGCTGTGTTTGAAGCGAGAGTAATGGAGAACAATATTTCCGTGTCCTCTCCCTTCACCGACCACTGTCTCCTCAAGGTCAGACCGACTGCGGGAAAGACCACACGAACAGGACCAGGTGAGGGGTGCTGTGTGCTCGGCTCGGAAGGGGAATTGGTCCGTGAGAGGCCGTCTCCCCGGAGCTCAGGAACCAGGGCCTCGGGTCACTGATGTGGCGGACCTGGCACTGGCCAGCTCCTGCTCCACCAGAGAGAGCCACGTGGCTGTGGGCAGCCGGGCATTGTAGGGGATGGTGCAGCGTCAGGTCCTCTCCGCTCTCCCGCTGTCTTTTTTTTTTTTTTAAAATATATATTTTATTGATTTTTTAAGGAGAGGAAGGGAGAGAGATAGAGTTAGAAACATCGATGAGAGAGAAACATCGACCAGCTGCCTCTTGCACACCCCCTACTGGGGATGTGCCTGCAACCGAGGTACATGCCCTTGACTGGAATCGAACCTGGGACCTTTCAGTCCGCAGGCCGACGCTCTATCTACTGAGCCAAACCGGTTTTGGCTCTCCCGCTGTCTGATTGATTGACGCGCAGTTGGCAGAGGCATGAACGGCACCCACATGGAAGGGCTGACATTGACCTCGCATGTAAATGAAAGAGCCGTCCTTCCCATGCAGAGAAAGCCATTACCTTCTCTGCATTGAGCGAAGCCATGGAGACGCCTGGCCACACGCTGGCTAGTGCGGAGGTGGTGGGCACGCGACTTCCTTTTCCATTTCTGTGGAAAAGATGTGCTTTCCACAGAGACCCTCAGGAGGCTCTCTGAAGGTCAGACCATCTGACCAGCTAGTTCTTGAGGTTGAGAGCGCCAAAGGGGCCAGGGCTGGGGAGAGGGTCCCATGGGCATCTGGTGATGGACTCCTAGGCAGGGGACGGGCTCACCCTTGAGCAGGGCGAGGCCTGGTCAGGGTTCACTGCCAGGCTGTGGGCCACCTGAGCAGCAGGGCCAAGTTTACAGAGGACATGGGAGGGGTCTGTGCTCTTCCTGGGAAAGGCCTGAGTGCTAAAAAGAAGTGAATTCCTTTGATGGGGCGCTGTCACGGTACCACAGGCGGCGACATAAGCAACAGAGATTCATTCCTCACAGTCTGGAGGCTGGAGGCTGAGATCATGGTCATCACAGGTCTGGTTCCCCCGAGGTCTCTCTCCTCGGCTTATGGACGCTGTCCTCTCCCCGTGTCCTCACATGGGCGCCCCTCTGAGCCTGTCCTCATCTCCTCTTAGAAAGACATCTGTCCAATGGGATTAGGGCCCTCACCAGTGGCCTCATTTAACTCGGTTACCTTTATAAAGACCACGTTCCCACCTACAGCCACATCCTGAGGCCTTGGAGTTAGGGTCCCAGTGTTTCTTTTTGGGGGACACAGTTCACCCGTAATGAGGTGCCAGGGTCAGGTCTGAGAATGGCCAGGGCTCCTGAATCCCAGCTCTCCCCTTCACCGCTGGCCTTGAGAAGGAGCAGTGGGTGACAGGGGCCACGGGTGCAGAATTATCAGAAGTACCTGGAGGGACAGCATCGGCCCGTGGAGGGTCCCACTGCTCAGAGGCGCTGCAGCTGGGAGGTCTGGGTCTGGTGCCCAGCCCTTCCTGCCTGACTGGGACTCTCACTGGCTTCCTGGAGCCGTGCCTCAGGGCCTGTGAGGCTTACCTGTTGTAAAACTATTTTTAGCTCGGCCTTGCTGAGCCACCTGGCTCACTCCCCCTCTCTGAGTGGCCAGGCCTGTCCCCAGGGGGTGGGGGTTTGTGAGTGGGGGTGACACCACCCTGTATCTCCCTTTGGTGATCATGCAGCTGAGAAGCTGGGGTCCTAGTGGCTTGTACAGGGGCCACAGAACCCAGGAGGCAGCCACCTCAGCCGGGGAGAAGGCAGCGCAGGTGCCAGGCTCCTGAACAACCTAAGCCTGTTATCTACCGACGGGACTTAGAAACGGCTCAGGCTCAGGTTTCCTCACCGTCTCTGAGGATGGTGTCTGAGCATTAATGAGCAGACCATGTGGGCGGGTGGGCTGGCTGTCCCGCCTTCAGGGCCTGGCCTGGCTCTCCTCTCAGGTACAGCAGCAGCAGAGGCTTCCCCACGGTGCGGGGCCTCCCAGGCTATCCTCCAGGGTCACGTGATGGGGGAGGAGAAGGGCTGGGGTCCAGGCCTTTTCTCAAGGGAACCCCGTCTTCACGCGTAAGACACAGAAATCAGGAGCAGCTTGTGGCCAAGGGCTCACCGTGGCCTCACCCGTCCTGAGCTGCAGGCCCTCTGGTCCTCAGTTTCCCCAGATGTAACACAGGGAGGTTAGAGGCCAAGAACCTGCAATATTGAAATTATGACGTTATAGTCATCTGTCTGTGGAGTCTTGTCTGCTGTTGGTGGAAGTGGGTGTTGTCAGGGTCCGTTAGTTACTATAATCATTGCAGTGGTCGGCAAACTCATTAGTCAACAGAGCCAAATGTCAACAGGACAACGATTGAAATTTCTTTTGAGAGCCAAATTTTTTAAACTTAAACTTCTTCTAAGGCCGCTTCTTCAACAGATACTCGCCCAGGCCATAGTATTTTGTGGAAGAGCCACACGCAAGGGGCCAAAGAGCCGCATGTGGCTCGCGAGCCTCAGTTTGCCGACCACGGCATTAGAGTAACGGATTGTTTTCTGATGCTGCGTAACAAGTGTCCCCCGCACGGTGCTGTAAGACAGCACGAGGCCTTCATCGCCCTCGGCTCCTCAGGGTCACCCCTGCTGGCAGGCCTGGCTGAACAGGGCGGTGCTCATGGGCTGCGGGCATCTGAAGGCTTGTCTGGGCCTGAGGGTCAGCGTTCATGCTGGCCTCTCTCCTGGCACAGGTCTGGCTCCCTCCCCATCCAGCCCCCCCCCCTGCTCCAGTGCCCTCCCCTGACAGCTGCTTCCCCTGAGCCAGCCAGGCAAGGACCCCTCTCTATGAGTCGGCCTGGGAAACCCGTTTCTGGCAGTCAGTTATTCTCCAGGCACAGGGATGCCCGGGGCTGGGCTGCTGGTCCCGGGCGCGCTCAGCTCGCCAAGTGCGGCAGGGGCAGGCCTGCAGGGCGCTCAGCCGGGTGCACGCAGCACAGTCACATGCCAGCTGGGACTCGCCAGGGCCTGAGTCACAGCTTCCCTGTCTCTCTCCTCACAAGGGGAATTGACGGGCAGCACCCAGAGCAGGCACAACCCCAAAATGCGAGCTCTGGCTTCGCCTTCAGAGCTAAGAGTTGCACGTTGGAGAGAAGGGGAGAAACACCAGTTAAGTTCTTGGAGGAGTTGGCGCTTTTGGGTTAGAAACCAAAACAATAGCCTTTTAGCTTAAAAAGGTGCACAACAGCCTGGGAATTAAAAGGCAGTCATGTGTTTTATTTCATGTGCAACTTAATTTTTTAAAATACGATGCTAAAAAAAAGTTGAAATTACCCACAATGCCTTTACCTAGAGATCATCACTATTTATATTTGGGTGCATTTCTTCTAGTCTTCTTCCTTTCTTACGTGCCTGGGTATGTGTGGCTCATGTATGTGTATGTGTATGTGGTGTGTATGTGTGTGTGATGTGTGGTGCATGTGTGTGTGTGTGTGTGTGTGTGATGTGTGGTGTGAGTATGTGTGACGCATGGATAGATGCTGCGTGCCGGGTCCCTGTATGTCCTGTGCTGACCTGAAGAAGCTCCTGAGCCTGCCATTGGGGAGCCCCTTCCCCTCAGGCTGCAGACCTGGGCTCTGAGGTGGGGACCATGGGCTTCCCTTCCGCTTGCAGCTCTGGACTCTGGGCCCTGGCTCACGCCCTGACTGCTGTCCCTGTCCCTCCAGGACGGCTGTTCTCAGTGAAGGACCTTGCTCTCGCTACTGAGGAGTGACCATGGGCCTGCTCGCCTACCTGAAGACCCAGTTCGTCCTGCACCTCCTCATCGGGTTCGTCTTCGTGGTGAGCGGGCTGGTCATCAACTTCATCCAGCTCTGCACCCTCGTCCTGTGGCCCCTGAACAAGCAGCTGTACCGCCGGCTCAACTGCCGCCTCGCCTACTCGCTCTGGAGCCGTGAGTACCGCGCACCGCTGGGCCTGCTGCTGGGCGGCCCTCAGGAGGCGGGGGGGTTACTCACGGGCGTGTGCAGAGACGTTCTACCCACACTTGCCATGAGGCGAGAGGTGGCATTCCGACCCTGGCCTGGGGCCTGCAGCGGTGGCAGCTGTGTGAGGTTTAGCTTTGGGACTTGGAAATAGAAACTCAGCTCACCAATAGCAGCCCTCGCAGCTGCCAGTCCGTCCCACTGCTCCTGGGCACCCTCCCCCTCTCTCGGGGCCTGTCATCCCACCTGCTTATGTCACCTCTCTGAGTCACGTACCTGTGTGCGGACGTGCATGTCTGTTACCTGTGCCCTTGTGTTTGTACATACGAAATCAATCAATCTTGGGCTGTCAGATGGACAGACAAAAGCTGTGAAATGGAGTTCATGTCACATGCTGTTCTCCCAGTGGCCCTGTGAGGAAGCCACTCTTTTTTAAAAAAAATTAATTTCTTTATTGATTAAGGTATCACATATTTGTCCTCAACCCCCCAGGAAGCCACTCTTATCTCCTTTCTGTAAATGGGGAAACTGAGGCTCGGAGCCCCGGCTCCAACCACTGGGCTGTCTTGGAAGCGTTCCCTGGCCTCCATCCCCAAGGGTCGGTGCCCTTGGAAAACAGAGAGGCTGGGGCTCAGCACAGAAGGAGCGGGCTGTGCTGTGTGTCCTGCCGTGCCGCCGCCCACTCAGCCAAGCTGCTGACCACAGGATCCGGCTGGCTGTGCTCACACCCACCCCTCCCCCCATTCTGTGGATGAAATGGGCGCTATTCCCAAAACCCACAGCACACGTGGAAATATTGACTGGACACAAGATCACTATCTAACATGCGAGTTTTCCTGATTCTTTTTCTGCTACTTTCTGGCAGTTTCATTTGTCTTCTCCCCAACTTTTGCTTAGAGAAGGTAATCACAAGTTAGGAAAAACTTATTTTATTAAGTGTAAGCCACCCGAACCCATGTGTAGCCCAGAAGCGCAGGCGGGATGGAATCCTGGAGAAGCCCCGCCCGCGGGCGGCGGAGCTGGGCCTGGCCTGGGCTCCCGCCCCGAGGGGGCGGGCCGGAGCGCGGCTGCGTGCCCACGCCCTGCCCTCCGTGTGCCCGCAGAGCTGGTCATGCTGCTGGAGTGGTGGTCCTGCACGCAGTGCACGCTCTTCGCCGACCAGGCCACCATCGACCGCTTGGGGAAGGAGCACGCCGTCATCATCCTCAACCACAACTTCGAGATCGACTTCCTGTGCGGGTGGACCATGTGTGAGCGGTTCGGGGTCCTGGGGGTGAGTGATGTGGGGGGCCCAGGGCGGTGCTGGCCTGGCTCTCTGGGGCCTGGGCTTCCTCCCCTCCCCTTTTAGCTCCTGGCCCCTGAGCTGGGGGTCGGGCACATGGCTGGCCTCAGGTGCCTCGATGGAGGCTGCCCAGGCCTCCTGAGGTCGGCTGTCCCGCCTCTCCTCTCCTAAGCCTTACTGTTACCCTGTGAGTCCCCAGAGCCTCAGTGAGCCGGTGCCCGGTGCAGTGTGAATATCCCGAGCCAGGCCCAGGGCTCCCACCACGGTGGGCACTGTGGGTGGCATCCCCGTCCTCCTCCGGAAGGCCCGGCCTTGCCGCCAGTTCCCGTGGCTGCGTCCTGGGCACCCTCCCTCTGCCAGGCCTGTGCCCTGGTTTCCTCAGGCACGCCTGTGCTCTCGGGTCAAGCTGGTCCCAGTGGCCCACACTCAGGGTCAGGGTGCCCCTGTGGACAGTGTAGTCACGACCACCACGCCAGGCCCGGGGCGCCCAGGGCACCTCCGGCCGAGAGCGCACTACCTGTCCCTCCTCCCCGCAGAGCTCCAAGGTCCTGGCCAAGAGGGAGCTGCTGTGCGTGCCCCTCATCGGCTGGACGTGGTACTTCCTGGAGATCGTGTTCTGCAAGAGGAAGTGGGAGGAGGACCGGGACACCGTCATCGCAGGCCTGAAGCGCCTGGCCGACTACCCTGAGTACATGTGGGTGAGTCCGTGCACACACGTGGCCCTGGCCGGGAGGCTGCGCTGGCTGGTGCCACCTTACACGTATGACCGTGACCTGCATCACGAGTGGGAAGGCCAGGCCGACTCACAGCAGGGCCTAGGGGCCACATGCTCCTCCTGCCCCCATTGAGAGCCAGAGCCGGGAGGGAGGACGGCACCTCCCTGCACAGCAGAGTGGGGTCCCCTGAGAGGAGTGGGTGCCCAGGCAGCGCAGGCCCAGGAGCCCCCTCTGCAGGGAGGGCCTTCTTTAGAGGTGGCTCCAGAGCGACCCCTAGTGACCTGCAGGTCTGGGTGAGTTCATCCCTCAGGGCGGACATGAGTCACAGGACACGTGACACAGGACAGGGGACCCGGGACACCACCTGTAGCAGCAGCCAGGGCCCGGAGCCGGGGGTGGGGGGGGTGGGGGGTGGGGGGTGGGGACTCCAAGCCCCTCAGATGCGTTTGACGACACCCGCCTGGAGTCACGGTGTCAGGCGGTTCAGATCTGTGTCCCCGTCGCGCCTTCTTTCTGGCCTCAGAGCTGCCTCCTCACTGAGCGTTTCTACCTCGTGTGTTTTCCACTCCAACCAGACTGTGCTGCCCGGGGCCTCCACGTGTCCTCCTTCCTGTTGCTCTGAGAATAAGCGCCATGCTGTTGGCTGCTGGGGAGGGACTGTGTGTGGGGGAGGACTTTAGGGCAGGTTGTAACCCTAAAATAAAAGGACATTTCCAAGTGCCCGTCCCTGGAGCAGCGCTGTCATTCCCGCCGATCGGACAGCAGGCGTTCGCTGCCCGTCCGGTTCCCTGTGCCCGGACGCCCCTCGAGCCCCTGCCCCTGTGTCCTCCCAGTTCCTCCTGTACTGCGAGGGCACGCGCTTCACCGAGAAGAAACACCGCGTCAGCATGGAGGTGGCCGCCTCCAAGGGGCTGCCCCCCCTCAAGCACCACCTGCTGCCTCGCACCAAGGGCTTCACCACCGCGGTCCAGTGCCTGCGCGGGACAGGTAAGAGCCCAGCCCAGAGCCGGGACGCTGGTCCCCGGGCTCCACGCAGAGCGAGAGGTGACAGCGGTCAAACGCCACATGAGAGAATCACATGTATGATAAGCTCATGTAAGCTACAGGATAGAGAAGGGAGGACCGTGTGAGCGGAGTTAACACGTTGTAAGATCCTGATATCCTTTCTGAGGTGATAGAATGCTAGTTAGTGGGAAAGTAACTAAAATAATCAAAAAGTATAAAACTGAAAACGTTATAAAGGGGAAAATATATATATATCTTACCCCAGAAGAGGCAAGATGAAAGAGAGGGGCAGAGAGCAGTTAGAAGAGGCAGAGAGTGGATTTAGATGCAGCACGCCAGTAAGCAATCAGTGAGCACAGGAGGTGTGGTCAGTTAAATGCCCATCCAAACGTGGGGAGTCGGCAAAGAGAACATGACCCGCGTGACAGCTGCTGGGCTCTGTGCGGGGTGAGGGGTGAGCGGCAGCCCGGCTCACCCTGCACCCTGGCCCCCGCAGTCGCAGCCATCTACGATGTCACTCTGAACTTCCGGGGAAACAAGAACCCGTCTCTGCTGGGGATCCTCTACGGGAAGAAGTACGAGGCGGATATGTGTTTGAGGTGAGCTTCGTGCCCGGTGGGCACCCCACCCTGCCTGGTGCCCCCCACCGGGCCGTCCCAGCCCCAGCGCACGGCTCCCCTGACCCCGGGCTTGATGCCATATTTCTGTGGCCTTTGTTGGCACCCGTGATTTCAGCCCCAGAATTTAAGGGATCGGAGTCTGTAGAAATCCAAGGGAGGAGCGTCTGTCTTGGGTTTCACACCGAGCGGCTCCCGGAGCCAGTGAGACGCGACAGAGGGAGGCACCAGGTGTCCGTGCTGAGCTGGGCTTTGTTCTGAGAGGCAGGCGGGGCCTCTCCCGGGAGTGACCTTCATTCGCACAAGATCAAGGTCCGCGACCAGGAGAGTGGTCCTCGGATGGCGACTGCATGTCTCATGGTCAGCTTTGACTCTCCAAGTGTCTCTGGCTCATGAAGAGAAGATAATTGATCCCCAAAACACCTTTTAAATTTAAAGCAGTGGAGATTACACTGTTAGTAAAATGGTGTTGTGACTTTGATTCCAGCTCAGGACAGAAGCCCAGGCAGGGCTTCCATGGCCATCTCCTGTCTGGGTCTCCCCGGTTGAACGGCCAGTAAACCAACCCCCCCCCCCCCCCGTGTCATTGAGATTTTCCCCAGAGGCTGGCCCTTCCCTGGTGTAGAGACCACACAGACAGGCTCTGTGTTAGCGCCCTGGCCTGCTATCTGACCACAGCGACTCCGTCACCATCCTGGCCAGTGTGATTGACCAAGGCTCAGACAGGCCTCTGCATTGCCGTCTGGAGAGCTTGACCAGCACAGCTTTTAAAGAAAATACCATCCAGATGTGGCTGGTGGTCAGTTGTCAGAGCATTGGCCTATGCACCAAAGGGGTGCAGGTTTGCTTCCTAGTCAAGGGCACATATCTGGGTTGCAGGCATAACCCACGTATATCCAAATTCTCAATGTTTAGAGCAAAAAGTCTGAGAGATCTTAAAATAGGACATGACCCTTCACCTGGCTCTCCTCTCACTGTGGGCCCCTCTGAAGTGGGCAGCGGGCCCTTGTGGTGAGTTATTCTAGCTCAGGTGTGCTGGTGATCTTGAAGCACAACAGTTGCTGTGAAAGTGGTTCTTCAACCCAGCCGGTTTGGCTCAGTGGATAGAATGTCAGCCTGTGGATGGAAGGGTCCTGGGTTCGATTCTGGTCAAGGGCATGTACCTCGGTTGCAGGCTGGTCAGGGCCCCTGTTCGAGGTGTGTGCAGGAGGCAACTAATGGATGTGTTCCTCTCACATTGATGTTTCTCTCTGCCTTTCCCTTTCTCTCCCACTCTCCCTAAAAACCAATGGAAAAATATCCTCAGGCGAGGATAAACAAAAGAAAGTGGTTCTTGTCCTGCTAAGCTTCCAGGTGGACACCTCTTCTCACGGGGCTGGGGATCTAGCTGGTGATTAGGCTTATAAATAAGTTCGTGTCCTAACCAAAGTCAGCTGTTTGCTCATTGAGATTAAAGTTCTAAACCTCTGTTGTTTTTCATATTTGAAGCAAGTAGATTTCATTTGTGAAAGACACAATCTTCTTTGCCTAATAAAAGACTCCAAGTCCTAATTATTTCCAAAGAGCGAACCGATAAGAGAGACCAAATCTCCTGCTGAGGTTAATACAGGGTCACCCTTCGCAGGGGAGCTGGGGCACGGCCTGCTCACCGCACAGCTCCTGGGGACCCCTTGTGACAACCTCCCCCTATCCCATGAACGTAGATACGGCTGGCCCCCTCTGCAGCGCCCCCTGCATGCCCGCAGAGCCCACGCCACCTCTGGGGGACACCCAAGGAGAAGTGACTTGGATGCTTGTGTGTTTTGGGGAAGTGAGTTTGAGCAGGAGCAGGCTAGCAGGCCTCCCCGATGCACAGGTGTTCCCCCATTTTCAGTTTGCTGTCACCTACGCATTCACCTTGCTCTTGCTCTTCTTCACGAAACAGGAGGTTCCCTCTGGAAGAGATCCCGCAGGATGAGAAGGAAGCGGCCCAGTGGCTCCACAAGCTGTACCAGGAGAAGGTAAAGGCGAGCTACCCGGCTCTCAGGGCGGCAGCTGGTAGGCCGGCTCCCTGTGAGGCAGGAGTTCCCAAATGCTTCTTTCTAATTCTTTTCTTTCATTTTTTCTCAACTTTTGAGAAATTAACAAACTAGAGGAAAATATAAGGGTAACAGTGCTTATGTAACTATGGCGGATAATAATTGATCACATTTGTTCCATTTTTTCATGTAAAAGAAATTATAGATATATAACATGTACATATGTGTATATATATGGTTTGCAAGAAGAAACACACTATAGATGACAAGATTCATATGATCACACCCAGCCCCACCTCCATTCTCGCATGACATGCCTCATTCCTGACTCTTAATTCTGTTTTATTTTACATATACAAATATCCAGGACACTAGATTTTTGTTTTCTGAGGGAGGCTTAGATAATCAAAAAATCCTTTCAGTATATAATAAATATTTTTGTTATATACTGTTATAAAATAATAAATGCATTGATGAGCTTGCAAAAAATAAGGGAAGTCTCTAGGAATAAAAAAAAAAAAAGGAGATGGATGCCCTAGGCAGTTTTATTCAGTGGTTAGAGCATCAGCCCTTGGACTGAAAGGTCCCGGGTCCGATTCCCTCCAAGGGCACATATCTCAGTTGCAGGCTCAATCCTCAACCCTGGTTGGGGCATCTGCTGGAGGCAATCAATTAATATGTCTCTCTCTGTGTCTTTCCCGCTCCCTTCCATTCTAAAAACCTGTGGAAAAATATCCTCGGGTGAGGATTAACAAAAAAAAGATGGAACTGAGACCTGTAGGAAGCCTGGGGCTGACACAGCCACATTCTCTTGGTGGAGTTTGCTGGTCTCCTTAACTCAAAGTCTGCCCGCCTGGAAACAGAAGGCAAGGGTTTGACGTTATTCAAGGCAGAAGTTGGAACTGGAAACGCTACTTGAAGCTGGAGCCCTCTGAGAGCTTTACCCTCAGAAAAGTTAAACTAAAAACATTGACCTTCCAGCACAGGGAAATGACTGAGCTTTCCTTTCTTGGTCTCAAAAAGTCCCCCTGGTAAGTCACAATCACAAGCCTGCCTGCAAACAGGTTTGGGGTTTGAATTTACACTCATAACATAGTTCAAGAACAAAGAGAAAATATAACATAAAAAGTGGTTCCAGGCAAATCTCTCTGGAGTTCCTGGGAGAAGCATGGGCAAAACTGGAAGGACATGACTCCAAACCTAAGCTGTCCATGATTAGCTCAGGTAAAACTGTGCTGGAGGTGAACTCAGAGCCAAAATCCATCATGGGCAAGACAGACAGAAAAACAAAACCCTCCAAAAACCTCAGCGAAGGGAACTATCAGACAGAGACTAAAACCAGTATTTTTGAAATGATTAAGCACAAAAGAAGGAACTGGAAAGAAAAAAAGCAAGACCTATGGGAAAAAATGAATCAGATTTGGGAAAAACCAAGCAGAATTTACAGACATGAGAAATCTCGTCACTGATAGTAAAATCTTAACAGATTAAATACCAGATGGGATGCAGCTAAAGAGAAGTGAGTAGAAAAGATTTAGGGGAAATTACTCAGAATGCAGCCCAGAGGAAGTGTAACTATGAAAAGAAGGCTAAAATGTATAGAGAATAGACTGAGAGGTCCAGTAGGTAACTGTTAAAAGGTCCAGAGAAAGTAGAAGGAATGGTGAAGGGCAGATGTCACAGCTGATAACCATAAAACTGCTAGAATTGATGGACATAGATTTCAATAGGTTCATGAAGTACAGTTTGAGATAAAATATAAAGGAAAAGAAGTTCATCTCTGCTTGGCAGTGATATTCCAAAACACCAAAGACAAAAGGAGATCTTGGAATCACCAGAGAGAAAAGACATACTACCCACAAAGGAATGACCAGGAGGTTATCAGAGATATATCTCTTACTATGTATCAGAATTTTTTAAAGTATTACATATTCTATCCTCTTAATAACCACACACAACATTATACATGCACACACATGTACACACAAAACATAGTAAAGCCAGAGGAGAACAAATAAATATAGCATAAATGATTTACACCAGAAGAAAAGCTACAAAAGAGTGAATCAACAGCACCAAAAGCTTTTCCTTTAAAACTATTATAAAATAGAAAGCCTTGGGCAAGACTGACCAATTAACAAAGAGTGATGACATTAATAGGAATAAAAAAGATGACCCAACCAAAGAGCAGAGAGTGAAAATAATATGCTTTATGCTCACACATTTGAAAACTTAGATGAAACATAATCTACACTAATAAAAGGGAAACATGCAAATTAACCATCACTCAGCTACACCCACAAGTCATGCCCATCAGCCAATCAGGAGCAAATACGCAAATTAACCCAACCAAGATGGCGACCAGCCACAGAGCTGGAGAAAGCAGGAGGCTTGGGTTGTCCTGTCAATGGAGGAAGCCAAGCTTCCTGCCCACCCTGGGCATATGCCCTGACCGGGAATTAATCCATGACCTCCTGGTTTATAAATGGATGCTCAACCATTGAGCCACACCGGCTGGCACAGGTGTTTTTACAAGCTTTTGGTACAAACAGCCAAGGTCTGTGGGCCCACAGCGCACGATTCTCCAATCCCCAGGGTGCTTGCCAGGAGAAGCAGTGTTTCCGTCCCCGCGTGCTCTCGGGGTATGAGCACAGCATGTAATGACAGCGCTCTTCCTATGGGCTCTCGCAGGACGCTCTGCAGGAGACGTATAACGAGAAGGGCGTGTTTCCGGGGGAGCCGTTCAGACCTGCCCGCCGGCCGTGGACACTCCTCAACTTCCTCTTCTGGGCTACGGTTCTCCTGTCTCCGCTGTTCAGCTTTGTCCTGGGCGTCTTTGCAAGCGGCTCTCCCCTTCTCATCCTCACGTTCCTGGGCTTCGTCGGGGCAGGTAAGGAACATGAAGGCTGCTGCAGCTCACGCCCCGGGCCTGCCGTGCCCCATGGGGGTGCCCAAGCCTGCAGACCACCACGGTGCTCGGGAGGCATCGAGGAACCGGGATCCAGGCAAGGCCTCGGGGCCTCAGCGCGGGCTCCAGCTGCTCTGCTGTGGGAGCCACCTGCTCCGCGGGGACTGGGCATGCAGGGGTAGAGGGCGGGCGGGAGGGGTCTGGCCTCCCAACAATGATTTCCCAGTCGATCCATCTAACCCACCTTTCTCCTGTTTTAAAGCTTCCTTTGGAGTCCGCCGACTAATAGGAGTAACTGAAATAGAGAAAGGCTCCAGCTACGGGAACCAAGAATTTAAGAAAAAGGAATAATTAATGGCTGTGATTGAACACACTTACCTTGATGGTGGTGTCCGATTAACTCAATTAAAACCAGAACCACACACACAGAGGAAAAAAAAAAAAAAAAGACACTTAGAAACTATTTTCTTATTAACTGGTGACTAATATTAACCAATAAACTTGAGCCAAGAGTAAAGAAATGAGAGAGCCTGCCGGATGGAGCCTTCGCAGCGCCCCACTGCAGGGCCGCCCGTCGCTGTGGGAGACGGGGCACGGAGGGCGGCGTCCTCTCTGGGCGGTGGCCCCGGGTCCGGGATTCCCCCAGCGCCGTTGCTCAAGGACTCTGCTGGCCAGAGAGAGCCTCTGACGCTTTCTCTTCTTAAACTCGGGTCCCTTTTCCGTTTGTACCTGTGATTTTGGGAACGCCCTGGCCCCTCGCCGCTCCCCGCACCCCAACAAACTCTCCTCAGACTCTCCCCCAGGCCTCCTGGGTGCAGATGTCACAGCCTCTCTGGTCCCCAAGGCAACCAGCATCTTGGCTTCCGGACAGTAGGGTGGGGAGCTGGGTGGTCGGGCACCGGGGAGACAGGGCTCTGGGTGATAAGCACACACGGGGTGTCGGGTGGATGCTGTGCCGTCTCCTCCCTAAGCCTGGGTGTGAGTCCCTGAGGGTGTCGGTGCGGTGAATGTAGCTCCGCGGCCCTTTCCCCTGTGGTCCCTCTGCTGGGTCAGTGTCCTCTCCCCACAGCCCCAGGACCCGTGATGCTTCTTAAGAAGCAGTGTCCCTCCCAGTCTGTCTTCTAAGATAGTTGGAGACTGTTAGCACAGGGCCTGTTAGCCTCTAGAGATGCCATTTTCACAGTTGATCTGTCGGTGGCTCTCAACTCCCTGATGAAAATGAGCCGCGGCGAGCCTTCCCCCATCCCATCGCCCTCCCGGCCCTGAGCAGGCACACTTGACTGGCCAGGGCCTGCTTCTGATCAGGTGGATGGCCACTTGGCCTGGCGGTGCCCACACCCACAGGTGCCGGTGGAGTGTCTCCCCGGGTCCCCTCAGCCTGTGCTTGGCTTACGTCCTCCCAGCAGCCTTTGCAGGCGGGGCCCTGGAGGGAGGCTGATCCCGCAGATGGAGCCTGGCCGGCGGGAGCTGCTGGGCAGACGGAGTGGGAACCAGGGCTCCTCCCGCCTCCCCGGCTCCGCTCAGCCATCCCACCGCACACAGCTGCTTTGGATTTTCTTCTTAAACCTTCACGTTGGTTTTTTTTAAAGTCACATTTCCCGCCTCTTTTTTTTTTTTTTTTTTTTTTTTTTTAGCAAGGAAAGAAAACTAATGGGTATTATCTCTGACACACTGTAAGCAGCATTCCGAACAGAGTCAGGTTGCATTTTCTAGAAAAGCAGAGGAAAGAGGAATAAGAGGAATTAGAAGCTGAATTGAAAGAAGAATAACGTACTGGCCCTACATTTGCATTGGGGAAGGTTTGTCAGGCTGGCATCAGTGCTCTGTAACAACGATGCCTCCTGAGGTTTGGGTTTGGGGGCCGTGCAGAGATGGGCACTCCAGTTCCCGTGTCCCAGGGCGAGTGGGTGCAGCTCCTGTGGGCTGAAGATTCAAAACAGTTCAAAACGCTTTTGTTTCAGAGCTGCACACGCTCGCCTCTGTCCTGAAGCACGGTCCCTGCCCCCTCAGGGCCAGCGGCCACCTGAGAGTTGATTTGTCTCCATCCCACGCTACTCACCTGTCTTCATGCGTGTTCATCCATGTCATTGGCTATGTCACAAATGCCTAAATCAGCTTAAAGGGAACCAGAGGGAGGGTCCTATGGACAGAGCCCCACCAGGAAGATGCAGATTTAGATCCTTTACCGCTTAATCAATAGTCTTGGTTTCCCAGCTAAGCCCCCTTCCCCTGAAATTAATTTAGAACATGCGAATTCTACATCTAGGCAATGAATGAGCCGTGCAGACTCCTGTAAATGGAGCCTGAGACCAGGGCGTAGGTTTCCAATCTCAGTGATTCCTCCCGATTGAATGTGGATCAGCTCGTGCATTGGACACGGAGCCCCTTGGGAGGGGAGCCCTTTTAATTTTTTACCTTAAATTAATAAATTGCAGAATTGTGCTTTTCTTTATTCTTTGCCTTTACACCCGCTACTGAGTGCCATCTGCTGCTGATGGTGCCATGTCACCTTCAGGCTGAGGGTGGGACAGGCCCTGCTGGTTGCAGTTGTGGTGTGCTCTCCAGGCATAAAGGGCGGTCCCGGGTCAGTCAAGGCCGGGAGCTGTTTTCTGCCCCCTCGCTGCTGGGGGGTGGTCTGCTGCCTCTCCCTGCTGGGGGTGGTCTGCTGCCCCTCCCTGCTGGGGGATGGTCTGCTGCGCCTCCCTGCTGGGGGATGGTCTGCTGCCCCTTTCTGCTGGGGGATGGTCTGCTGCCCCTCCCTGATGGGGGATGGTCTGCTGCCCCTCGCTGCTGGGGGAGTGTTTGCTGACTCTCGGGTAGGCTCTGCCACTTGCTCTGTGCCTGGGAACCAGCCCCCTGCTCCTGCCGAGGGGTCGCTGGCTGCATGTTTCTCAGCTCAGGCCAAGGCCCCACTCTCAGGTGCACGTTTCCAAGTCCCATGTCCTCTTCCACCTCTGTATCCGGCCCCTGCCTGGTACGTGGAGTTTGGCCTGTGGGCCTTCCCCATGTGTCTGGCTGGGGGCGGTCGCAGGTCTTTGGGCCCCTCTGGGGTGTCCAGGGGCTTCTAGGGTGACTGTGCTATTTCCAGGGTGACTTTGTAGCAGCAGCTACCGGGGGACTCTCTGGCTTCCCTCTCTGGGGTCCTTGCCACAGCACCGTAAGCAGGGACTGGGGAACAGCTGGGCAGAGGGCGAGCATCGATTTGTGAATGCTCGTTTTCCGTCTGCCCTCCTTTTCTCCAGACCTGGTGGAGGCCCGCTGGGGGGGTTGGAATAGCTGCCCATTGACAAGCATTTTCACCAGAGAAAGCAGAGGGGCAGGCCGCCCCGTGCTTGGTGACAGCACTGGCTGCTCGGCCCCATTGGAGGGGCCCTGGAGCTCCGGTCCTCCAGAAGCACAGGATCCGTGTGAAGCGATGAGCTCTGAATGTACAAACCACAACACATCACAAAGCAACAATGGACACCGCACTTCTCTGTACAGAAACAGTGCAGGTGCGGCCACCGATCGCGTCTGAATCTGCCTGTGTGTCCCTGTCACCCCCCGGTGTGCCAAGGCAAGAGAACCTCCTTCCGCTAACGTACAGAGCGTGGTTTGGCCTGCAGGGAGGCGGGGGGGGGTGCTGTCACGTGTAGGTCAGGGGCTGTGACTGCGGGTTGTGTCAGGTTTGGGGTAAAGGAGGAGTCACTCTCTGCATGTTGCTTTGTCTCTGCCCGAGACACTTATAGGATAAGCCAAATAGAATCTTTCAGCCCGGCTGATTTTCAGCCGAATTGTTCAACCCCGAGCGTGACTCATGCCGCGAACTTCTCACCAGTAGTGCATGCTCCCCCAGCATGCAACCCTTAGCGCCCAATGGTGTGCCGTGGCTCCCAGCCCTCCTGCCGTCTACCGAGGCTGAGGGTTGGAACAGCGGGCTCACCATGCCCACCTGCCTTCTCTCTGGAGTCAGCACGTCCCTGGCCCACGTGCCTGCCCCTTTGTGTAGTGGGTTGCTCCCAAAGCAAGGGCCAGCCTCTCCGAACACCTGGGCCTGGGTGCCCCACCCTCACCCCCACACACACTCCTGGCCATCCCACCCACTCGCATTGGGCCAGGCTTCGTCCCAGACCCTGCTCGGCCTGCCAGGTGCATGCAGACATCCGGGTTTCACATTCTTGCATATCAGGGCCAGACACAAAAACACAGGGACAGCTTCTGGGCAGATGTCTGTGTGACTGAGGAGTGGACACACGTGAATTACGTTTCAGCACAAGCATTTGCCCACTGGCTGATCTCAGTGACAATGGTGGCCTTCTCACTCACCACTCGGGGAATTCAAGGACACGACCACTTTCAGGGAGTCCGGAAAATTCCCAGAGACGCTGACGCCCGTCAGCCCCTGTGGCAGCCAGGCATTCTTTTCAAAGACGATTGGACCGCTTTTCAATTTTTAAGCATTGTAATGGCAAAGTCCACCTGGAATTTTCTTTCCCCCTAACCTTTCGTTTCTTAACCTTTTGTTGCATAAGCACTTGGACAGAAGTCAAAACTGTGAATGAGATACTGAAATGCACTAAATTGTATTAAACTGGAGTTACTTGATAACAATGAAGAAACGCATCTGATCTGCTTGTATTTATTGTCTCGGAGCTGTATGTTGTGACAATCGGACGTTACTTGTTTTCCTAAATGCCGGGAAATTCAAAACTGGCTTCTTGATCATAAAGACCATCGGCGAGTAATGTACCACAGACTAACCATCACACACGAAGACCATCGGCGAGCACTGTCACTGGGAGCTGAGCACCTCTCTGGAAAACCTCACAGACCATCGACTCGAGTGCACGTGACAGGTGTTGGGGTCTTTTTTCTATCATTGACAATCTGCCATAGCTGACCACCGGCCAGTTTCAAGGATGATACACTGAATACAGGGTGCAAATATGTTCTATGGACGTTCCTTTTGTACTCTTCATTTTTACAAGTTTGCTACTCACGACGTTTCTGTAGCTGAGGATAGAGGTATTTTTGGTCTATAGGAGCCGGGGGAGGGGGAGCAGCTAACTTAGACTTCCAAAGCCTGTGTCCCAGAAACTGACTGTGTGTGCCATGCTCCGTGAAGATCACTCTGTAATGGGCGTGCGTGAGCCTGTCTGCGTGGCGCTCTCTTCTGGATCGAATGCTGCAGGCGTCATACTTGTTTGTTAAAGTTGCTGCTGTGAAAAGAGAGGGATAAATATCCACAATCTAAGAGAAAGTGACTGTCTGCCTCCTTCTGTTCCTTTGTCTCTAGTCTGCATAGATTGTCATCTCCTCTACCTGCTCCCCTTCCCTTTCCCCTCTCCCCCTTCCCCCTACTGCTCCGGGAAGTAAAGGACCTGGGCTCATGGGCTGCGGGGTTGCCGCCTGCACAGGCCACTCACCTGCCCTCCATCTTCCCTTTCCTGCTCAGTGCACTTTGCAAGCCTCTCCTTTGCCTGTCGGTAGCCTTTGGAGGAGAATTGGAGAAAGAGCGCCACCATCTGGCCGAGGCCGGGGAGGAAGCTAGTTGGTGCATCAAGTCTCCGAAATGGCTCTGTCTGAAAATGGGTTTTCATATATTTTATTGATTTTGTACAGAGCGGAAGGGAGAGAGAGAGTTAGAGATATTGATGAGAGAGAATCATCGATCAGCTGCCTCTTGTACACCCCCTACTGGGGATATGCCCACAACCAAGGTACATGCCCTTGACCAGAATCGAACCCGGGACCTTTCAGTCCCCAAGCTGACGCTCTCTCCATTGAGCCAAACCTGTTTCGGCTGAAAATGGGTTTTTAGAGCCATCAAGGATGAAAGAGTTTCCGAAGTGGGCCTGTATACATCCATCCGAAGCTATTTTTCATAAAAATGTATTCTCTGGAGAAAACGAAGGAACCCTTTTCCTCCTGGATAAAGAACTCCTGTTAGAACCAAGAGCTAGTCCACGGTCACGTGTGTTTGTCGGAGGAAAATAAATTGAGCGAAAAGAGCCATGGCGTCACGGGAACCGCCGTGACGACGCGCCTCTGCTCTGTGTGGGTCCAGGTGGTGGTGGTGGGAGCTGGGCTGGGCCCGTCCCCACTCAGCTCAGCCCCTTGAGAGCTGGAGAGGCCGGGAGCAGATGGGCCATCAGCTCTAGCCGTGACTTATTTTAAAAATACATCCAGAACTCAGAGCATGTGTATACCAGCAAGCCACACCTGTGCACATGCAGGCATGTATATGCACATGCACATGTACCCACACATGCACATGAACACGCATAGGAGTGGAGTTTGTGGAGGTGTGATGCAGGAGATGAAATCAAAGGGCCCTGCTGCCATTGATATTAAGTGGTATGGGGAGGCTTGGTCAGTTCAGCCTCGCTGTGTGCTTGATCCTGTTTGAATGCAAATGTCCAGAGTAAAAATGACTGGCTGTGGATATCACTCCTGAACCCCAAAACCCCGAGTTTCACAGATCTCCAGGACACCCAGACAATGAGCCAAGCCTGCCTGCTTCTCTGGCCCAGATCCTAACTCTGCTTTGACTGCCAGGTGTACTTGATGTGTAGGAATCAGCCCTGGCCACCTGACATGGTGAGAAGTGTGTGCCAGCATGCAAATACACATGTGCCTGTGAATATACATACCTACACACACACACCTACACAAAGGCATATGTATGCATATGCATATACATGCCCACAAATCCATGTAGGCACACGGTGGACGCACACACACACCTACACACACATGCACTATGTATGTATACACACATATACCAAGACGTGCGCACAAACACACACAGGTGTGCACACATATGTACAGGCACACCCCAAAGAACAGGGGCAACGCTTAGTGGTCATTTAAGCCCAAGCCTATTAGGAAGCGGGGTGAAATCACAAGCCTGTGTTCTTGAATCATCTCACGTCCCTCCTGGTACAACGCCTGAGAACACCAGGGTCCAGGTGCCCGTAAGCAGTGGGATTTGTGGAAAGAAAAACTCCTCTTAAACGAAGTGCTCCCCAAGTGCTAACTAAATCAGCTTGCCCTGGGACATCTCGGAGGAGTTAGGGATGTCACGTGATCTGGGCACTAGCTCCATCAGGGAGCAGGGAGAACGTTACACCCATAGGGGCTTTATTCCAGGGTGTAGATAGTGGGCAGAAAGCATGACCCATGGGGGCATCGGGTGGTGTTTTCAGTCCCTCCTCCCAGGGAGGGCCCTGCCTATAGCCAGCAGGTACCCCAACAGTATGGAGTGGGGCCTGGCTCCCTATAATCAGAATTTGGAGTCCAGTGAAGCCCTCAAACTGCCTGCTGGCAGGGTGTGTCTGGAAGAACGGGGTGTAAGCCTGGCCGGAGATGATCACTCCGTCCTGGAGAAGGGACACCCAGCGCTGTTTCAGGCCTGTCTCCATCTTCTCTGCAGGCCCTGAGGGTCAGGTGAACTTTGGGAGTCAGAGGCGGGGATTCTGGGGACCCCAGAGCACTCTGAACCAGGAGGTGTGTGCAGGAGCCTGGGGTTGTCCTTAAAGACCTTAAACAGGAGCTGGTATCGGAGGGGACAACCGGCTCTAGCTAGGTGCGTCAGCCTGTTTGCAAAACCATTGTGTGCTTTAAGCCCCCGCCACGGAGGGCCAGGAGCCCGGGAGCCAAACTTCAAAGGACTCGGTGCTGTCGGTCCGGGCAGATGCAGATCTGGGTGCACCTTTGCCCCAGTGTCTGTGCCGGTGCCACACACCGGCCCGGGCTTCATGCAGCTTCTCCTTAGGCACCTTTGCTGGCCAGAGAGCCTCCAGAACATCCCACAGGCTGTCCCACCCGCTCACTTTCTGGCAAAGCATCTGACACTGTCTCTAAGCGGTCAGTTCCCTGCCCAGGGCTTTGCAAGGAGCCTGACCTGGGCCTAGCCCAGGGCCGTCGGATGACCCTCCACTTATGGCGGGACCCTGCCTCGCGGACGTGACTCAGGAGCTGGACCTCAGAAGACGGCGGAGCAGGTGTGAATTACTGTCCATTCCTCCTGTGCAAACCCTCTTAGGCTGCTTCCAACAGAGGCCCAGCTGCAACGCCCTCTGGAGGAGGGGCAGGTTCGGTGTGGAAAGAGACGTGCCCGCCTCTCGGGCTGCACGTGACTCTGGGGTTGGAGGGTGCCCTGCCGTAAGGTGTGTGAGGTTCGTGGTCCAGAAGGTGCCTCCTTAGCCCCTCCTGGTCTGCCTCTCCAGGGCACAGAGCTCCTGAAAGCCTTGGAGATTCTGAAGCCATAGAGCACGAGGCTCCTCTCTCATTCTAACGAGGTGACTGTGGGTGGGCTCCTGGGTGGCTCCCAGAGGAGGGCTGGTCACCAGAGAGACTGCACTGAGACTGGATACAAACTCCAAACTCTCAGCCCCTTCCCCACGCCTCAGCCGGGAGAGGAGCCGGACGGAGAGGGGGGCAATGCTCCCCCACGCCTGCGTGAGGAAGCCTCCACGGGACCCCAATAGCGCAGGGTCCGGAAAGCCCTGTGTATCAGGAGGGTGAGGCTCCCTGGGCTGAGGGTTGCCGTTAGTCCCACCAGAACCATGCCAGCCCAGCCTTACAGCTGCCGGCTGCCTTTGGTCCTGAGCTCCTGGCCCATCCTGCCAGGGCCCCTGGGGCTGGCGGAGCCTCCAAGGGAGCCCTTAGGTCCCACCAGAGCTGGGCTGGGGCCTGCGGGCAGCTTGGCGGGGCAGGCCCCCGGCTCCCACATCCCCTGAAAGGGCTTTCTATTAATAACCATTAAGTCCTCCTAATGCTCGAAAGGAAGTATTTATTGTGTGTGTCCTGAGCCAGCCAAGTCCCAAGGCAGCGTATTAAACATTGAACATCAAAATAATAAATGAATCATTGATTTTCAGTAACCAGGCCACGGATGTATCTGTTTTAGGCTCTCGGGCAGCCATGTGTGCCCACCCCTCTTGGGTGGGGGCTGGGCGACGTGCGTGGGCAGCAGGACCACAACAGTCTCTGAGCAAGGGCTTGGTGCAGGGGGTCTGTCCGCCAGAATGGGGAGTGAGGAAGGGAGGGTTAGAAGGGATGGGCAAAGAGCTATGGCAGTGCCTGTCCTTGCTGGTGACCTCTGGGGGCTTACCCCCCTCCCAGAAGCCGCCCTGAAGCGCTCTGAGCAAGGGGAGGTTGGCACATTGATCTACCCACTCGGTGCGGGAAGACCTGGTGGTGCCAGTGCCCAGGACTTGCTGCTCAGCCTGCTCTGGACCTGAGGCAGGAAAGCGGAGCCCTGAAGGCGCTGCCATGGGCACCTTACCTTGCCTGGGCCGCCCACTGCAGTTAGATCAGAACTGAGGGCCTGTGGCCTGGGCACCCAGCGTGTCTGCGAGGGTCTCTGTGCGCCACGCAGGCCGCTGGGACGGGACAATGGTCACTGTGCTGCTTAGGTAAAAAGGGACGCATGGAATTCTGGGTTAGCGGACTGATTCCTTCCCGTCTACTCCAGTGAGGTGTTGGTGCCCTTGGAGGTTGGCATTTTGGGCAGCCAGCCCTTACGTTGGCCTTTCCCTCACCCCTCCTTCCTCTTCTGTTCCTGTTACCCCAATATTAGGTGTGCCAGAGGCTGGCACAAGAGGCGCTGACCCTGCTCCCATAGGCTAAGCCAGGCCACAGCCGGCTTCCCTCACCAGGGCAGGGTGGCTCCCTGGGCTTGAGGGTCTGAAAAGGCAGGTGGAGGCCAGAGGAGGATCTCTAGCAGGTGGTCAGTCCTGCTCCCCGCCTCCCACCCCTGAGCAGGGATACC
Organism: Pipistrellus nathusii; assembly: GCA_963693515.1. NCBI lineage: Eukaryota > Metazoa > Chordata > Mammalia > Chiroptera > Vespertilionidae > Pipistrellus > Pipistrellus nathusii. The sequence continues at coordinate 189,868,653 of OY882859.1, read as the reverse complement.
GTGAGGGACGGAGGCCTGGGGATGGACAGGCTCCTCGGAGGACAGCCTCGGTTTGGAAGGGGAGAGTAAGAACCCAGGCAGTCAGAAAGCCAGGGGAAAAGGCGCCTGAGCTAGAAACAGGAGCAGTGAACAGGATGTCCAGAAATGCCATCTCCGCGCCAGGTTTGACTTCATCGTCGCTAAGTCACACAATGCAGGATGAAACCTGGGAGGAGGACGCTGCTAAGGCCTAGATTTCAACCTACTCAGTTCTGCACAAGTGTGGAGGTTCTTTCTGAGAATGAGACACAAAGACACCGACAGGCCCCGTGTGCTAGGGGACAGGGCCCGGGGCCCGGGCCGCTCTGCCCTCTAACACCCGTGCCTCAGGCGCCTCCGGTATAAAATGGGGTGATGATGGCAGCCCCGCTTTCGTGTGCTCTGGCTTCCAGCTGAAATGAGCACGGAGCACAGTGTTTCCATGTGGCTGAGCCCCAGGGGTCAGTGCCCCCACTTCCCCATCTGTGAAATGGAGATGGGAAAACCTCGTCCTGGGGATTTTGTGGGATCAATTACATAGGATGCATGTTGTGGAGGGGAAAACTCTGCACGAGCCCTGCTTCCGAATGAGAACGTTGAAACTGAGGAGAGGTGAGGAGTAATTTAGAATCCATGCCCCCTGCTCAGATCCGCTGCCTAACCACACCTGAGCCCTTTTTGCAGCCAACCAACCGCCTCCTCAGATCAGGGAGGAATGTGGCCTGGTGGCGGAGTGCAGAGAGACAAGGTCACCTCCAGCCCAGGACAGTCACTGCCAGCATTTTGATGCATTCCTTCCAAACGCTAAGTTTTTTTTTTTTTTTTCCTGTTATGTGGTTTGATCATGTCTATCACACCTTCACTCTAAGGCTTTTATTTTAGTTTTTTTTTAAAATATATTTTTTTATTGATTTCAGAGAGGAAGGAAGAAGAAACATCAATGATGAGAGAATCATTGATCGGCTGCCTCCCGCACGCCCCCTACTGGGGATCGAGTCCACAATCCGGGCATGTGCCCTTGACGGGAATCAAGCCCAGGACCCTTCAGTCCGCAGGCCCACACTCGAATCTGCTAGGGCAGTGGTCTCGAGCCACATGTGGCTCTTTGGCCCCTTGAGTGTGGCTCTTCCACAAAATACCATGGCCTGGGCGAGTCTATTTTAAAGAAGTGGTGTTAGAAGAAGTTTAAGTTTAAAAAAATTGGCTCTCCAAATTTCAATTGTTGTACTGTTGTTGATATGTGGCTCTGTTGACTAGTGAATTTGCCAACCACTGGGCTAGGGCATAATTAGCTTTTTAAAAGTCTACATTTATTTCTATTAAAATGCTCAAGAGGCCGGGACCAGTTTGGCTCAATGGATAGAGGGTCAGTTTGGGGACTGAAGGGTCCCGGGTTCGATTCCGGTCAAGGGCATGTACCTTGGTTGCGGGCATATCCCCAGTGGGGGGTGTGCAGGAGGCGGCTGATCGATGACTCTCTCTCATCGAGGTTTCTAACTGTATCTCTCTCCCTTCCTCTCTGTACAAAATCAATAAAATATATTTTTAAAAAAATAAATAAAAAATAAAATGCTCAAGAGACCTTCCCACCCACCCACCCCCCCACCCCCGGCCCCCAAGTACAAAGGCCTAAAGATATGCAGGATTCAGATAAGATTTCAGGCGGGTGCTGACTGTTGGTTTCTCCGTTGCTAAAGCCTGAATTTCAGCCTCAATCCCTCTGGTGGGGAGTGGGATTCCTCTGACGTCTGGCAAACCTCCACAGAAAGGCCACTCCAACGACAGAAGACCATGGCGGCAGCCGTCAGTGTCATCGCCAGGCAGAAAGCTTTATAATCCAGGGATCGACTTCGCTCTGCGAACATTATAGGCGTTTCACAGGCTATCTGAAACCTTCTCCAAACGCCGTTTTGCTGATGACATAACAGTTTATCAATGCCAATGGCACACTTTATGTAACAGTTATTGATATTTCTTTTAGCCGATGCTGCAAACCATGCTGCCACATGTTTTTAGCCAAGGTTTTGGGAGAAACTTTCCTTAAAGAGCTCTAAAAGTCCATCGCTGGCTCAAAGGACGAAAGGGTGTCACTGCCTATTTAAAAGGTGGCTTGAGCCGAAACTGGTTTGGCTCAGTGGATAGAGCATCGGCCTGCCGACTGGAGGGTTCCGGGTTCGATTCCGGTCAAGGGCATGTACCTTGGTTGCAGGCACATCCCTGGTGGGGTGTGTGCTGGAGGCAGCTGATCGATGATTCTGTCTCATCGATGTTTCTAACTCTCTATCCCTCTCTCTTCCTTTCTGTGAAAAATCAATAAAAAATAATAATAAAATAAAAGGTGGTTTGGGCTTAGCCGAGTAGCTCAGTTTGTTTGAGCATCAACTTAATACGCCAAGGTTGCAGATTCGCTCTCTAGTCGGAGCACATAAGAATCAACCAATGATGCATAAAAAAGTGGAACAACAAATCAAATTGATGTTTCTCTCTCTCTCTTCCTCTAAAAATCAATTTCAAAAAAAGGAAAAAAGAAAAAAAAAAAGTGACACTTCAGAGCAGAGCGCCCTCCACCTGCTGGTCTGCTTGGTTACCACACCCGCCCCTCCCCACCATCAGCTCATTTCTGGTCTCTTTTATTTCCCTCCCCCCCATTTTTGTTAATTGTTGGGAAAAAATGTATATGGCATTTCATTAATTTCTCATGAGTCAGATTATTTATTAGGGATTACATAATTGTTACTAATCCTATTTCCCCTTTTGTGGACTATTTGCCCACCTGAAGATACTGCTATTGGAAGGCTTGGGTAAATGTATTAACTGCATGGAGACCCAGCACTGTGCTGGCCCTGCCCCTCACCACCTGGGGGAGTGAGGCGAGCGCCACACAGGTCACCTTGTGGGTTCTTTGGAGCCTCACGTGTTACTACTTCAAAGTCAGTTGGGTTTTTTATTAAACTTTCATTTTGAGATGACGTAGGTTCCCATACAGTTGTAACCACCAGGGGTGCGTCTTGCACAGCGCTGGGTCAGCACCACATCCAGGACGTGGACACTGACACGGTCCAGAACAGAGCATCCCATCCCTCAGGGTTGCTTTTTTCTCACCACCCCAAGTCAAGTCTCCGTCCATCCCCACGTATCCCCCTTTCCCTCTGGTAGTCACCATGCTCTTCTCCTGTCGTCTATGTCTTTAAGTTGTATTTTGTTTTTTGTTTTGTTTTATTGCTTAATTCCTTCACCGTTTTCACCTAACTCTTCCCAGCCCCCCTTCCCTCTGACAGCTGTTGTCAGTCTGTCCTCTGTATCTATGAGTCTGCTTCTATTTTGTTTGTTAGCTTATTTTATTCAGTTGAATCCACATGCAAGTGGATTCAACTGAATAAAATAAGTTGACTTTCTCTGACTGGCTTCTTTCACTTAGCACAGTGGTCGGCAAACTCTTTAGTCCACAGAGCCAAATATCAACAGGACAACGATTGAAATTTCTTTGGAGAGCCGAAAATTTTAAACTTAAACTTCTTCTAACGCCACTTCTTCAAAATAGACTCGCCCAGGCCGTGGTATTTTGTGGAAGAGCCACACTCAAGGGGCCAAAGAGCCGCATGTGGCTTGCGAGCCACAGTTTTCCAATCACTGACTTAGCACAATGCTCTCCAGACCCATCCATGCTGTTGCAAAGCCACAAAGATGCTTCACGTTGCCCTGTGATAGCCATATCCATGACCCACCTTACCCTACACTCCCTCCTAACCCTTGGCAACCACTGGTCTGTCTTCCATTCCTAAAGCTGTCACTTCGAGAATGTTCCATAGATGAAATCACAGGCTATGTGACTGGGGTTGGGCGTTTTGCATGCAGCATCCTGTCCTGACCAGAGGAAGATCAACGTGGGGGCGAGGAGGCACCTAGAAGGGAATGATAGAGGACAGGAGACAAAAAGAAATGGAGGCAAGACGAAGTTCTGATCAAGCCTCAAACTATTTTTTGAAATGGCAGTATATATACAGCAGGAACAAAGGGGGACAGGGTTGCTTACGCAGCGGGGTCTTTGGCAGTGTATAATTGGTTTAGGCACTGAGTGACAAGGTGGTAAGGTATCTGGCAACACAGGATTGGCTAACTGCCAGGGCGGCATAACATTCCAAGGTTTAACATTCAAAGGCTGGGCTAGCTATGGGGGAGGATCAGGAAGGGGAAGTTGCAGAGATGCTAAGCAGCAGGTTAATCTTTAGCTTCTGGCCAAACCCTCAGGGCACTGCATAACTTCTGCTAGAAGGAACTTAATTCTAAGATGGAGCTGTATTTTCTTAAGGCGGAGTTGCTTGTCTCAACTCTGATGGCTCCCAACAGCATCCTTCTGGCAAGATCCACCCAGGTTGCTGTGGGCCTGCACAGGTCAGTCCTGTTTATTGCCGCATAGTGTTCCATGGTGTGGGCGGACCAGTTTGTCTAACCAGTCACCCGTCAAAGGCCACCTGGGCTGCTCTAGGCTTTGGCCGCTATGAGTACAGCTGCTGGGAATGTGTGCTGGCTCAGCGGAGAGGGCCCGAGCAGCGGGACAGAGGCGGTCCTGGGTGCCTCCGCTTAGACCAAGCGCACGCAGCATTCCAATACATAATTGAACAGGCTTTTTGTGTCTGGACACAGTGTAATGGGCTACCAGAAAAGGCCATTTGGGCTCAAGTGCCAGCAACCTTTATAAAAAAAAAACAAACTAAAAAAAAAACGCTATCTCAGAACAAAAGGATCTGGAAAAGGAATAGACATCGATTAACAGCAATACCATCATTTCCACTGTGATTAAAAGGAATTGCTAAGCCAGTATTTGTGCTGAATTCAAGCATTTCCTAAATTCCCAGGTGAATAAAGACTCTCTGATGGTTCTGCGGGAGAGAAAGCTGCCTAAGTGTTGCCTGAAACAGAGTTGGAGAGCCCGGCCCCTTCCTCACATCCCTCCAGGAAGAAGCTTCCACCCAGAGCCGGCCAAGGGGGCCAGGACAGGGTTCGTGTCCTCACAAAGGGAGAGCTGTGAGTGACTCTTAATCTTCGGATGATGATGTCCGGGTGAGAACAGAACGAATGACATGGAGACCTGGGTTTGGACTTTACATTTGGTGTTGTCAGGTTTAAAAATAAAATATTTAAGCTATGCCGAAACCGGTTTGGCTCAGTGGATAGAGCGTCGGCCTGTGGACTGAAGGGTCCCAGGTTCGATTCCGGTCAAGGGCATGTACCTTGGTTGCAGGCACATCCCCAGTAGGAGGTGTGCAGGAGGCAGCTGGTCGATGTTTCTAGCTCTCTATCTCTCTCCCTTCCTCTCTGTAAAAAATCAATAAAATATATTTTAAAAAATATTTAAGCCATTTGAGTAGATGTGAAGTGAGATGTCAGTCACTGTCACTTTAATTTGCATTTCCTTGGTACCTCCTGGTGGCTGGACTTCTTTTGATGTGATGATTGGCCATTGTAGGGTCCGCTCTGATTTTTATTCACCCGCTGTTCCTTTCCTGACTGCTTTTGGACTAATCAAATGTTCTTGCTTCCCCCCCCCCCCCTTTCATTTTAATATACATTTTTTATTGTTAGTATTGCACATATCTCCCATAGTAAAATGTTTTATATTTTTCCATTTTGCTGCTTCCACTGGCTTCTTAGCCAAACCCTTATGTTAAAATGTTTTTGTTTTTGTGGTTTTGCTCCAGGGCTGGATATCCTTATATCAAATTCTATTCTGAGTCACTATTGTATCACTTCAGCCTTCTCTCAGTATACAGGAGCCTTCTCATGCCCACTTCTCGCTTCACACCCTGAAGTCTCCAAATGCGAGACTCTCTGTCCTTTGTGCAATGGTTGTGCCTTTTACATATATATTTTAAAACCATCACACAATGTAATTAGGTATGTTTCTTCCTTGAGGAAATTGTGGGGAGAAAAAGCATCGCCACTGCTACCCCCTTGCTGACTGTCCTTTTCCTCCTGTTTGTCCAAGTTTCACCGGGTCCCGTGTCTTTTCACCCTGAAGGACATCTTCAGCATTTACTGAAGGACCTGCGTGCTGGACACACATTCTCTCGACTTCATCTGAAAACATCTTTCTCTGCCCTTACCTTTTAGAGTGTTTTTGTTGGGGGTTTGGGGCTAAGTTTTTTAAATTCAGCCCTTTACTACTTTATTCCATTGTTCTCCAGTTTAGATTGTGTTTGATGAGAAGGCAATGAAAATTCTCGTCATTGTTCCCCTGAAGATAGCGTGTCTTTATTTGCTGGCTGCTTTCAAGACTTTCTCTTTATGGTTTTCAACAGTCTGACTGGGATGTGCCTGTATGTGTTTTTCTTAGTACGTGTTCTGAGGTTTTGCAGAGTTTTTGATCTATAAATCAATCTTTTTCATCAAATTTGTGGACTCTGGTCATAATTTTTTCAAATAAAGTGTCTGCCTGTTCTCTAAGGCTCTGTTGATTTTTTCTTCAATCTTTTTTCTCTACCTCAGATTGAAAAATATGTATTGATCTGCCTGTAAGATCACTGACTCCTCCCGCTATTTCCAATCTGCTGTTAAGCCAATGCAGTAAAATTTTCATTTCAATTGTACTTTTCAGTTCTAGTACTTCTTTTTTTTCTTCTTCTTCTTCTTTTTTTTTTTTTTTTTTATTAATCCTCATCCAAGGATATTTTTCTATTGATTTTTAGAGAGTGGAAAGGAGGTAGGGAGGGGGAGAAAGAGAAACTTCACTGTGAGACACATCAATTGTTTGCCTCCCATAGATGGAGGATGGAATCAACAACCCAGGCCCTTGACCAGGAATTGAACCAGCGAACCTTCGGTGTGCAGGCTGGTGCTCTAACCACTGAGCACACCAGCCAGGGCTAGACTGCCTGTTCTTTTTTTTAATAGTTATTACTCTGCAGTCTTTAATGATTAAGACCATATTTTCATTTAATTCTTTGAACACACCTATTATAGTTGCTGTGTAGTCTTTATCTGTAAATATAACATCTGGGCTATACAGGGGTTGCTTTCTATTGACTACTTCTTTTTTCCTGACTGTGGTTTACACTTTGTGGTTTGGCATGTCGAGTACATTTTTTTGTGTGTGTACTGGACATCGCTCAGTTATACATGTACAGATTCTGGACCATCTTCCATAGAAGAGTTCTGGCATTTGTAGCTGGCAGGTCAATTACTGTCTTTATCACCTTGACCTCTGACAGGTTTGGTTTTATTCCTTGTTAGGCTGGATCTGAGAAATGTCCATGGTGTCCCCTACTTGGCAGGAGCCAATGTTCAAATCTCTCTTGCAGATCTTGTCAAGCTTTGCTTTACACTTGGTTATGGTAGGTCCAGTGCAGCCTTATTTAGAGCAGGGTTAGAGATGGCTCACAGGCCACATCTTGGCCTGTTTTGGTATGGCTGTTGAGCTAAGAAAAGTTTATATATACATAATTTTTTTTTAAAAAAATGTTTTTATTGATTTTAGAGAGGGAAAGGGAGAGAAACATCGATCCACTGCATCCTGCATGCCTACTACTGGGGATTTAACTAGAAACCCGTGTATGTTCCTTAACTGGGGACTGAACCAGCAAGCTCTCAGTACATGGGACAATACGCAACCAACCGAGCCACACTGGTCAGAGCTAATTGTTATATTTTTAGATAATAGTTTTTAAAAATCCCAAGGAAACGTTTGAGACAGAAATTGTATATGGCCCTAAAGCCTGTGATACTTATCTGGGCCTTCAAAGACAAAGTCGGCTGACCCCTGGGGATGTATATGGTCCTCAAGCTACTGTCCCAGCTGAACTGAATGTTAATGAGATATCAATGAGGACTTTTCTGTCGCTCTGCTTGGCCTCCAGTCTTTGTGCCATTCTCAATTCTGCAATAGCTTTTTCCTGGTAAGCCACATGGAATCTCATCCTACACATGCTGAATCCAGCAGAAGCCAAGGACTTACAGCACCCCCTAACCCCCCTTGACTCTGGCTCTCCAACCCGCCTAGCTCCTTCCTAGTGCTCTGCCTGCCTCAGGGGTGCCAGCCACCCTAGCACTGATTTTCGCCTCCACACTACAATGCACCATGCTACACTACCAACAAGTAGCAGCTGTGTTCACACTCAAACTATTTCACATGTACATTTACTTTATTTCCTTTGCAAAAGTTACTCTAGCTCTGGCTGGTTTGGCTCAGTGGATAGAGTGCCAGCCTGCAGACTGAAGAGTCCCAGGTTTCATTCCGGTCAAGGGCACATGCCTGGGGTTGTGGGCTCCATCCCCAGTAGGGGGTGTGCAGGAGGCAACCAATCAATGATTCTCTCTCATCATTGATGTTTCTATCTCTTTCTCCTGCTCTCTTCCCCTCTGAAATCAATAAAAATATTTATAAAAATCAGATTAAAACAAGATTCTGTTTTTTTTTGTTTGTTTGTTTTTTTTAAGTTACTTTAGCCCTAACCGGTTTGGCTCAGTGGATAGAGCATCGGCCTGTGGACTGAAGGGTCCCAGGTTCAATTCCAGTCAAGGGCATGCACCTTGGTTGCAGGCACATCCCCAGTAGGGGGTGTGCAGGAAGCAGCTGATTAATGTTTATCATCAAGGTTTCTAACTCTCTTCCTCTCTGTAAAAAAATCAATAAAACATATATTTTTAAAAAGTTACTTTAAATGTACTTTCCTTACACAAGAAACTTACATGCAGTTAAAAGTAAGGATTCATTTTGTGGCGTTCCCAAAATGTGTACCACTGCCTATTCCATGGAAGGTCCTGTGCACCTGGGTGGAGGGTGGGGGGCAGTTAGAGATGAAGTAAAAGGCACGGTCCCTAAATTCAAAAGTGTTCCGGCCAGGGCTACAGGAAACGAGTACTAACAGGAGAGGCATCAACATGCTGTGGACATTCAGAGAGAAAGGCGTTCATTCCAACCATCTGGAAAGATCTGTGGCAAGGCGGGCTCCGAGGTGAGTCTGGGGAAGCATTGGGGTGCCGGGCTGTAGGGTCTTTGGTTATAGTGAGAAGGCAGTAACCTTGTTCTACTTCAGGGCACTATGACTTCCTAACACCCGAGTCACAAGAAAGCACGAGACAGAGGGTTTTGCAAGGGCTAACTGCCTCCAGCCCAGCGGTGGGAGTTAACCGGCGCCCTAACTGGTTCCTCCTGAGACCTCCAGCTTGGGTAAAGGTAACAAGGCCAGGCGATGGCGGCAGGCCCGCACAGAAGTCACCTGTGTCCACATGCCGCTGTCACCTAGGGTCACCCTTGACCGCATGCTGTCAGTGACCCCAGGGCCATGCCCGTGTCCACAAGCCATTTTCAGTGACACCTCCTCCTCCTCCCCAACAACCCCTAGGGTCATCCCAAGTCCACAGTGGCTCCCGGGTCGTGTCTGTGTCCAGAAGTTGTCAGTGACCCGCCCCCCACCCTGGCTGCCACCCCCACCTGGGGGATCTGTGTGGTGGGGCTGGGGCCGCCTGGGTCATCGGGTGCGATGGAGGGGCGGGGAGATGGAGGAGTCCTCTAGGCCATGTGCACCCACCCTGGAGGTCATGCACACCGGGAGGGGTTAACCATGTTCTGGGAGCCCCGCAGCGTCCTCTCCGCTCCGGGAGGCTAGGTCCTGGGTCCACCCAGGGGAGACGCGGGTCTCAGGGGCGGTCCCAGCCCTGCAGCTGCTACAGCTCCGCTCCGATGTGGGCAGCCGCCTCCGGCTCTTCGGCCGCCGCCCGCTTTCCCTCTCTGCTCTCCGCGCCGCCAAGCTGCCTTTCGGTCGGAGGGCAGCGCCAGCGCAGACGGGGAGCCCTCCCCTTTAAGACGCGCGTCCCGGAAGTGGTCCCGCGGCAGTCAGCGCCGGTACCGGAAGTGGATGCGCCGGCAGCTGCGGGCGGCCGGCCGGGAATCTTCCTCCCGCTGCCGGGCAGGCGTCGCTGTCGCGGCCGGCCGGCGGCGCCGCTCGGGCACGGGCTGGCCGGGTACGGCCTCGGGGCTGCCCATGGGGCGCGGGGGGCCGGGCCGGTGACGCCGGACGCCCATGGACGCCCCTGAGGAGCCGCTGCCGCCGGTGATCTACACCATGGAGAACAAGCCCATCGTCACCTGTGAGTGCCCGTCGGCGGGGAGGGGGCGGCGGCCGCCGCAGGCTGCCCGGCCCAGGCTCGCCGGCCCCTCGCCCCCTCGCACCCCGCCGGGCCGCTCCCTGGACGGAGGTGTGGCCGGGGCGGCGGCGGCGGCGGCGGCGGCGGGCCCGAGCGACCTCTGACCCCGCGGAAGACGCCGTCCCGGGCCGTTTCGTGCAGTTTGACAGCCGCGCCCGGCGCCGGCGCGCTTCCCAGGCTCGGCCGTTCGGCCTGCGGCCGCCGCAGGGTCCGTCCTCCCGGCCGGGGGTCGTGTTGTCCTCCGGGTCACACCGCTCCCCGACCCCGGGGAGGGCCCTCGGGGCTCGCAGACGGGAGCGTGGGAGAAGTTTGCGTGCGTTTACCGTGTTGGTACTTGAGTGAAGTGTTAAATGAAGGGCGCAGGCAGTCCGTCTTGCACGGGCGCGACCGTTCCGGGCCGAACCGGGTCGGCGGGCCGGGGCTGCGCCGTGCGCATCTGCTCCTTGGGTTTATGGCCCCGGCCGGTATGTTCTCGCCTGCCCGGATGTGTTGCCGGGGAGAAACCCATTTCACAGATGAGATCATAGAGGTTAGCAAGGCCCCCACTTGTGAATCCACACTCCGTACAACTAGACCTGCGGACCCCCTTTCCCCCCTTTTGCCACATTTATGCATACCCAGAGGAATTGTGTTCCTGTTACAGAAATCCCTCCTAATATGTACAGCCATAGCTTTAGAATTAAATACTGAAAAAATAACGAATGAGAAGGGTTGAAATGTTGGCTGGCATTTCGAGACTTGCAGAGAGGTGTTCTGTGCTCTGAAAGGAAGCACTTCGACAGCAAAATCTGGGTGGCCAGGCCATAGAAGACCGTGTGTGCATCTCTCTCTTTCCTCCTGTTTTTCTTTTTTCTTTTTCTTTTTTCTTTTTTATTAATGAACATACTCCTTGTATGCTCCCTCTTGTCAGATCCCCGAGAAATTGTATGTTTAAAGTTTGCTACTTCATCTTTAGTTGGTAAACTTGCTTAGGGAAATGAACAGTTTCATCTCAACTTGGAGACTTGAATGGTTCAGCCGTAGCTCTTTGCTCCCTCCTCGCCCCCCCCCCCCCCCCCACCCAGTACTTGTAACTGAAAGTCTTACTCAGGACTGCACCTAAGTGGGAGAGGACGGGTGTGCGGGGTTGACCTGGAGGCCCTGCAGTTCCCAGGGGCTTTCTGATCCTCAGGGCTCAGGAGCCGGTGCCATGCTCAGTGCAGTCTTAACGGGGGGGGGGGGGGGGGGGGGTGTCCCGAAGCTTCTCCCCAGGTGGTGTGCACGTTGTGCATGCTGCATAAACGCTGCTGGAAGGGGCACCCACATATCTAATCACATCTCGTACCCCTTAGTTTACTTTTAATAGTGTGTTTTTATAGATGTGTGACTATATATTTCTGAGAAGTCCCTAAAGCTCTGTTGGATTCAATGTGACCAGTAGTCTGTGTCTGAGTCCTGTTACTGTGTAGTTTCTTATGCACATGCAGGACAGCTGAGGTTTGTTACATTGGGGGAGGTTTGCCCCTGATTAATGCTATGTGCACTGACGGTATCCAACTTAAAAGGCACCTCAGAAAAGAAAGCGGCATCAGTAAACTTTCAGAGAAAGTTAGTTTGAAAGGTGAGAAAGACCCCTTTGGAAGTTAAAGATTTTTTTAAACTTTGAAAGGCTGCCTTCATATTTATTTATTTAAAATATATTTTATTGATTTTAGAGAGGAAGGAAGAGGAAGAGAGAGATAGAAACATCCATGATGAGAGAGAATCATGGATCGGCTGCCTCCTGCATGCCCCGCACTGGGGATGGAGTCTGCAACCCGGGTATGTGCCCTTGGCCTGAATCGAACCTGAGACCCTTCAGTCCAATGCTCTATACACTGAGCCACACCAGCTAGGGCTGAAAGGCTGCCTTCACAGTTCAGCCTTAAAATGGCATTTTGGTGTCTCCGGGCTGAGCTTTGGTGGCACTTGTCCTGGTTTAACTTCATACTTTACCTTGTTCCATTCTTTCAGCTGCACATGCTTGGAGGGAGGAGCTAGTCCAAGCGGTGCAAAGAGAGGGGGGAAATCGCTTTAAAAAATCCATCCAGAGGCTTCATAGTTTTTGCTGTTATGTACATAGTTGTCTTTGTTTTCAAGAGTCCATTTACATCTTCTTGAATACTTACCTAGCCATTGTGCCCGTAGGAGGCCTGTGTTTGTTGACTTTAAAGTGAAAGTGGAGTCTATGCTTGTTTTCAGTTTTTTCTTCTTCATAGAATTTAGAACATCTTAAGGGAAAATGAATTGTGCGTAGATCTTTCTGAGAAGAATGTAGAATATAATTGTTTCAGGCAAATTTAGGAACTGTTTATATGTGGCCATGAGAAGAATGGAAAGTCCCCAGAGATTAGGGGGAATTCATTGTTACTTGAAAACCTGCTGAATTAATTTTCTGAAGCTACCTAAAAGTTTTAATGGCCTTCGTCCATAGTTAAAAGTGTTTGCACCTGCCGTCTACCTCTGGAGCAGTGACTGCCTCAGCAGGGGATCTGGCAGGGATGCTAGGTGAATAGTAGTGGAACTAATAACGTGAGGACATTGGGTGATGAATTACCTAATCATAGCAGTTTGAATACCTGTAGTGTAATTTATTAATCATGAAAAATACACAGTGAAACTGAAATCCAGCAGATCCATTTGATCCAAATTTGTTTTAGCCTAGTCGTCGTCCCCCACCTCCTCCTCCTCCCCACCCCCCCACCCACCCCCATCTCTGGGTCAATTCTTTGGTTTAGAATAGACTTACTTAGGTTTCTGATCCAAGGAAATGTTAGGAAAGGTAAATTCCTTTTCCAGCTATCTTGTTCATGGACAGTTGTTGGGATTCCACTCAGATGTAACCTTTCTTTGCTGAGTGTCAGCATTATACCTAGAATGGCGCATACTATCCAAATGGGATTATATAGAATCTGAAAAATGACACTGTCCAAAGGCTCTGTTCTCATCAGTCACATCTTATATTGCCTATTTCCTTTGTCTGAATCTCTGTATTTGGGGTTCCAGATTTTATATTACAAGTTTTGAAAGGGAGAAAAAGGCAAACAAAAATGAGCAAATCTGTAACATTTTTTATCTGGTTGGAATCTGTGTTTCCCCCTGTAAGTTAAAGTATTAAAATTTGCACATCACAGTTTTCCACCAACCCTGAAAATACAGTGTTTGTGACTTAGCTACTATCTCAGTTTCATTACCAGAAAAATAACTTTAAAAAAAAATCAATACACATAAATGCAAGTCTTTGTCCATATTGGATTCTTTTTTTTAAATATATTTTATTGATTTTTTTACAGAGAGGAAGGGAGAGAGATAGAGAGTTAGAAACATCGATGAGAGAGAGTCATCGATCAGCTGCCTCTTGCACACTCCCAACTGGGGATATGCCCTCAACCAAGGTACATGCCCTTGACCAGAATCGAACCCAGGACCCTTCAGTCCCCAAGCTGACGCTCTATCCATTGAGCCAAACCGGTTTCAGCCATATTGGATTCTTAAGCCAATAGCAAATCAGCAATTGAGAAGTGGGAGCAGCAGTTCTCCTTAGGAACCTCGGCTGTTCCCTGGAGTATATTTGGAGGGCAGGGGCTGCAGGCACTACCATATGTGCTCACCTTGCTTTATTTGCCAGTTCTACCTGTGACTGGTTAAAATCAGGGCTTATATGTGTGACTTAGAGAGCGTTCCATAATCTCATCCTCTCTGTGAACTAGGGATAGTGATAGAACCAAACTGATAGGGGAAATAGGGTTAGAAGAATGAATTCTGTGAAGCACTCAGAAGAGTGCTCGGTGTGCAAAAAGTTAGCTACTGAGGGGAGATTCCTAAACTTTGGCTGTTCATGATGGCTTTAGTGTCTCAGAAATTTTTCCTGGCACTTAGGTAAAAAATACTTTTAAAAAATATATATATTTTATTGATTTTTTTACAGAGAGGAAGGGAGAGGGATAGAGAGCTAGAAACATCAATGAGAGAGAATCATCGATCAGCTGCCTCCTGCACACCCTTCATTGGAGATGTGCCTGCAACCAATGTACATGCCCTTGACCAGAATCGAACCTGGGACCTTTCAGTCCGCAGACCGACGCTCTATCCACTGAGCCAAACCGGTTTCGGCAAAAAGAATACTTATGATAATAATTTCATTTATTAAGTAGTTAGGTCCAAATAATTTTATTAAGTATTATATCCTAACAGCTATTTGAACAAAAACACATACTAGTTGGGGGAAAAGTTTATCTCATTCTTAGATAACCACAGCAACGTACTAGTAGGATGGTTGCACCTCTTGGGCACTGCAGGACTTCTCTAATCCGGGGGTCAAATTGGACACTGCTACCTTCTTTGTTTTTTGTGTTTTTTTTTGGTGGTACTTTTATCACACCACCACCTGTTTTATGATGACATCATTGAAAGGAATGAGTTATGATCTAATATTGAAACAATACCTGAGGTAAGGTATAGCTACATCCCTAGCATTGCTGCTTCCTCATAATTTCAACTGTTTCCTGGGGCCTCTGAGGGTTTTGTGGTGTCATGAGGTACCTCATCTGAGTACACAGTTTGGGAACCCATGTTATTGGTACACTAGAGGCCCGGTGCATGAAATTTGTGCACTGGGGGGAGGGGTAGAAGGGGGAGTTCCTCAGCCTGGCCTGTTTCCTCTTGCAGTCTGGGAGCTCTTGGGGGATATCTGACTGCCTGCTGTGGGGAGCAGGCCTAAGCCGGCAGTCGGACATCCTTAGCAGCCACCGCTGCTGCACTCACCAGCCATGAGCCCGGCTTCTGGCTGAGCATCGCTTCTCCTGTGGGAGTGCACTGGCCACCAGGGGCAGCTCCTGTGTTGAGCTTCTGCCTCTGGTGGTCAGTGCATGTCATAATGACCAGTCATTACACTGTTCAGTCTATTTGCATACTAGCCTTTTATTATATAGGATATGATTATCCTGACTCTAGGGTGGATTAGGATGGATAATTTAGAAGTGAAAAACTTCCATTTCTACTTGAACTTCATTTCACATATCTGATTTACAAGATATGTTTCTGAAGAGTTTCTAGTAAAGTAAAATTTGGTTTATGCAAATGAAACTCAAAGGGTCTGATTTTTAAAAAAGTGTTAATCTGAAGTAAGCAAGTATGGAAGACATAACACATAAGCTAGTCTTTCCTACAAGAGAACTGCTATGATGATGTGGACTACTCAGTGAGATAGGAAAGACTGAGTTGGTAATTTTTTATTGGAAATACAAGTGACTCACTGAATAATTTTTTTTTTTTTTTTTTTTTTTTTTTTTTTTTTTTTTTTTTTTTTTTTTTTTGCCAGATGTCCTGTTGCCTCTGCTCTCACCTGATAACTTCAGGTCTGGATGACAGACCAGGGGTGTCGGAAAATACTGCATGGCTTTAAATACTCTCTTGGGGTGGGAGAACTTTTCCTCTACCCTTCTAGGTTTTTCCAGCTGATCTAATGATCAATGGACATGAGACAGATTAACAAGAGAAAATAACCAAATGTAATTACATACTTAAGTATGGGAATCCCATGTACATGTGAGAGATAGCTACTCCACATACAGGAGAGGTTCAACGACAGACAGGGAAATGAGGGACATATGACATTCTGAGCTAAGGATAAGGTAAGGCACTAGGACTACAGAGGGGAGGAAGGATATTGCAGGATGATAAGAACAGATGTCCAATAATTAGTAGTTGCCCTGCTTATAGATAGGTAAAAAAAACAAAACACCCCACTTATTTCTGGCAAAACTCTTGTTATGGGCAAGGCCCTAATCTCTATATATAAAAGCCTAAGCGGTAGCTATGATGAGCACTGACCACTAGGGGGCAGACGCTCAATGCAGGAGTAGAAACCACAGACATGGAAACATGGAACAGACTGATAAATCTCAGAGGGAAGGGGTAGGGGGAAGGTGGGAAGAGATTAACCAAAGATCTTATATGTATACTAGAGGCCTAGTGCACAGATTCATGCACCGGTGGGGTCCCTCAGCCTGGCCTTCGGGGATTGGACTGAAACCAGCTCTTCGACATCCCCTGAGGGATCCCGGATTGCGAAAGGGTGCAGGCCAGGCTGAGGGACCCCATTGGTGCACGAATCCGTGCACTGGCCCTCTAGTTTAAAATAAGGGAGAGGTGCAAGTTTCTCTTGTCTCAGTTGCCTTCACCTCAAAATAATCCACATGTTCTGAACCCCTTAAACTAGACACCTCTTTCTGAATAGCTTCCAACTATATTAGCCTCAGAGCCTCTGTAGCCTCTTCTATACTAATCAAATCTTTCTTCAATAACTGCTCTTAATGTGAATTTTCAATGTATTCACAGTATTTTGGTTTTAGAGAATATTTGAATTTTAAATTAAAAATTAATGAATTTGGAGTCATTCCTAACTTCTCTTTTTCTCTCACAGTTAACATTCAGTCTATCAGCTAATATAATTTTTTATTTAACATTTATTTAGAATTTAGCCAATTTTCTCCATATTTACTGCTGCTCCCCCAAACCTATGCCACCTTCATCTTTCCCAGGATTATTCCAGGAACCCCAGCTAGCCTCCTTATTTCTGTTTTAGCCCCTTGAAGCTAATTCTCTATGGGTTAAAGGTGATTCCTCTAAAGGAGAAGTCACAGCATGTAATTCCTCTGCCCACACCCCTCCAGTGACATCCATAGGCTACAAGACCCTTCTTGATATATAGCCGCCCCCCCCCCCCTCCGCTTCGGGCCCCCCAGCACTAGCTTCCTGGCTGCAGCCTATACCCTCTGCAGCCTCTGGGGCTATGTTCCAGCAGTGCCAGCATGGCTCCCCTGATCCTCAGGGGGCCCCTTCCTTCCTCTGGTGGCTTAGGTGCCACCCCTTCACTCCACCTATCGTTTAGCATTCCTTAACTTCATTCAGTTTTCTTGTCAGCACCCCTTGACATAAATATTTGTTTTTTTCTTTTTGTTTATTGTTTATTGTTTCTCTACCCCTAACCCAGGTGGCCTACAAACTGAAATATGAGATTCAGAATTGCAGGGATTTTATCTGTTTTGTTCATTGCTGTCTGCACCACCTAGAAGAGTACTGACACATAGTAAATGCTCAGTAAATAAAAATGGTGCTATAAGTCACACAATGCTTCTGTAAGTTACAAGCTTTTGATGGCATGCAATTATTTTCTGTAAATACATGTTTTTATAAAGATAAGACAGTTTTGTAGAGAATACATGGAGAATTTGAATTCTCATCACCTAGACTTGTTTTTAGGTAAACTGCTATATGTTTAGTTTATTTGATAATGGAAAATTCTGTTTAGTTTTGATTGAGGAAATAGTTGTTAATCTAGTAAAAGAAATAAAGTTAACTTGTATGCGAGGGACTCTATTCTTTGAAATGGGCCCCTGAATTGTGTTCACATACACTGTGGTTAGTACAAGTCAGCAGAAACTTTACAACCAAATTGAAACATTCTCCTCAGGTAACTGATTCAGTGTCTGAGGTTGGGGGCTATCAACCCTGACATTTGGATGAAGCCTTGAAAGAGATACATCTGTAACTTTAAAATCTGAACTTGAAATCTTAAAAGAGTGTATCAGTAAAACAGGAATATAGTTTTTTATGATGAAGAATGGGATCCAGGAGTGGAATTGCTGGGTCAAAAGGTGAGAGCAGTTTAAATTTTGAAAACTGCTTTCTAATCAGCCTGTGAAAAAGCAGTACTCCAAGTTATATTTACTACACTGGGTTGGAGTTATTTAAAAAAATGTTTTGCCAGTCTGATGGATGGGAAAACTACCAGAGTTGTGTATTTTAAAAAACAGGTTTATTGAACTTTAATCCTAATACCATAAAATTTATCCATTATAAGTGGGCAGTTCTTTGACTGTTTATTTTTTTAGAGTTGTGCAGCCATCACCATAATTCAGTTTTAGAACATTTCTATCACCCCAAGAAATTTCGTTGTGCTTTTTAGCATTTAATCCCTGCTCCCACCCCTCGGCATAGGCATCCACCAACCTGTTTTCTGTCTCCATAAACGTGTGTTTTCTAGATATTTCCTAGAAGTGGAATCAGTCTTGGTGTCTGGCTTCTTTCACACTGGGTTTTGAGGTTCTTCCATGTTGCACCATTTATCATTTGTCCCCTTTTTATTGCTAAATAGTATTCCACTGTATGGATGAATCACATTTTATTTATTCTTTCACCAGTTGAAGGACATTTTGTTTCCAGTTTTTGGCTTATATGAATATTTATATGTGTGGACCTGTGGCTTTTTTTTTTTTTTTTTTTTTGACTTGTGTTTTTATTTTTCATGGTAAGGTTCCTTGGAGCAGAATTGCTATTTTGTATGATAAGCTTATATCTAACTTTTTAAGAAACTGTCGAATTGTTTTCCAAAGTGGCTGTACTGCTTAACACTCCCATCAACAATATGTGAGGGTCCCCGATTTTCTAGATCCTTGCTGATACTTGTCTGTTGTTTTTTTTTTTTATTATAGTCATCCTTGTGGGCATGAACTTGTATCTGATTTTGGTTTTAATATGCATTTTCCTAATGATTAGTGATATTGAGCATCTTTGCTTGTTCTTATTAGCCATTTATATATCTTCTTTAGTGAATTATTTATTCAAATTATTTGCCCATTTGAAAATTAGATTGTCGCTCAGTTGTAAGAGTTCATTATATTTTCTGGATATTTGGAGATGATTTCTGGATATTTCTCAATGGTGTCTTTTGAAGCATTAATGTTTTTCATTTTGATGAAGTCTAGTTAATATTTTTGTTCTTATGAATTTTACTTTAAAAAATATATATATCATTGATTTTTTTACAGAGAGTAAGGGAGAGGGACAGAGAGTTAGAAACATCGATGAGAGAGAATCATCGATCAGCTGCCTCTTGCACACCTCTTGCTGGGGATGTGCCTGCAACCAAGGTACATGCCCTTGACCGGAATTGAACCTGGTACTTTTCAGTACACAGGCCAACTATCTACTGAGCCAAACCAGTTAGGGCTGGATTGTACTTTTGATAGCGTATCTAAGAATTCTTTGTCTAGCCCAAGGTCATCATACTTGTTTTGGTGTGTTTATACCTGATGATTAGTGAGGTTCTTTTTATGTGTTTATTGGTGATTGGACTTCTTTAGAATTACCTGTGTTTACTTTGACACTTAAAAGATACAGCAAAAAAGGTGTCTAGAAGATGAAATAGTACCAGGAAAAAGTGTGCATTCCATTTTTATATATTTTCATTTTAAAATAGTCTATTTAAATTAGCATATCTGTCAAGGGCAAAGATGTCATCTGACAACAACTGGGAACTTAAAATGTATCCATTTGACCTCAATACCTGTTGTGAACTGTGTGTGCGGTCCCCCCCCCTCCCCGCCAATTCTTAGATTGAAACATTACTACGGTCTTTCCCCACAAGGGAAATAAATGTCCTTATTTAGCTTCTTGGCCATTGTTACATGTTGATTCCTTCCTCGGTATTGTTTTAAGTCCTTGTTATATTTTTCACAAAGTGAGGAGAGAATATAAAGAAACATATGTATATCAGAACATTTTTCTTATTTTTGACAGATCTGTTTAGCATTTGAAGTCATTGCATTGATTTCAGAGCTGGAATTTTAGGTAGTTACCTTGGAACTAACAACACTTGGGCAGTAATTTTTACAAAATCTATAACTCACCATTTATGAGCACTTTTAATTCATCTGGATCCATTAGGAAGTTTCTAAGTTTCAAGATGAACAATGAAAGGGCTGTCAGAGGCCTTTTTGAAGGTGTGAAGACCAGATATTACTGTGCTTGACCAGATCTCTCTGTGTTTGGTAATGTAACGAGGACCTGCATGATGGTGGCTGATTCCCCTCTACCATAACTTTACCAAGGAATTGGGGAGTCAGGCACCCCCTGCCCACATGGAAGGGGTGTTCTCCCTAAAATTAGCCCTGTGAGAAAGCATTTCCTATGGAGTTAAATAAAGTCAAATTATCACTTCCTTCAATTTAGCAATGTAAAAACTAAGTCAGCCACACTAGAAATTTTTAGTATAATCTAAAATAAAGTTTGTATTCTGAGAACATATTCTGATGCCCAACCCTGTCATCGCTTCTGCTGTAGTATATCCTGTCCTTTGGGGGCCCTGGGTTATCTGGTGTAAAATATGAAGGAGTCAGACTAGACTCGCCAGTCAGCAAATATCCACTTAACATCGGTTACATGCCAGGCACTGTTGGAGCCCTCCGGGGATGTCCGACTGACTGCCAGGGAGGCGGGAGAGGCTCCCGCCACCTCTGCTGCCCTCCCCAGTCATGAGCCCAGCTCAGGGCTTCTGGCTGAGTGGCACTCCCCACTGTGGGAGCCCCTGACCACCAGGGGGCAGCTCCTGCATTGAGCGTCTGCCCCTGGTGGTCAGTGTGCATCATTGCTACCGATCCTTTGGTTGATTTCCATATTACCTTATAGGATAAGATAATAGCTGTGTATTTGGAGAAAGTCATGGTGGCTTTTCTCCATTCTTGTTCAATGTAGAGTCTGGTCAGTGGTTTAGAAGGATCTGACTTTCAAATGTAAATTAGGGCACTGTATTAGTTTGTCAGGGCTGTCGTAACAAAATGCTGCACACTGGGTGGCTTAAACAACAGACTGATTTTCTTACAGTTTTGGGGGCTGGAAGTCCATGCTCAATGTGTCCACAGAGTAGTTTTCTTCAACTTCTTTCCTTAGCTTGTAGATGGCCACCTTCATGCTGTGTCCTTCCATGGTCTTTTCATTACTTTTTCCAAGACCGCAGTACAGTTTCAATATAAGAATGGGGGAGGGGCACACAGTTCACAACAGGTACTGAGGTCAAATGGACACATTTTAAGTTCCCAGTTGTTGTCAGATGACATCTTTGCCGTTGACAGATATGCTAATTTAAATAGAGTATTTTAAAATGAAAATTTGGACATAAATTCAATGTTTATTCCATGATAGAATGTAAGATAAATTGTTATTTTAGATTTTATTGTAGAACGGATTTCCTGGGGGAAGTAGCTTAGGGAGGGGTGCCGGAAGCATTTCGCTCTTTTACTCTCTGTGCATGTGCTAATTGGGCATTTATGCGAGACTTTATAGAAAACTGAGTGAAAGAGGAAAAAGCTTTCATGTAGCTGCCCTAAGTTCTGTGTAGTAGAGTGATGATTTTTGTATGTTAACCTTGGAACCTTTAAAGAGGCAACAGAAGTTGGCAATCAAAGATAGGAAATCTAACTGGAGATTTTTATACTTTAATGATTTTTAGGATGTCTACTAAAGAAATGAACATGATGAAAAGTGATAAGTTAAGACATATTTTTTTTTTTTTATTTTAACAAAAATGTACTAATAATGCCCTTATGGGGTATTTACTCCAGGCCGTGTTCAGGGTTATTTATTAGTGTTGACTCACTTACTCCTCACCACAGTCCTTTTGGAGAGGTAGTGTTACTCTCCCATTTCACAGGTGGTCCCCTGAGGCACGGGAGGGGTGAAGGTCTCCCCAGGTTGGTCAGCCAGCAGCTGGGAAGTGAGACCAGCGTCTGTGCCCTCACAGTGCCTCGCCGCCTTCTGATACTCACAGCTCAGCCACCCACAGTGACATTACTCTCAGCAGTGACTCGGCATTGCCACATGGTTTGGGGAGGTTTCTTTTTGTTTTTATTTTAGGTTCATAATAGCAAAACAAGCAAATGTTTTAATGGCCCCCATCAATTCCTTTTCTTTAAGATCAATATTAAAGCAGTTTGGGAAATGGTTTTGCTTAAAGTCAGAGGATCCTCTGAGTATACAAATTTGAGTACTCTATATTAAAAAGGTTCTTTTCTTTTCTAGCTTATGTATAAAGAGTGAGGTTATACTATCCTTTTATGAGAGCTAAGTGGGCTTTTTCCATTCTGTTAGAGCTACTGTGAAAGAGCTGAGTGGAAAGCTGAGTTTGTGTGCAGTCAAAGTCAGGCCCACGGGCATGTGTGTGTGTGTGTGTGTGTGTGTGTGTGTGTATTTCATGACCAGTATCTGCCAGTCTAGCGGTGTGCTCTGAACGCCTCTCACATCTCCTCTTCCTTCTCTGTCGAGAGGGCTCCAGGTTTGGCCTCGCCTCCTAGGAGTTACTGTGGCTCTGAGTGATAGTGCATGGTGGGTGTTTTGTATGGTTTTGCTCCCGATGCTGTTTTGATGCAGACTGAATTAATTTTGATGATGAAGTTCATGTGCACATCTTCGGGTTTACTTTGTTGCCTGGAATGTTCTGGCTGTTCTTTTGAAGTTGAAGAAAGCAGTGGCTGTAGGGCAGGCTCTGGAGTGAAACTGGGTGGAGGTGAAGGGCTCCATCTTTCCTGAGCTCTGTGGCTTTGGGCAAGTTACTCAACTCACTCTCCTTGAGGGAAAAATCATACCTACTCTTGGAGGTTAAGTTAGATCATATATGTCAGGTTCCAGGTTTTCTAGAGACCAGTTATATAAAGATGTGAGACATCTCATTTTGTAACATCATTTTACTAAATATGAAAGAGTCTAAAATTACTAATTTAACACATCTTAGAGCCCGTTTTGCCTATACTTAACTAAAAATGTTCTAACTGGATTTCTCTCTATTCCTGTTGTAGGTGCTGGAGATCAGAATCTATTTACCTCTATTTACCCAACACTTTCACAGCAGCTGCCGAGAGAACCAATGGAATGGAGAAGGTATGATGTGTTTATTTTTTGGCTATATCGCCCTCTTTCACTTTTTAGACATCTGTGTGAAAGTGAGGTAGTAAAAGTTAAAGCCTGAGTCCTGCAGTGACTGTGGAGAAACTGAGTGGCATCACAACTGTGGGCCTTTCTCCTTAAGAAATAGATTTATGCTGAAACTGGTTTGGCTTAGTGGCTAGAGCGTCGGCCTGCGGACTGAAAGGTCCCAGGTTTGATTCCAGTCAAGGGCATGTACCTTGGTTGCGGGCACATCCCCAGTGTGGGGGTGTGCAGGAGGCAGCTGATCGATGTTTCTCTCTCATTGATGTTTTTAGCTCTCTATTCCTCTCCCTTCCTCTCTGTAAAAAATCAATAAAATATACTTTATATATATAAAAAAAGAAATAGATTTATTTTCTCAACAAGTCATAGGATGGAAGAAATAAGACCGTTCTTTTGAGTTAGAGGCCTGCCTTTACAGGAATGATTTCTGATTCTTCAGTGTTCATCAGAATGTCTTAGAAGCATAGTGCTTTGGAAAGGAAACGAGCACTCACTCAGATTCCACATTAAGGCAGAAGATTGGCCTTTAACTATGCTCTCATAAACACCTCTGTCCACCCTGAGCTCCTTCTCATGCTCTTCCTTAAGGATGAGGAAGTATACAGAAAGATATTTATTTATTTATTTATTTAAATATATTTTTTATTGATTTTGTACAGAGAGGAAGGGAGAGAGATAGAGAGTTAGAAACATCGGTGAGAGTCATCGATCAGCTGCCTCTTGCACACCCCCCACTGGGGATGTGCCTGCAACCAAGGTACATGCCCTTGACTGGAATCGAACTCGGGACCCTTCAGTCCCCAAGCCGATGCTCTATCCATTGAGCCAAACCGGTTTCGGCCAGAAAGATATTTTTTTAAATTAGGACAGAAACCACATCAGCCACCCCAGCGCCCTGTTGTAATTGTTTATTTAATGACTTGTTCAAAGGAAATACTTGGTTTGGATTATTTCTGGTAAGGTATTATTTTTAGAAAGTGTTTGGATTTTAATTTGTTAACATAGGTAATCTGATTTTAACAATGTGGATAAAAACTTCCTGTTGTTATTCATGCTCATGTAATTCTGATTATTGCTACGTTATTCATTTCTGACTACCAATTTTTACCATAAAGAATTAGTATGGCTTCCTGTGGATGATTCACCCAAGTTCGCTATTGAATCTAGTCTAATTTTTGTGCCCAATTATTGTGTTACAAGAATGTGCTTAATCAGTAACATTTGATATAAATAGTATTCAGAATGTGGCAGAATTCTCTTATGAAAAAACTAGAGGCCCAGTGCACAAAATTTGTGTACAGGTAGGGTCCCTAGGCCTGGCCAGCAATGAGGGCCAATCAGATTCCCCGCCTCCCCATCTCCCTGCTTTCTCCTTCTCTTCCGCTCCACCTCCTCCTTCTCTCACCACCCCAAGCCACCCCCCGTTGGTCAGCACAAGTCATAGCAGGCAATCGAACTACTGATCGATCTCCCAAGGGGACACTTTGAATATTAGTCTTTTATATATATAGATTGCTCAGATTCCGAGGAGGCCTAGTGCTGTGAGTGAGAGAAAACATTTCATTCAGCAAATGGAGGAATTTAATGTCTAAAGAAATGGAATAATTTAAAAAGGATTTCAAATAAGTTTACATTATTTAAACACTCAGAAAGATAAAAGAAAAAAAAGTGTGTCCATGAAACAATAAAGAGAATTATGAGGGGGAAAATGAAGTAGAGAAACTACATAGATTTAATATAGTATTAATCTCTACCTTCCTAAAACATGGTATTAAAGAGACGTGGACACTTTGGGCACCTTTTAGAAGGAAGAGAGATGGAGAAATTGGGAGAGATAGCTGAGCCCTATGTGTCTGCAGAGGAGACTCCCTGAGGAGCACGCAAGTCCCAGAAAAGGTGGGAAAGGATAGTAGCAGAGGGCTTGGGCAGGGAGCATTTGGTAGATGCAGGGCCCCCACAGTCCTGTGTCTGTATGCATGCCTGCGTGTGTGTGTGTGTGCCTGTGTGCCTGCACGCGTGCAGAAGTGACCATAATTGTCTGCCCTTCAAGAACCTGGAGGCGAGGGGTAAGGGGGTGTTTTTCTATGGACATGAAGCTATAGACCCTTGGATGTGAGGCACTGCAAAAAGTTGGAAGAAGTTTCATTCTAAAATCAGCATGTCTAAATCTGAACGGGGTACAGCTGAGAAGCAAGAACTCTGCCACATCCATGCTCTCCAGGCAAGAGAGTAGAGACTTCATCCAGGAGAAACTGGGTGGCCCAAGGGATAAGGCTACCACACTCCCTGTTTTAGAAAACCTTGGGAGGAGGTGCTTCATCAAACTTAGGACCTGGTTGGTGCAGCAAGCTCCTGGGAGATGCTCCTTTTGGACTGAGTAAAGGGAAAAGGAACCAATAGAATCCCTGATGCCTGACTGTGTGGGTAGCACTCAGAGGATTTACAGTTCTGTTTGAGAGCTTCGGAAGATGTACAAATTGTGATGCTGGGAGCTTAAGAAAATAAAAATGCCAAGAAGAAGAAAAATTACATCCTGAAGCTACTGCAAACACAGGGTATTACTTGGCCCATTAATGAACCATGCTTCTACATTTAGTAATAAGGGGCACATGGCATATGGCAACCACCACTTGTGATAGAGCCATTATGAGGGGGAGGGAGAGCAGGAGGATGGACAGCCAGCTAGTAAGTGTTTCAGAAGAGAGAACAGAGAATGGAAAACAGGTAATATTTGAAGAACTAACATCAAGATTTTCCCAGAAATGATCAGAGCCAACTGAAAGTCAAGCATAATAAAAGTAAAACAAAGCAAACAGAAAGCTATGCCAAGGAAACAGAGGAAAGGGAAACCAAATTTGAAGTCTCTCTCAACATTTGAAATGCAGCATAAAATAGGACATTTAAGAACAGTCTTCTCAAAGTACTGAAGGAAAATACCTTTGAACCTAGCACTTGTGCAAGAGGGAAAACTGCATCAGAGCAGCTGTAGGAGACTAATATGTAGGTGAGGCAGAGAGGATGAAGGACGAGACAGGGTGCTAAGAGATTTTGTTCCTTTTGGCCTTGGGAACCAGCTGGGGTCCAGGATGGCTAGGGACCCTGATCTGTCACATCTTGTTGTGCACAGCCATATGTGTTACTCTAGAGTGTCATTCAGATATTCTTCTCACTGCTTACCAGAACATGGAAATAGTTGGAAAATAGTGCAATAAATAATAACATTTTTAGACATATGTGATCAGAAACTTTACCACTCTGTCTGAAATAATTAAAGGAAGTCTCTCAAGAAGAAAAATGAACTCAAAATTTACAAGATGAAAGAGGCAGATTCCAGCAAACAAGACATAAAATATTTTCCTAAAGTTAAGGTATCAATTCTTTTGAAAATTAAAAAAATCTAAGTTCCAGATGTGTGGAAAAAAGAGAGGTGTGCTGTCTTTCTTGTCTCATTCAAGGAAGATGCATATTGACTTTAGTCTTTGAAAGAAAATGTATTAATAAGTTTATGCATATCTCTATATATATTTATATATATAAAAGGCTAATATGCTAAGTATCCAACCGTCTGACTGGTTGCTATGACGTGTATTGACCACCAGAGGGCAGATGAGGCCACTCCACTACCCAGAGCAACAGCCCATCAAATATGCAGCCAAAGCTGCAGAGACCCTGTGGTGCAAAATGTGGCCCACAGCCCAGCCCAGCCGGAAACGGTGGCTGTGGGTGCCGAATAATGATGTCACATAGCAATGCCCTGCTTCCTCTCTCTAGCTATTAGCCTCCTTGGAGTTTCTTCAGCCCAGGAACACAACTTGCTTTATAGCCAGGTGGAAATATTTTACACTTTAATCAAATGTCTGTGAAGCGTTTTCCGTGCCTCATCTCATTTGATTCTCACAGAAGTCCTGGAGTAGGCAGGTAGGAGACTTGGTGGAATCCCATTTCCTTTTTATTAGCCAGAAAACAGAGATTTAGAAAGTTTAGAAACTTGACCCGACTGAAAAGTAAAAAATGGTGGATCTTGAAAATGACTTCAGGTTTTCTCCCTGTGCAGAATATAGACAAACACTGCTGCAGTTAAATATTTTACCTTTTGTTCTCCCTGTGTGATCTACAATAATAATCTGCTTCGTGTTGATATTTACTGTTGAGTTGCTAACAATTACCTGAAAGAGAAGTTGGGGTGCTTCACTGGGCTGGAAAAAGTTTAACTAAATCAGAAAGCAGGTGTAATTAAGCAAGTTTATATATAGAAAGCTCTTAATGGTGCCAATTGCATGCATGTGTTTTGATCTGTCATTGTTGATCATGAATTTGGTTGACACTTCCATTATAGAGAAAGGGTGAATAGCGATATTAAAATATTTCTTCTAATTAATTTCCTTTCAATGTGCACAAATTTGTGCATCGGGCCACTAGTTAAAAATAAACATGTAAGCAGCAACAGAATAGTAATAGATGGTTAAGATGGAAAAAGAGAACTTGATTTGTCTTATGAAGGACAGAAAAAAAAATAGTTTGCAAATAGGATGTAAACAAGTTCAAGTGTGAGCATGATCACATTCAACATGGTTGGTGTTAGCTTGAAGCAGGGATGCTCTTCGGATTGGAGACACAGCCTCAAGAGGTGGAAAATACGGTTTGGAATAAAGACACCTGTGGCATAATTTATTTTTAGAAGTATAATAAAAATAGCACCCATACCTTCTGATAATCTTAGGTTAGATATTTGTACATGATGGGGTTTTCTGTGTTCTTTCCTTTTGGGCTGAGTAAAGGGAGGAGGGTGGTTACCATGGTTTTATTTGTGCTCTGCAAACAAATCCTGTTCTCTTTCACCAACGGTTCTCTTTTCTGGATAACACAGGTGACAGCAGTATTAGCTTTCATAGTTTCAAACTTCACTTTGGACATTTGAGAAACTTCTTTTATAGTGACTTACAGATGAAGTAGTCAGGTCCATTTTTCTCAGATGTTGCAAATAAGCCCTGGTTAGATAGCATATTCTTGTGCTTGCAGGTATTGAGTAAAAAGGTTTTATGGACAGAGAGCTTTGATGTGTAGCTGTGAACTGTGTTTAAAATAATTTCTAGAATTATTTTGGAAGACTCCTATTGGTTAATAGTCTATATGTACTTTTGAACTCATAGAAACTATTAAATTCTTGTCCTGGCCAGGTAACTCAGCTGGTTAGAGCATTGTCCTGATACGCCAAGATTACATGTTTGATCCCCGGTCAGGGCACATACAAGTCATTAGTGATTGCATGGATAAGTGGAACAGCAATGTTTCCCCCCTCCTTTGTCTCTCTCTAAAAAAATCAATTTAAAAAAAAGAAAATGAAATAATGAAATTCTTGTTGCATTTTTCTCTTTCTGCTGACCATACTTCAGTTGTTTTTCTCAGTGACTTTTCAAATTGTTATAGGTCCTATGGCCGGGCTCCCAAGATGATTCACCTAGAATCCAACTTTGTGCAGTTCAAAGAGGAGTTGCTGCCCAAGGAAGGAAATAAAGCTCTGCTTACGTTCCCCTTCCTTCATATTTATTGGACAGAATGCTGTGTAAGTATTCACTGGGGGGTGGGGATGTCTTGGAATGTGGTTAACAATCCACGGTCTTGGGTTTTTTTTGAGGCAGTTACAATTTTTCATATGTACTTCCTTGTGCACCCTTTATTTTTGGTGTTCTCGCTTCGCCATTCCTCGGCCAGATGTATGGCTTTGTTGCACCTTTCTGCTCTGGTCCAGTGCGTTGCCCTCATGGTAATCACCCATTGCAGTCTTCCTTCCTGTGTTCCAAGTTGTGTGAGGCATTTCTCTGTGCCCCAGTGGCCACTAGGTATTTTTAATATTTACTTTTAGCTTCGTTTTCATAACCTTCTATGTTCACCATCATAGAGATAGTCCTTGTTCTCCCTTGCTGGTTTGTGTGCTTTCTGAGGGCCTGGGCCTTGTGTCCTTCCTCATGGCTAGGGCCTGACAAAGGGCTCCCGGGACTTCCCAGCCAGTGAGGGAGCCCTGCTGCTGTAGGCGTTCACTTGAACTTGGCACTTGTATATTTATGAATCCAGAGAGAATATTTTCATCTTGACAGAATTCTCCTCTCATGAACTAATAGAAAATTTTGTGGGTCATTTCCTCCTGTCTGTTTACTCTAATAAAGCGAACATTTAGCAATAAACAAAACACATAAGTCATTGCATATTGTGACATTTTAACCTGAATCTGAGGGTGCAGAAGCAGTTTTTGTAATTTTAATGAGAAATAACTCAAAGCTCATGCCTGGTTTTTCTGGACTTCACCCCATGCACCTTTTGCTTTTGTCCAGCAACACATGTGGGATGTCATCTATTAGCTCATCGGAGACTCAGCACGCAAGGTTTTTATTGGGGCTGGTCATGTGGCATCTCTGCCTGGCGTGAATGAAAACTCTGGCCTCACAGAGAGAGTATAGGTTCCAGCACAGCCATAGTGTCTACACAAATGGTTTAGGCCCAGGGAAGCACTCGTCATATGTGGTGGGAGGGAACCCTCTCGAAGTCCACATTCCCAGGGATAGCCAAGGGCCAGCCTTGTGAGAGGCTTGGAGATGGCTGCCCAGCCTGGTAACTTCTCTCCAGCCCCTCAGTGGTAATGTCAGGTTTGATTGGTGATCTAGGCTGGTTTATTCATGCTCTGGTTGTTTTCACCTTGCAACTAATAAGCCCTCTCTGGGAGCACCGTACGGCACTGGGAGTACCCTTCTCCTCATCCAGTGTTCGCACTGAGATGCCATCCCCACTGGTGGCTCTTCCTGAGCCAGCTTTTACCAAAGGTTGCAAACTGCACTCCTCCAAATGTATCAGCCAGTGCTCTACTCCAGGAGAGAGCCTGCATAGATTTTGTTTAATTTAATGCTTTACAGCCAATTACAATTAGCCTTTTTTATTTGAGGTTCAAATTGTCCCAGATTTGGCCAGCCAGGGTCACTTCAAATGGCTCCTATGTCCCTTTGAGTATTTTCTAACTTCCTGGGACAATAAGATGTTCTAGGTTCTAGTACTTTTGCTATGTTGACCTGGAATCAGCCATTTCTTCCTTTGCCACTGTGGAGTGCCCCTGCTTTATGCCCTTTTTGTAGACATTGCTAAGAAAGGACATTCTATGGAGCCTAGAGTTCATACTGATGCCTCAGATTTTAGCCTGACCTCTCAGGGCTCTTTCTGGCTTACCCATTTCATGTTTATATTCACCTTGGTTCTCGACACCAGGAACACATCGGCTCTGGCTCAGTCCTACAATATGCATAACATAGTTTCACGGTTGCTATGAGCACT
This sequence comes from Pipistrellus nathusii, assembly GCA_963693515.1. Lineage (NCBI taxonomy): Eukaryota > Metazoa > Chordata > Mammalia > Chiroptera > Vespertilionidae > Pipistrellus > Pipistrellus nathusii. Next base: position 189,838,392 of record OY882859.1, on the reverse strand, counting down.
ACACTATGGTTAGAAACACATCTTCTAAGAACAGTTCAGCACTTCGCACTTTTCTAGACTGACGGAACGTGTCGTTCCTTCTGCTTGATTTTCCAGGTGAGCATTAGTATCAAATTCCTTAGCTCCAGACGAAAGCTTCTTGGAATTTTTATTGGGATCATATGAAGTTTATAAATAACCACATGCAGATCTAACATTTTGATGATGCTGAGCTGTTCTAACCCAAAACAAGGGATGTCTTTCATGTGTGCAGGTCTACTTCTGTGCCTTTCAGAGTATTTTTTACTTTTCTTCTTCATAGATTTTCAATGTTTTTTGTTAATTTTATTTCTAAGTATTTTACTTTTTTGTTGCTATTGAAAATGGGGTTTTCTCTCCCATTATATATTCTAGTTTTTTGTGTATATGAAGGTTGTGATATTTTTAAAGTCTTAAAAGGTAGCATACCTTCTGCCAGGTCCTCTTAGGATGCTTTCTCTTAGAGCCCAGCCACCACTCTGTGAGGAAGTCAAGTGCCTCTATGGGCAGGCATGTGGAGGTGCAGCCCTAGTCCCAGCAGGTCCTGGCCTACAAGCTCCAGCCTTCAGACCCCACAGCTGATACCAGGAGGCACAGATGAGCTGCCCACTGAGTCTCTAGGTTGTGGGTTCATGAGTAGAATATATGTCTGAACCATTACATATTGCGTGGTTTGTTACAAAGCAACAGGTCACTGGAATAGCAGGTCACTGAAAAGAAAAAGGAAAGACTGGAGAGGATTTGATTGTGATTGCCTTGAATAAGTTATAGATTAATTTGAGAGGAATTAGTAATTATGAATCTTTTGGTCTGGGAACATGGTTTGTTTTTGCCTTCATTCTACCTTTTTTATATCCTTTAATAATATATTAACAATGTTTTTCACAAAAGTCTTGTATTTTTATTGTTGGATCTGATTTTTGTGGGCATTATGAATGATGTCCCCCCTTAAATTGCATTTTCTAAAGGGCCTACAGTGATGGCAGGCAGCCTGCAGCGGGAGGAGCCTCTTGCCTCCCCCATCCAGGCACAGGTGTGGATGGGATTCCTGCAGTGCTTGGACACAGGGCCTTTGGCTTTTCAGTCCTGGGTTTTGAAGTCACAACTTACCTAGCTGACTGTCACTGTAGGCAACTTCCCAAGCTGTCTGACTCACAGTCTCTTCCTCTGTGACATTGGAAGATCTTCCCTCATGCTCCCAAGTATTTGGGAATAACTCAAAGGCTATGTGCGGAGCCTGCCCAGAGACCTGCAGGAGTGGCTCGGTACTGGGCATCTCCTGGAGCGTCCCCACCCCGGGACTGGAAAGTGCTGTGGTGGCTGTATTCCCTGCTATTAGACACATTTTGCCATGTAAATGAAAGGGATGGATTAACTTGTTTTCACAGTGACGTATTTATTTTTAGGATACTGAAGTGTATAAAGCAACAGTAAAAGATGACCTTACCAAGTGGCAGAATGTTCTGAAAGCTCATAGCTCTGTGGACTGGTTAATAGTGGTAGTTGAAAATGATGCCAAGAAAAAAAACAAAACCAACATCCTTCCTCGAACTTCTATTGTGGACAAAATAAGAAATGATTTTTGTAATAAACAGAGTGACAGGTAAGTATTTTTAATTTTACCTCATTGGGCCGAAACTGGTTTGGCTCAATGGATAGAGCGTCGGCTTGGGGACTGAAGGGTCCCGGGTTCGATTCCGGTCAAGGACATGTACCTTGGTTGCGGGCACATCCCCGGTGGGGGGTGTGCAAGAGGCAGCTGATCGATGACTCTCTCTCACCGATGTTTCTAACTCTCTCTCTCCCTGCCTTTCTGTACAAAATCAATAAAAAATATTTTAAAAAATTTTTTTACCTTATTGGGCTGATACTATGATGATACAGATTATTGGCTTCGGGTAGTGATAAATATTTACTCTGTGTGTCTGGGTGTGCCTGACACTTGAGCGTGTGGTGGTGGTGCTGAAAACAGAACCATGTCCCTGCTGGTGGAGTTCCTGGTCTGGCAGGTGAAATCTGTACACAGTAACCCCCAGTGGAGAGGCCCTGTGGCCCAGTGACCCTGGGGGAGGCCACATGGTAGGCCCTCATTATTGATAATAATGGGCGTCAGCATAGCAAGGGCTTCAAGGAGTCTTGATATCTTGTGTGCCGGATTCCTTAAAAACAGAAGTTATAAAATGCTGACTTCATCTCCTTCACAAACTGTAACTGGGACCGCCGAAGTCTTGGTGGTTTCTCTGTTGCAGGGATTGACTCACCAGCCAAAGAAGGAAGAAAGGAAGGAGGGCGGGAGGGGAGAGAGGAAGGGGAGGAAGGAACTCATTGGAAGGAAAAATGGAGCAGTGATGCTGTGCTTGGAGAGTATTTTCCAGATAGTCCATTCATGTCTCTGCAGGTGTGTTGTGCTCAATGACCCCTTGAAGGACTCTTCTCGAACTCAGGAATCCTGGAATGCCTTCCTGACCAAACTCAGGACATTGCTTCTTATGTCTTTTACCAAAAACCTAGGCAAGTTTGAGGATGACATGAGAACCTTGAGGGAGAAGAGGACTGAGCCAGGCTGGAGCTTTTGTGAATATTTCATGGTTCAGGTATTTGACTAATGGTAGAACTGGACAACTTTCTTCCCTCTCTCTGTATACTCCCTCCCTCCCTTCTAAATAAGGCAACTCTCTTGGGGTAAGTCTTATTGGCATTGCTTTTTAAACAAAAAGACAATATAGTAGCTAACAGATGTTTCTGTCCAGAAATGGTATCCTGAGTAATTATATCAGCAGCTCCCTGGAGCTTCAGAGTTTGACATTTAGCCTTTTATGAAATGGCCTTGTCCTTGAACCCAGTGGTTTTGGATTGGAATCTGAGGTGTCAATGTGAACCCACATTATGATAGGTGGGTGGGTGAGTGGGTGGGTGGATGGATGGGTAGATAGATGGGTTGATTCAGACATATATATGAATGTGTTGTGAGGGTTAGTACACATACATACTTGCTCTGCCTTCTGACAGGGTCTAGGAAAGATGATACCTCAGTAGCAATAAGCACACCTAGTGCTAGATCTTGGTTTCTAAACTCCATTTTGCACTAAAAGGTGCTGGAGCTCCTTATAGAAGTGGTTGATTCCAGGGTTAGGGCAGGGACCTGGAATATCTGTAGATCCAGCAAGTAAGGAAGTGTACAAGAAAGGTGGAGGTCCGCCAGAAGAACATAAGCTGAACCATTTGTGCCAGATAAATAATGACAGGTTGGTTTGTAACCCATGCAATGAAGTTCATACCCATAAGATTGCATAGATATGCTCTGAGTGGCCAGATTATTAAGATCTCTGAATGCATCAGTGTATATCATATATAATAAAAGGCTAATATGCAAATTGTCCCCTCAACCAGGAGTTTAATCAGCAGGCAGGCCGGCCAATTGCCCATGTCCCCTCCCCCTGGTCAGGCTGTCTGGACCCCACTCATGCACCAATTCATGCACTGGGCCTCGTATATGTATATGTATATGTATATGTATATGTATATGTATATGAATATATAGATGGCTGCCCCCATATAGACACAAGATGGCCGCCACAAGATAACCAGTAGGGGAGGGCAGTTGGGAGGGACCAGGCCTGCAAGGGAGGGCAGTTGGGGGCAATCAAGCCTGCAGGGGAGGGCAGTTAGGAGTGATCAGCCGACAGAGGAGGGAAGTTGAGGGTGACCAGGCCTGTAGGGAAAGGCAGTTGCGGGGGGACCCAGGCCTAGAGGGGAGAGCAGTTGGGTAGACCAGGCCTGCAGGGGAGGGCAGTTAGGGGTGACCAGGCCTGCAGGGGAGGGCAGTTAGGGGCAATCAGGCTGGCAGGGGAGCAGTTAGGCATCAATCAGGCTGGCAGAGGAGTGGTTAGGGGGTGATCAGGCTGACAGGCAGAAGTGGTTAGGGGCAATCAGGAAGGCAGGCAGGTGAGCAATTGGGAGTCAGCAGTTCTGGATTGTAAGAGGGAGGTCCATTTGCCCGTTTAGGCTCGATCCTACCCAGCAGTCAGACATCTCTCGAGGAGAGATGGAGAGGCTGCAGGCTGGGCTGAGGGGGACCCCCCCCCCCCCCGCCCTGCACAAAGTTCATGCACCTGGCCGCTAGCACGCATGCATGCACACGCGTAAACACACACACACACACACACACATTGGTGGCCAGATTATTATGCATTCAGAGATCATAATAATCTGGCCACTCAGTGTAAATAAATAGCTGGTTAAATGAGTATATGGAGAAAAAGGTCCAGCTCTTCCATGTGGAAGATTCTAGTGAAAACTTATATCTGGAATGATGGCAAGGGAAATGTCCAGGACAAGAGTTGACTGTGGTTCTGTGCTGCTGATAAGTCATGGAGAGTCAGAACTCACCTTGGCCCTCTCTGATTGCATTTCAGTCTCCTCTCTGTGCCTGCATAAATGTCATTGACATGGCATTAAATTGGTTTTTACTTGGTATAAGCATTGTTCATAAAGCTGCATGCTTCCCTTTGTTTCAGTCTTCATTAGCTACATAGTGTTTCAAAATACTGATTCAGGCTTTTGCTTTTTTAAAACAGGAGGAACTGGCCTTTGTGTTTGAGATGCTGCAGCAGTTTGAAGATGCTCTGGTGCAGTATGACGAGCTGGACGCCCTGTTTTCTCAGTATGTGGTCAACTTCGGTGCTGGCGGTGAGTGGTGATACTTTAGATGCAGATCCTCTTCTCAATACAGTTTCCCCACTTTTAAGTTGTCTGGAGCTGACATTCATTCACAAAATGATTAGAGCATCTGTATTATTGTTTTAAAATAAATTATAAGGATATATTCTCTATGTTTCAGTAGGAATGAAATGATAATTAAGAATTAGTCACTTTCACTTTTAGAAGACTCCTAAGTAATCACAGCATTTAAGTGGTTTTTCAGGTATAAAGTGTCATTTTTACAACTGACAGCTGGCTAGTGATACTTCTGATTCTGTGCCTCCTTGCTAGCATAAGGGTGGGGCCTTTGCCTCTGTTGAGAGGTCCCCTTTGTGATATTTGAATGCTCATTGCAGTGGTTTTATATGACACCATTGTGATAGGTGTTCATTTTTCCTCTAAACTTTCAGGTAATGTCTTAAATTCTCTCAAAAGTACAAAAGTAGCACTGTCAAACCATTTATGAAGTTTATAATTGTCCTCACAGTTTTTTTGGTTGATAATTTATTTAGATGGAAATAGCGTGAAATATGTAGATATTTGTCTGTAGCTTGTTCTTTTTAACGGCCCATCGCAGGCATTTCTCCAAGGTAACAGCTGAAATTCTAAGTTATTTTTGTTCATAGCTGCGTGGTGCTTCATAATGTGGCTTATTTAGTTTATTCAGCCGTCCCTTGGTGCTGGTATTTGGGTGTTTTCTGCTCTTGCCACCACTAGCTGGGTTGTAATAGACATCTTTGTTGGGTGGTGGGGTGTTTTTTTGTGTGTGTTTGTTTGTTTTCAGAGAGAACTTTTGTTAGGATGTCCAATGAAAGGAGTGATTTCGGGGACCATAGTGTCTGCTAGAAAACTTGGAATGAGCAGTCCCGGGGCAGTCCCCTAGTGTCATGTACCACCTTAGCTCTGAAAAGGATGATGCAATGTCACTGGTGACCCCACTCCCAGCCAGTTTTTATCAAGTTCAGCTTTGGATCTCTTATTTTGCCAAGACACAATATAAACATAAAACCAAAGCATTTACTAATTAAGTAAAAAAATTTAGAAGAGATAAAATTACATTTCTTATATTTTACATATATTATACATATATATCTTTTAAATATCTTTCCTATTTCTTAAATTATATTTTATAAAATTTCTTTGTTCTCTCAGTTTTAAAATAAACTTGGGGACCATTTAAAATCCAAAAGTAAACCTGGTCCAAGTTCTGCAGCTGACTGATACGATTGTTCATTTTTGTTCCTTCATTTCATAGACACTTGTTGAGCATCCACTCTGTACCAGGCACTATTCTCAATGAAGCAGGGACCAGAACGAAATCAGGCACAGGAAGAGAAATATTTAACTTACAGGCAGGCAGGAATAAGTGCAGGCTGCAGAAAGGACACAGCGAGGGGATAAGGTGGCTGTGAGTGCTGTTCAGGTCTAGGCTAAACAGTCCAGGAAGACTGAGCAGGTGGCCTTCACACAAAGCCCGAAGGGGAGGTGGGTGTGAGCCAGGAGAATCCTGGTGGTTGGGACCACAGAGGGACATGCTGGTGTTGGGACTCCAAGGGTCTGACTAGACATCACACTTAGTGTGCACTTGACAGCTCTGAGTATAAGTGTAAGTCAGCAAAGGATGCTGTAGGTTGCAGTTGGCACTGCAGATACTCAGTCGTGTCAGATGCCCATTATCAAATTGCTTCCTTACATGAACATAGAACAGAATGGTTCTAACACCTCTCTTTTGGAGTGAGAAAAATAGATTAAGATTTTTTTAATAGGGTTTGAATGACTTGTTACTGTAGTTTCTTATGTTTATTTTAAGGTCATATTTGAGTCTTGGGGTTATAAGTTTAAATTGAGAGCATTGCTGGAAATTTTTGACAAGCAAGAATTTTCCTCTCTGCTTCCTGTACTCTATCTTCCTTTGCTTACTATCCTTTTCTCTAGGAGCAGGACTCAGGTAGTCGGCACGGCTGAGTTAGAGACAGTGGATTAAGGAAAGGAGTAGAGACAAGGAAGACAAAAGACCTGTGTGGCCCCGGGAGCAGGCTGCCCTCCAGTCCCAGGAGACCTGCTCCAGCCCAGGCCTCGCGCCTTCCCTCAGAGCTGACTGACCCCAGGGCCCACGGCTCCCTCTCCCCTCAGCCACAGTCTGACTGCTTCCCCACCTGTCACCACCTTGTGGCATGGTACCCTGTGCTTACTGTCAAGTGACAAGTCCTGAGTAAGGTGCTTTGTAAGAACCCCATCCCCGCATCCCAAGACTGGTTCCATGCCAACCGGAAGGGGCGGGCCGGTACTTAGGGAGTAACTGGGTGGTGAGCTGCCCACCAGTACCTGAGGTCCCACAGTCCCTCCAGCATCTCAGTGAGGTGAAGGGATCTGTAGTCAGCTTTCATGATGTGTGTTTGTTTAGATGGTGCCAACTGGCTGACTTTTTTCTGCCAGCCGGTGAAGAGCTGGAATGGATTGACCCTTCGAAAGCCCATAGATATGGAGAAGCGTGAATTGATACAGAGGCAAGAAGCTACCCTATTAGATCTGCGCAGTTACCTGTTTGCTCGCCAGTGCACCCTGCTCCTCTTCCTGCAGAGGCCGTGGGAGGTGGCTCAGCGCGCCCTAGAGCTGCTGCACAACTGTGTGCAGGAGCTGAAGCTCTTGGAAGTGAGTCGTCTGTTTTCCCAATTTACCCTTTTCTTGACTGTTTACACAGAAATCCCAGACATTGAACTATTTGTGCTTAGGAAAGAGTTTTCTTTTCTCAATGTCCTTAATTTCTTGTATATAATCTGTATAGTTACTCTTTGCATTGATTAATTAATTGCTGGAAAATATAATTTCTGCTCCCAGTGTGGTGGAGTTCATGTTGGCACAAAGCAAGCCTTTTGGATTAGTTTCTTAATATAATTTTGAAAGTGGCCTTTGGCTTATTCTCTGGGAGCAGGTCTTCATGACAAAGTACCCTCCTGATGGACATGCAGGATTAGGTTTTGCAGGTAGATATTCGTTTTATTTCAGAACTGTCTTCGTTTTGTAAGTGAACATGCAGGTAACAGTGTGACATACAGCCAGCTGTGCCATGCTAATTAGCACAAAGCCTAATGGAAAGTACATTATGAATACGTGTGTGAAAGAAACCACTTAGTGAGACTAAGTGTTGATTTGATCTATAGTGAAATATCGCCTTTAAAGATGAATTCACCCAGGGTGCCTGAACTCTTCCTTCCTGTAGAATCGTAAATATTATTGTGAGGAAACCTAGTTAAATGAGTTCCTAGTTAAATTTAATTTCAGCAGCCTCTTTGCCCAGGAAAATGCACATATGCACCTACACAGTGTTATATATTGTTTCTGAGGATTCATAGACACCCGACCCCCATTCCTCAATGACGTCCTAAGTGAGTGGTCTAATTCCACTTCACACATGAAGAAAGTGGGTCTGGAAGTGATTAGGTGACTTACCCAGAAACATAATCAGGTCATCCAAGCCATGTTAGTGACTCTTCTGTCCTGGTCCACACCAGCACGCCCAAGGGCACAGTTATGAAAGGTCGAAGAGTGTAATATTCCTGTGTTAGATAAGCCGTGGGCAGGGGGTAGCTTTCCTAATACAGGAACTTTTATTTTGTGTGTCCAGAATGCTAAACATAGGCTCAACATTTAGTTTGAAATAATCTCAAGTGATTGAAACTTTATAAATCCAAATGAAGAGAAATTATTTTAGTTCATTTCTAAAGGAGAAATGCCTAGCCCAGCTGTCATAAACTTGAGAATTTAAGAATTTTATCAAGTTATTTTCTATCCTCAGACATCTACTCAAGCAAATGAGGAAAAATAACATTTTCCACCTTGAAATGACATTCTTTGACTCCCTATAACAAGTAGATTTAGGTCACCTGCTCTGGCTACTTCGATCTTGCTGTATAGACCTGGGGGCGGGGACTGTGAGTGACCATTCACTAACGAGACAGGCTGTCTGTGCCAGAGTTTACCTGGTTTAGACTTTCGTCTTATGGAAACTACAGAGTGGTGCAGAGCCCCCCTTTAGCATGGTGCCCAGCTTGTCACAAACTCAGGGATTTAACCATTCTCAAATTCTTCCTCTTACCTTAGAAAGTTGACCAGTCATAGCATGGCTGCCAACCTGCAGACAGGAGGGGAGGTATTGCCAGAGCCATCGGGACAGAAGGCCTGAGGGCCAGTCCTCTGGTGGGGCCACTGGCCCTGGGGAGGAAGCCGGCAGTGCAACCACTTCCTTCTTCCCTTGCCCTCCTGTCTCCTCCAGGCCTTCAAAAGCTAGAAGGTGAGGGAGCCCCTGATGCATCACACACGACAGCAGGGGGGAGAGTGGCCGTGGACATCCAGCTCAGAATAGGAGGTGTCCTTGTGCACTGGTGTCCTTGTCCCGGCACGGACCTCTTACCATTCCGGTGTGTCCGACACGCAGCACCACTGCACACTCGCCTCCTGTCAGCTTTCCCAGTGCAGAGTGGGCTTTGCTCACCTTAGCCGTCGTCTTAGTCCTGTCAGGCTGTGGCTGTGGGAAGAATGGAAACAGGCCAGTTATTGCCCTGGGAAGAGATGTGCGAGGCACAGTGGCGTGGCCCCAGAGTGCCACGGCAGATTGTGTGGAGGTCAGCCTGTCAGCCGAAGTAACCGAGCTCTCAGGCTCCTCCTCTGCTGGGCAGTGCACCCTGTGCTGTTGTCAGGATCCTGCATGCACTGGGCACTTTACCCCTGGCTCCTTTCTTCTTTGGATGAAAATGGTCATTGTCATCATGGTATTTCCCCAAGTGGAATTTGACCCATTTTTAATCATGTTTAACGTGCTCTTTGTGCTTATCTGGTTCTTCACTGTCCCTCTTGCGGAGTGGACCCAGGCCAAATGGGACTGCACAGGAGGACACGCCACCTGCTGTTCGCTGTCCATCTCTCCTTCCTCAGGTCCCGCTGTTCCTCCTCTCACGCCACACACGCCAGCAGCTGTCGTGTGACTGCGCCATCACTCGGATTCCTCAGGAACTGGGCATGCACAAGGTGCCCAGCCCTTGGAGTCCACCATGCCCAGGACATTTTCTGGGGCTCCCCGGGGTGACTGGCACCTTCCTTGCTGGGCGCTTGCCTGCTTTGCCCACGGACCTGAACCCCACGGACCTGATTGCCGTCCACTTGCAGGGCTCCTCGGGAGCTGCTTTCACTACAGAAGTGCTTTCCTGTCTGTGCCAGCAGGTTGATGGCAGTGTCGTCGGTGTCCCTGGTGAGGCTTGTGGACCCGGGTGGGTGCCAACATCTGCATTTGCATGCCCTGCACCCTTCCCGCTGGGATCTGACGCAGGTACTTGGCTTCGAGCTCACTCTTCCTCCCTGAGACGGAGGCAGACCTTGGCTGCCATTGGGTTGTGAGGACCCATGAGGTACCACGTGTACAGGGAGTGTGGCATGGGCTGGGCACATCACCACCAAGTCAGGTTTTAGCATGGCCCTCCTTTTCCCTGTCTTCTTGAGTGTTTCTTTCAAGCGATGGTGTTCCCTGTACTCTGGCATGTCAGTTTTCTCCTAAGACTGTAGAGGTCATGTGACCCTGTAAGCATGGAATTACTCTCTCAGCTTTCTCTTCTCAGATTCTTTCTGCAGGGGGAGGATTGTTGTCTCTTACACCAGAGGCCAGTGCACCCACTCGTGTGAGGGGGAAGGGCTGCAGGCAGTTGGCGGGCCGGCCCCGCCCCCTGGTTGAACTCCTGGTCAGGGGACAATTTGCATATTAGCCTTTTAGTATATAGGATGTTTTGCAGTTGGCAGTTAACTTGAAAAGTTTATTCTTAGAGTTTCTTTTAACATTTTTTGGAAATATTCAAAGGTCCAAAGACTCAAAATTATTTCTATATTTTGTACAGTTGATTCTACTCTCAAAATCAGACTCCCTTTCCTGTTCTGGGCTGACTTTCTGGTGGGTTGTTTTTCATCATCAGGGCAGGGGCTAGGAGCCAATGGTGAGCTTTGGTTCTGACGGGGGAAGCTGTGGGACGAAGGCCAGGGTGCAGCCACTGTGAGGCAGGGCTGGTGTCTGGCTCTTCAGGGTTAGGCCAATGCTGTTAACCTTTTCAAGCCCAAGCCTAAGTATTGCAACGACTGTGCATTTCCTCATTGTGACATCTCCAGCAGGACATGCTGCACACGCTTACTTTTGTGGCTTGGGAGGCCTATCGTAGCTTCTAGGCTGGTGTATCAGTTGATTTAAGTGTCTTCTTTGAGGGTATCCTTTCTCTGATTTACGAGAGCAATGGTTTGGGAAGTGGGAGGGAGTGATGGTGTCCACGTTCACCCTTTGATTAGAATTTACAGTGATGGGGTGTTACATCATCCCGTGTGTTGCCCACAGGTTTATCGAAACCACACTAACCAAACAGCAAATGGTCTTCTCAACACTGCAGAGCATGAAAGTCAAGGAATGTCAGTTTGAAGAAATGAGTTTAAATAAAGGAAAAGGGGGAATTGTGAGAAGAAACAAGTCATCTTTTCTGTCAGAGAACAGTTTAGTCCGCTGCCATTTTGGCCCCCGTGACTGGCAGCTCCCCTGGGGGCCGCCATCTTGAAAGGCAAAGGTCAACCTTTCCCTTTGAATTAGCCAGTTGAGAAAGACTGTGTGCCTGAGCTCCAATCAAAAGTGAGGGACAGGTCATGTGTGTCAGGATTAAAAAGCCAAGCGGACTGCCCACTTAGTATGCATGTGTTCCAAGACCATGTGCGTGCATACCCTCCTGTAGTAGGAAAGATATTTGCCTTGCAAAAATAAAAAATAAAAATAAATCAAGTATCTTTAAGAGGAAGGGAAATATGCCATGGGAATAAGTTCACCTCTGTGGTTGGGCCCAGAGTCCCACCCAGGGATTCCGGTTAAGAGTCTGGGGCCAGCTCCCCTGATTGAAAATGTGGAAAATGCAAATTGTGCTTACCCCATACAGCTTAGGCAGCAAGTTACATCAGCTCTGGGTGGGTCCACATAACTGCATTTCAGAGTATTTTTTTCCTACAACATTTAAAAATTTGCCCTTTATTTACCAAAAATTAATTATATCCTCTGCATACGTTTGGGAGATACGGACAAGCATATGGAAGGAAGTGTCATGCTTACCTGACAGCAGGAGGTCCCTTGCTGGCCTCCGCTGTAGAGGAGTTGCTGTCCTGTCAGTCTGTCCTGCTCTGAGCAGGCTGCTTGTACATCATTTTAATGTCACAAGGTCATATAAGTAGGAACACAAGTTCAAGGATACACTGTTCTTAAAGTATTTAGCATAAACCCTCAGGTGGCCTTCTAGAAAGATCTCACCATTTCAGTTACACTAGCAATGCCGGTTTTCTAATCTTTACCGAACTGGGAAGAGAGAACAATGTAAGGAAGGTATTTTTAGAAGACCATTACATATTTGTCTAGTGACTGTCCAAATGATTTTTTTCTTAATTTGTCTGCCTTGGCACTGACTTGCCTTTTATCCACTTAGGTTGTGATTGTGCTCACAGACAGGGTAGGACCAGCAGGATTAGGACCCTTCAGGATCCCAGAAGAGCCACTCATTCCAGAGACTGGCAGGAGCCAGGCATGAGAGGCCATTGCAGCCAGTTGGCCAGATTGTGAGCAGAGACTGCGGATGGTAGAAGCATCCAGGTTAAACTGGAGAAAACAGACAAGGCAAACCTTGGGACACCTATCCAGGCGGGCTGGCTGGGATAGGTGTCCCAAGGTTTGAGCCTAGCAGAGGACAGAAGCAGAGGTGTGGTTGAAGGCAAAGTCAGGTCAGCAAGTACTTGCCGTGTGGTAGGCCCTCTGCTGGGCTCCTCGGTGAATACCTGGAGGCTGTTGTGACCTTGAGCCACGAGGATCTGAGCTGGAAGAGTAGTGGGAGTGGACAGGAAGAGGAGATCAGTGCAAAGGAAGGGTGTTGCTAAGGATGAAGTACGATTTGATGGCTGTAGGAAAAGAGATAAAGGCTACCAAGCACCCTTGGAGAATTTTAAATAAATGGTTCAAGAAAAACTTAAATAGGACCAAAAGATCACCTGTCAGATACTGTAGTAAACTTGGGTGGGAGGATAGGGACAAACATGAGGAAGAAACCCACAGTTGAGTGTACTGAGCAAGCATGTACCCAGGTCGTCAGAGCTGGGTGGTAAGAGAAGAATTTTAGGAGAGGGTCAGGAATAGAGAAGCAGCTGTGCATGGCGCTTCTGTTTAGTTTAGTAAATGTTTGTACAGTGTCTAACGTGCTTAGGAGGGTTTCTAGAAGTGGTCTTGTATGAGATAGATTTTACTTTATTATATTTTTTATTTGAGCTAGATTTTTAAAAATTCATTTAATCAACAAATACTCACCAAGCACCTATTATGTGCCAAGCAAGTGTTTATTTTAGGCACCGTGTTTTTAGCAGAGAGCAAGACAGACCGAACCCTCATTCTGTGGAGCTTTGGTTTAATGGAATGAGTAGATTGTAGATGTGGCTTGTGGCCAATGCAAGAGTCCATTTCAGACAGAGAAAATGATGTTTTATATAAGGAACTGGAAAGGATCTTAGTCTTGTTAGAAGGGGGAGACAGGGCTTGGAGGTGAAGGCTACAGAGGTACTGGCAGTGTATCTTAACGGTTATGAAAGTGCTTGTGTATCGTTTTGAAGGTTGGATTTTATTCTAGAGCACTCCCATTCCTAGGCATCCAAGAAAATAGGATGGCTCTGTGCAGAGCAGCTTATGACCAAGCAGGGGCTCGGGATGTTAACTTCCAGGGAATAATGTTGGTACACCTATGTTCCTAAGCAGCACGGCTTATGATCAGTCACCTTTGGTTAGTAGACTGTGTCTGCACTGGGAGACTATGGAAACCTGGCCATAAGGCCATGCTCTTGGGCCACCTCTCTGCTATGTGCAGCTGTTACAGGAAGGGGCTCCGTGGGCCACAAGGTTTCACGAGGGACCCAATGCCGGGATCGCCTGCCTCCTGTGAGTAGCTGAGCACTGGGACAGGGGTCTTCTGGTCTGAGAAGGCTCCCTCCTCCAGAGTGAGGAAAGCATTGCAAATAGTTTTATCTGTAGGAGCCAAGCCTTCAAAGCAACCGAAATGCCTGTCAGCGAGGCAAGTGGAATGGGGGGGATGGATGAAGAAACTGGCATACCGGAGAAAGGCCTGACACCCAGCAGTGAAGCACAACCTGCTGCTCAAAGGCCCTGAAAACTGAGCTCTGCTGACATTATATTGAGTGAGAGATGCCGTGTGCTGAAGAGCTCATGCTGTGTGACTCGGTTGATGTGAAGTTCAGCAGTCAGGCAGAAGGCATTACTGGTGACAATCTGAATAGGGGAGTGGGTATCGACGGGAAGGGGGCTGGAGGGATAATGAAATGGTCTGTTTCTTGATTTGAGTGGTAGTGACAGATGTGTCCTTGAGAACTAAACTTAGAATTTGTGCCCTTTACATACCTTGCTGTATGCATTTTGTAACTTGTTTTTTAAGTAACGGGGAAGGTATTCCTACAATCATATTTTAAATAAGTAAATTTCACTAAACTTTCCAAAAGTCTTAGGCGACCCATGACTGACGTTCTGGCTGCTGTGGAGCCCAGCTCTGCCCGGCCTTTGAAATGTATGGAGAAGAAACTGGCTCATTGGTAATTTTTTGGTATTTAGTTTGGGCCTGGTTGGGAGCCCAGATGGATGCACACAAATGAGTGGCAATGTAAGAGGTAGATGGCACCGAGAAGCTGCAGATCACAGGTGTCATAAGATGCTATGTGGCATACCAATTTATGTTCCGGTGTCTTTCAGTGAAAACTTACATTTAAACGGGGGTTTCATAGGAAATGTAGGAGGCTGTGAAAGTCTCTGGAAATAGGGCCAATGAGTGCTCTGCAGTTCCTGAGCAGCCTTGGTACAGGAGCACAGGGTGTGTGGGACTTCCCACTGGGCAGGATTGTCTGGAAGCTTCAGGTTCCAGTTAGGAAAACCAGTGCTGCATCTGGACAGGAGGACAGCAGGACAGAGAACCTCAAGGCATTGTGTCAGCGTGCTGTCCATCTGCTGGGTTTGACTTCCTCCAGGTTGGAAGTTGAGGCTTCGGCTTTGGCCATTAGAAAAGCTGATGCTCACTGATTGTGTTATTTTGTACACTCTGTTCTTCAGATTTACAGGTGGTTCTTGCTTTTTGCAGAAAATATCGATAATAAGCCAAAAAAAATCTATGCTGTAACCTTTCACAAAGTGGCCTACTGTTGCCACCACAGCGTTTGACTCTCGCTTCTTCCTTCGCACACACACACATGCCACATAGGGATGGGTGCAGCCTGGTCTCGGAGACGGACCAGCCCCTGGCTGCTGGTACAGGTGTTCACCTCTCAGAGCTCCCTGCTGTGACTCCTGGGCTTCCTCAGAACCCTCCAAGTCACAAGACACTTAGAGCACTGTGTAAAGCCCTCCAGGGTCCATGCCCTTCATCCTCCCTGGCAAATACCTGTGTATGCCTGAGGAACTGTGTCCACAGGATGGGTACCCGTGTGGTGGTATCTTGTTGAACCAGGAGGCCCTGTGAGGTGAAGCCAACACACTCGGAGCCCGCCCTGGTTTGACTGGGCAGGGAGGAGCATGCTCTGTCCCAGAGCTGCGTCCTGCGACCAGCTCTTCTGTGCATCCTTTGGGTGTGGTCCATTGTCTGGGCGAGAAAGTCATACCACTTTTGAATGTACCTTCTGATCACGTGATTTTTTTCTATGCTGATTTTTCTTTTCAAAGGCTTTAAGAGGTTTATCTCATTTTTTTAGAGACTAGAAAAAGTAGTTTTGTTATGAACGTTTAATGTCCCTCTCTACTTCAGTCTTTTATTTGTGCTCAGGGTATGCTGAAGTCAGTTTCATCAGCATTGTGCAGCCCTTCCCTCTTCAGCTGACAGATAATTACATTCTAGATTCCCCTTTTTTCAAACCTCACCCGAGGATATGTTTTTTTCCATTGACTTTAGAGAGACTGGAAGGGGGAGAGAGAGAGAGGAACATTGGTTGGTTGTCTCCCATACATGCCCCAACTGAGGATCGAACCCACAACCTAGGTATGTTCTTTGACTGGGAATTGAACCTGCAACCTTTTGGTGTGTGAGATGATGATCCAACCCATGGAGCCACCCGGTCAACTAGGTCCTATTTTGAATGGTACCAATGACCATCTCACTAGAATTGGGGTGCCAATTGTGAGATAATTTAGTGCCTCCAAGAAAGCAGTCAGAGTGTCAAGATCCCATTAATTGTGAGACACTTTACAGTTTCAGAGATGCTAAAACGTGAAAAAAGTACCTTTTTTAGAGTTGATCATATACAGTAAATATTTTTGCATAATATCACATTTGTTTTATTTTTTAATGGAACAGCTCAACTATATACAGAAGTAGAGAGGATAATGTAATGAACTTCTAGATACCTATCACTAGCTGCAACAGTCCCCAACCAGAACGTGGTCAATTTTTTAATTCTAGTTTTATTTTTTTAATATATCTTCATTGATTTTAGAGAGAGGAAGGGAGAGAGGTAGAAAGATAGAAACATCCACGAGAAAAACATGGATTGCTGCCTCCTTCACGCCACCTACTGGGGATTGAGCCAGCAACCCAGGCATGTTCCGTGACTGGGAATCAAACTGTGACCTCTTGGTTCGTGGGTCAGTGTTCAACCACTGAGCCACGCTAGCTGGGCGGGTCCAATTTTTATGTCATCTAAGTCCCTGTCTGCTTTCTCCTGAGTTATTTTTTTGGCAAGTCCTAGATATCATGTCTTATTTGTGTGTGAACATTTTAGTGTATATTTAATCAATAGGAGGTTTTTTTTTTTTAGAAACATGATCACCTAAAAAAATTAACAGTAATTCCTAAATATCATCTAATATTTACTTAATATTTAGATTTCTAGTATTGAATATGACCTTTCTAAAATGTGACCCACTGGTCATCTGAGATCTTAGCTTCCTGTTTTTGTAATAAGTGCTCTTCGAACCCAGATATGACCAGGCCTTCTTATAGGATTCTTTTCTTCATAAGCTTTAAAATCTCTATAAGTGAAAGGTATATTCCTGCCAAACCACTCATCAGCAACTGAAATATAGAACCAAATCATGAATTTGGACATAGATCACTTCTTTCCCTTCAGACGTGAACTGATATAATTATTGTTATTGTCTTCTTTTTCTTTCCTGGAGTTTGGCAGGTGACAGATTGGGTAGCTGCCTAAAGGGGCAGACTAGAACATGTGGGTTTGCGTGCTTTCCCTAAGTACCCTCCTCACGTGCCCCCCTCACGTGCCCACTCTTGTACCTCCCAGGTCTCCGTCCCGCCCGGCGCGCTGGACTGCTGGGTGTTTCTGAGCTGTCTGGAGGTGCTGCAGAGGATAGAAGGCTGCTGTGACCGGGCACAGATAGACTCAAACATTGCCCACACTGTGGGTTTATGGAGCTATGCCACCGAAAAGGTAACTGCCCCTGAATGCAGACATGGCCATTGTCTGTGAGCTGTGCCTCTCAGGTGGATGGACTAGCCGTTTGAAGAAGTGTTCACTCAGTCACTACATGTGTTCTAATTACTTTAGGGCGTGTTTGGATTAAATGGTTTCTACTCTTTGTTCAACCCTGATTAAACATTTGTTATGCTTGTGCTGAAGGTGTGGTTCTCTGCCAGCAATTTCGGGGGCAGGGGGTTTACAAAGAAGGATGAAGAGTGAAACGTGAGAAATGCAGCGTGGTCCCGTGTGTGCAGCACAAGGGCCTGCTGGAGTGGGTCACAGGGATGCAGATTGAGCGGGAGGCCTTGAAAACTTGGAAGAGCGTGAGCAGGTGCCTGGCATAAGCTGAGAATTACCAACTTCAGAGCTACTGTTACTGTGTTGAAGGTAGAAGTGTGAATGATCCCAATAAGTATATCTTTATATCCAGATAAGAATCATTTAGAGGAAAGCTGAATCTTTTCTAAAATTTAGTTGGATTTTAATTTTTATATGTAAATTTATAAATTCTCTGCTGACTCTTGTGGCAAACTAATTGAAATTGTGGGTTTATCTCAACAGCTAAAATCCTTGGGCTACCTGTGTGGACTTGTGTCAGAAAAAGGACCTAACTCAGAAGACCTCAATAGGACAGTTGATCTCTTGGCAGGTTTGGGAGCTGAGCGACCTGAAACAGGTACTTTCTGAGATGCACTTGTGCACGTAGCACAGTGGAAAATAATACAATGTAGGTTGTAATGGCACATGTAACTCAAATTCTAACAGTATAATTATCATTTGGGAAATTGCACTCATTAATAGCTGACCAGATTTATGTAGGATATTTTACCTTTTAATAACATAAAGAAATGTTAGAACTTGTTTAAGAAATTGTTGGAAGATTTCTCAAAACTGTGTGTGAGCTTCTCCAGGCTTACATGAGCTGATTATGACTTTACAACCCATGTGACATTTAAATGCACCAATTTCCCTGGGAATTACTAAATGATCTAGTATTCTAACAATACAGCCAGACAAATGCTTTTATGACCAGTAAGTTACTCCTAGGTAATAAAAGCACTTCGAAAGGAGCGTTACTAGTTTCTATGGGTACAAGTATAGTGATGAGTATGATTTAGCATAACAGGGACAAACTTGTAATAGCTCGTCCCTATTATCCAAGAACTGAAAGGACTCCTACTAAATTGAATACATTTACAAGGGAAAATGTATAATATTGCACTGTCTTACCCAGAGACCACCTCAAATCATTTGGCAGTAGGTAATTCATTGGAGGATTTGTAATATGTACTTTAAAAAATTCTAATCTCAAAGATTTTTTTTAAAAAGTATATGAAGGGTTTAGACTGTTTCATGCATTTATTAATTGGACAAGAATATAGATAATTATGTAGTTTTGGTTTGCACGGCTATGTGTGTAGTTTACAAGTGTTAGGTGAAATCATCTGCCTGTGGCAGGCAAGGGGCAATATAAACTCATATGTCCCGAAATAACGAAGATGAATAAGGACTCATTTCTTTTTTGTTTAAGCCAACACAGCTCAGAGTCCTTATAAGAAACTCAAAGAAGCATTGTCATCAGTAGAAGCTTTTGAAAAACACTACTTAGTAAGTATTTTATATCTTGTTCCCTGTCTACCTGTGGCAGAGAGCCCAGCTCTGGAAGACTTGCTGCCCTGTGACCTTGTGAATTGGGAATGAGCTGGACTTTGGGACTTCCTTCTTGTTGGCCTTTTCAGTTTCTTTGGTGCCCTAGGGAATTGTGGGTAAAACCTGGAAAGCTGTTGTTCATGGGGCCATACTCAGGCATAAACTTATCTTCAGATATTTATAAGTTTGTTTAAAATGGCATTGCTAATTCAGTAGGATAGAATTTGTAAAAGAGGATAGTGAATGGTTTTCCATGGACAGAGGAATAATTTGGATTTGAACAGAGCTGTTGTGCTTGTTTTTAAAGGATTTAAATTTGGAGCCTTACAAAGCAGTATAAGTAGAAGCTGGGTGAGTCAACTGCGTACCTGAGTCATGGTTAACTCAGGAGTATTAGATGGTGGCTTCTAGTAGTTTGTCCCTGTTACCCAAAGAGTGAAAGGAACACTAGAAATGTTACCATATACAGAAAGTACTTCGGCAAGCTAAATATTAAACTGCTGAGTTTGTATTTCTTTTATTATACTGCTTAATTTTATGTACAAGTTAATGATCTTGTATAAATCACATTATATGCCTTAGCTTCGTGGTCAGCAGACTGCAGCTCACGAGCCACAATCAGCTTTTTGGCCCCTTAAGTGTGGCTCTTCCACAAAATACCACGGCCTGGGCAAGTCTATTTTGAAGAAGTGGCAGTAGAGTAATTTAAAAATATTTGGCTCTCAAAAGAAATTTCAATCGTTGTACTGTTGATATTTGGCTCTGTTGACTAATGAGTTTGCCAACCACTGTCCTAGCTGGTTTGGCTCAGTGGATAGAGCAGGTCGGCCAGCAGACTGAAGGGTCCAGGTTCAATTCCAATCAAGGGCACATGCCTTAGTTGCTAGCTCCATCCCCAATAGGGGGTGTGTAAGAGACAGCTAATCAGTGATTCTCATCATTGATGTTTCTATCCCTCCCTCTCCCTTCTTCTCCGAAATCAATAAAAATATATTTTTAAAAATAATAAATCACATTATATAAAAACTCAATACAAAAGTAGATGCAAAATAAAAATAATGTTAGTATTATTTAATAACTCTTTTGCTTCAGCTTGGGGTAAATAAATGTGGGATGTGTCTAGTATTAAAGTTGAAGTACAACCTTATGTGGTGTTTTATTTTCCCACAGGATCTGTCCCACGCTACCATTGAAATGTATACAAGTATTGGGAGGATTCGATCTGCTAAGTTTGTTGGAAAGGATCTGGCAGAATTTTACATGTAATTGATTTTCTTTGAATTTCACACCTGTAGTAAGAGGAGATTTGTTATGTATGTAGTTAATGTGAAGTGTACACATATTTATAGAATGAAAGATTAAAATCTCTTAACCAATCATCATTTTTTTCAATTTCTTCTGAAAACCAAATGGAGAGGTTTTCACCTTGTTATTCTTAATAGCTGATAACTGATCTTTGCATTCCTTTTATTAAATTAATATAATGATCTTATGTAGTATATGTAACATGGTATATATGTAAGTATTATATGTAAGATATAGTATTATAATTACATTTATTCAGTTAAAACATTATGAGGAGATGCTTAAGATTGTACATCCAGTGTTTACTAAGTTGGGGTGTAGATTCTTAAATATTTTGTTCTATAGCATTTTCTCTAGTTTATGTCAAATGCCTCCTAGGAGTTTGAAAGCCTGGAGGCCAGTGATGTAAAGTAACTGCATGTATTCTGTTGGGAGAGAGGATGACCATGACGGAGTGATGTGTACACATGCAGGGAGTATTCCCAGTCTTGCTCCAGCTTTAGACTCAGATTTCACAGGAAAACGCAAGACAGCATATTTCTCATGTGTTTGATAAAACTGGCCTGCCACAAAGAAGAAATCCTAGCTGGCAGTGTCATTGCTATTTGAAAGCATTGGAAAGAAATATACATTGTATAAGGAAAAATATATTTACGTTTTCTCAAAAGAAATGTGTGTTTGAAATGAAATCTTGAAATCTGTAGTATTTTCATTAGGTGAAACAGTTTTTTTTTCAACTGATTGGAGTGGCTGCAGAAGGAATTCGTAGGCCATCTAAGTGAACTTAAGTTTTCTAGCTTTGCTCAGAGCAGCTAGCTAGTCACACCACTGATTAGCAACAGTCAGGGCTGACTTGGCGCTCTAGAGCCTCCATCTAGTGCATTGCAGGAGTAAGCTATTAGTGGAGCAAAGGAGCCGTGTCTGCAGATGCTGTGAGTGGTGCCCACCTGGACATTAGTCTGCTCTGAGGCTGGGAGCTACAGTGGCTAATTGGGTCCTGGCTTCACCTTGGCCACATACTAGCTGGGTGACCACTGGCCTCCATCTCTGGGGGCTGAATGATGGTCTGTAGACTTCCAACTCTAGAATGTAAGAATCTTTAGCTAGAGATAGTAACTGAAGAAGTATTGAAAGTTTGGACCTCTTTAAAAAGGAGTGGAATGGGAGAGGACCATAAAAGTGTAGAAAAACAAACACATGCTTTGATAGGTTTATATTTTATTTGATTTGAGAATTTGAGAAGTGTCATTGTTTCAAGAATAGGGCAGTAAAAATGAGGTGTCTTCCAAGGATGCCTATTTAGTCTTAGCCTCTTGTCCCGTGAGTTTGGTGGTCCCCGCCCTTTGGTGAGGGCCAAGGGACCCAGGTTGTCTTGGAGGCTTTCGCAAGCTCCTGCTAATTGTGCTTTCAATTTTGTTTTATTTGGAACATCTTGAAGGTTTAAATTGGGAAGATCCTCTCTTGAGTGATAGTGTTGCTATTAAATTCTTCATAATTCTCTGTAAATCTTGGAAACCTGCTCAGTGCTATTTGCCCAAGCTCCCTTCTTGGTTGGGCCATATAGAATGCTTCTATATTTCCTATCTTCAGTAAGTAGGTGGCACCAAGCCCTGGTTTTGTAGCTTCCTTTCTAACTAGTTGTGTACCTTCACCTCCTCTTACCTTTGGTATTCTTATATGTCAGCTTGAGATAGTGAACAGTGCCCTCACTTTCTTCTCCTGAGAGTCGACTATAAAAGTTCTTTAGTGTATGATGCTGAGCAAATGGTGTGGGATCATCATCGCCAGGAGCCCATTTTCGGGCCCAGGGGTGTATTCCTGATCCTGTGCTCTTCCTCAGACCAGGGCACGTCTCAGAGAAGGACTGTCTAAGATGGAACAAAGGTCATTGTGGAGGGCTGGAAAGGGGGGAGAGCAAGTCATGAAAATTATGTCTATGTTTGTTGATTATCATGAACCATAATGAAAGCTTCTATTTGTTGATTTGCAAGGAAGAAAAGGTCTCCACAGAAGGCAGAAACCTATCTTCAAGGAGCACTGAAGAATTACCTGGCTGAGGGCTGGGCACTGCCTATTACACACACAAGGAAGCAGTTGGCCGAATGCCAAAAACACCTTGGACAGACTGAGAAGTATCCTTTAAGTGTAGCATTTCCATGAAATAGGAAAATTTGTTTTTCAAATTGCAACCATGTCTACAATTGAATGTTCAATAAACACCTAATAATTAGAGAGAAAAAGCCAACCTGTACATAGGTACCATGTTCAATGTAAGTTAAATGCCTAGTCCTCACATTTTACCTCTTTCTGAGTTCCTAATACTTTAAAAAAAAATACATTTTTATTGATTTTTAGAAAGAGAAGAAGGGAGAGGGATAGAATGATAGAAACTTTGATGAGAAACATTGATTGGCTGCCTCTTGCACACCCCCTACTGGGGATTGAGCCAGCAACCCCGATATGTGCCCTTACTGGGAACTAAACCTGTGACCTTTTGGTTTATGAGTCTGCTCAACCACTGAGCTGAGCTGAGTTCCTAATAATTAAAAAAAAAAAAGGGGTGGGGTGGGGGGGGGGGGAATGAATACCTGTTAAACTGCACTTTGAAAGCTCTGGGGCCTGGAGAAGCCGTCTGCATGCAACACCCCTTGGTATAAGGTCCTCTGTGCAGGCCCTTGACTCTCCATCCCAGCTACCTTCAGACCAGTAGCCTTTTAGCCAGCGATCATCACTTAACTGAAGAGGAACGGAAATACTTCTGCCAAGAGATACTCAACTTTGCCAGTGAACAGACAGATAGCCCAGGTAAGGCTAATTGTTACAGCTTTTTATTGTGAACATTTTCAACTATTACGAAATGTAAAAAGAGTATACAATGTATAATATATACTAACCACCTGGATTCAATAACTAGTAATACTTTGCTGTGTAGCCAACATGTATCTATATATTTCTTTTTACTTTTTTCTTTTTTGCTAAACTTCAAAGCAACCTGAGACCAGGTATAATACTTCACCCTGAAACAGTGTAGCATGCATCTTGGAGGACAAGGATAGCCCCCTAATCATGCTCAAATTGGCAGGGTTCTAATTTCCTGGTATTCAGTAGCTCAAATTCAATTCTCCTCATCGTTTTTATACATTATTTTTAGTAGAGTCTAATCAGGGATCATATATTACATTTGATTGTTGTATCTGAATTCTCCTTTAACTTAGAAGTTTTTCCCATCTTTTTTCAAGACATGGATCGAAATTTTTTAATATCTCAGCTATTTTGAGATAGGTTTTACATACCATAAAATTTACTGTTTTGCAGTGTACAATTCAACACCTTTTAGCATACCAGTATTCATAGATATGTGCGCATCACCACAATCTGCTTTCTGTCTCTAGATACTATTCTGGATATTTCATGTGAATGGAATCATATAATATGTGTTTTTTTGTGCCGGGCTTTTTTTCGTTCAGCATAATGTTTTCAAGATTCATCCATGTTGTAATGTATCAGTATTTCATTCTTTTTTTATGGCTAATAATATTCCATTGGATGGATGGCCCACATTGTGTGTATTCCTTTATCGGTTGTGTGTAAGACACTGACTTTTAGACATCGAGCCAGACATAATGGACTGTCCCACCTTCTGGAATTTGTTCAGTGTTTCCTCATGAGAATGTCCAACAGAATGTTGTTACAAAAGGCTAAGATTCAAGCTAAACCTTTTGGCAAATATATTTTATAACTGATCTTGTATGGTAGGATTGAATTTATTGTAACACTTAGCTCCTGGGGTTTTGTTTATCAAGAAGAGTACTTATTTAAAATAGTACTGTCTTTTTTTTTTTTTTTTTAATCCCCACCTAAAGGGATTGTTCCCATTTATTTTCAGAGAGAGTGAAAGGGAGAGAGGGGGGGAAAGAGAGAAACATTGATGCAGAGAGACCCATTGACTGGCTGCTTTTCACACTGACCAGGGCCGCAGAGTGAATCTGCAATTGAAGAACATGCCCTTACCTGGGAATTGAACCACGACCCTTTGATCTGTGGGCAGACACCAACCACTGTGCCAAATGGCCAGGACTGAGATAGTACTGTCGTGGTCAGCTCTGGTGGCCATCACAAAATGCCACGGATGGATGTTTAAGCAGCAGGTGTTTATTGTCTCACAGCTCTGGAGGTTGGAATCTGAGACCAAGATGCCGCCAGGATTTGTTGCTGATGAGGCCTCTCCTCCTGACTTATCCTTACATGGCAAGGAGAGAAGGTGCTAGGGGCTTCAACTTTAGACTGTGAGGAGAGCATCGTTCAGTCCATAGCAGTTACTAACTACTTGAAAGCCAGTATTTCATAGGTTTTGGTTTCAGGTCCATATGATCATTGACTGCTGGCTTGTTTCACTCACATTGAGCTGTTCGGATGGGTTTCTCAGGAGTAATATGGCCTTGACTAGTTGGTTCTGTAATGTGCCCAAACTAGCTATTGGTAGAGCCTTATGCTATGTCGCTGTGTGTGACATATATGTGAGACTATGCAGTATGTCTTTCCTGCCAATGTTCTTGGGTATCTCTGTGTGAATAGGCTATTCCATAATCATCTGCTATTTTTTTTTGTGTGTGTGATTTTATAGCACCACCATCAGCAAGTTCTTTTGTTGATTAGTGTTTAATAAATACCACTGCTCAGTCCGGCAGCCCTGTGGATTTTCTAGAGTAACCAGGTGCTTGTAGAAAGGAGGTCAGAGAAAGCAGTGGGTTCCTCTTGGTTAGTGACTGTGGGCTGGGGTTGCACTGCCCCCTGCAGTTCAGGAGGCGGGGCTCCTCGCTCAGTGGGCTGACATCATAGGCCGGCAAACACCTGGGTTTGTTTCCTGATACACAGGGATGGTGGACATCTTCATTTGGGAATTTTGCTATGGAGGTGGAAAGTGGTGGAATTCCTTGAAACAGCGCTGGGAATTAATTGTACCATTTAAAAAACGTTGTTTTGGCCCTGGCCAGTGTGCTCAGTTGACTGAGCATCATCCCATGCACCAAAAGGGAGGTGCCTCGATTCCTAGTCAGAGCACATGCCCAGGTTCCAGGCTTGATCCCTTAGTAGGGAACGAGCCAGCAGCAGCTGATCAATGTTTCTCACATCAGTGTTTCCCTCCCCCTCCCCGTTCCCCTTCTTCTCCCATTCAAAATGTTTTGAAATTGAGGAGTTGACCTGTATTTCTCTTTGGTTTATCAAAACAGAACTTAGAAACCATGATTCTTCGGGTTCTTTGATTTCCAGGCGTTGCCTAGGCATTTGATATGTTCTGCTTTTGACAGTGTAATTATTCAGTGTGTGAAGATGGTATGAGATTGGGTAGTTTTAAACTGTCTCATTTGAACTCACTACTTCTTACTTCTCATGTTGAGATACTCCAGTTGGCCCAGTGGTAAACAAGGTCCTGCTGCCTCTGCATCTTCTAGAAGTGTGACTTGGGAAGCAAAATATGCTGCTCTGTATTTGCAGGTCACAAAGTTGTCCTCCCTATGCATTCTTTTGCACACCTGAGAGATCTCCGTTTCACTCCCTCCAACGCTGTGGTACACGTGGGTGGTGTTTTATCCGTGGAGATAACTGTATGCAGTCAGATGCCCGTCCCTGTCCACATGGACCAGATCGCCATCAGCGTCCACTTCAGCATAGAGAAAAACAGTTACCGGAAGACTGCTGAGTGGCTTACCAAGCACAAGACGTCCAATGGGGTTATTAACTTTCCAGTGGAAACCTCGCCTTTCCCTGCGTCCCAAAACAGTTTACCAGCTCTGGAGTTGTTTGAGATGTTTGAGAGGAGCCCCTCGGATAACTCCTTGAACACCACAGGGATTATATGCAAAAATGTCCACATGCTCCTGAGACGGCAGGAAAGCAGCACTGCTCTGGACACGCCCTCAGGGGTGGCTCTGGATGACGGGGCCCCTGTGCTGAAGTGCTGCAGTGTGACTCTAGAACCAGGGCCCAATACCATAACCTTCAGGACACAGGTATGTGTTGAGTTGGGGAGGTAACTTCATAGGTGGTCAGCAGGGGGCGCTGGCCTGCAAGAATTATCTGAAGTGGTGGGAATCAAGTAGAGGCCTCTGTTCTTTTAACCTTGATAATGTTTTCTCCTTAAAGAAAAATAGGCTGACAGTTAAAATAATTTTTATACTTATACAGTTTTAAGGCAATTGATAACTTTGAATGAAGTGCTTAACATAGTTGTGTTCTCACTGGGCTTAGATTTTTTGCCTTTGTTTTAAAATATACCCTCATTTGTTAAAATGAGATTTCAAAGAAGGTAGCATCCTTGATGTTAAAGTTTATTTTCCTTTTGTGACTCATGACTGTCAAAGCAGTTGCTTCTGATTCACTGACAGTCTTTCTCCAATGCAGTGTGTCCTATAATTCCTACTAATTAGGGGTGTGGCCTCTGGGGAGGACAGCTATTTGTCACATGTTTTAGTCTTGTCTGAGAGCAGGTTTTACATCTCATGCATTCAGAAAAGAATGCCACAGATAAAGTTTATTAAATTGAAAATTCATTATTAGAAGTCAAGTTTAAATCCCAGTTACTCAGAAAGATGTCAATAAACTTTTTAGGGCCTTTTGCAGAACAGCCTGCCTGTAGACACATGAGCAGAGAGCAGTAAGATAATGAGGGTAAAAGAACAACCAATTCATGGATAATGGTACTTCCACCTCCTGTTCTTCGGGTGCTTGCAGCTGGGAAAGGGGTGATGACTTTCCAAATGCTTGATTTGACCATAGGCCAAGGAGCCTGGAACGTACACACTGCGGCAGCTGTGCGCCTCAGCGGGCCTGGTGTGCTTCGTGCTTCCGCACCTCTACCCACTGGCGCAGTACGACGTGTACTCCCAGGAGCCACAGCTGCATGTGGAGCCGCTGGCCGGTGAGTGGGCTGCACAAGGCGGGATTGTGGGGTCAGGTTTGCAGTTCTCTCCTTTCGAAGGAGCCTGTGAAAGCAGAGCTTTCTGCACCAGCGGACTTGCAGCACGTTGTAGCTGGGTTCCTCTGTCAGAGATGTTTGGGGTAGCATCAAGGGAATCTTGCCTGGCTATGACTTTTCTGCTCATCGAATATTTGCATTCTGTAAATGCTAACTTTCATGTTTAATAAGCATGGTATATCAAAACGTAAAAAAAAAAAAAGAGAGAGAGAGAAAAATGAGCTATCAGTTAATGTCTACTATAGAGAACTTAATTAAATTTCTTGCTTAGCGTTTCATTACAAAGGCTAAATGCCAGATTTAGTTACATTTCATACTCTGATCAAAAGTATTTTCCTTTGAAAGTGTTGATTAAACTTGATCTCCTAGCATGGTATTTGAGAAATTCAAAGCTGCTGTCCTCTTTATTAAGTTCTAAAATTAGAAAGAATTGGTGTAAACAAATGATTTAAAATCACACATGAATTAAAACAGTAAAACAGAATGTCTTAGTTGTTTAGGCTGGAATAATGTATTTATTGGCTTGTTTCTTCCATTTGAAAAAACCCACAAAGAAAGCTTTTTTTTTTTTTAATTGAATCTCCCCATACTTTCTGTTTGTGCTTTTAAACTTCTCCATGGCCATCAGGAAAGGCCCTCAGATGCTGAACACAGCAGTCTCTCAAATGATTCTATAGTCAGAGAACCTTTTGTGAAAAAGGCTAAGCTTTGTTGCTACAGAGCCTGGAATGTGCCCAGTGAGACCAGCCAGCTGTGCTCAGGCCTCCTGCTGCGGCCCCTCACTCCTCTTGCCCCATGCCTTCCCACCTCTCTCTCTTGTCTGTCTCTTTCTTTTCCATGTTTCTTATCTCTTGCCATCTTCCTTGCACCTTTCCTGGAATGGGATTCTCAAAAACCTTAGCTCATTTTTATGTTAAGAGAGACCAATAGCCATCCCTTTAACTAAGTTGTTTATAAGCCCAAGATCTTACAGGCCTAATCTGAAACAGCCAGAGAAAATTCTGAATAGCAATAGCAATGCAATTTCATCAGTCTGTTCTTTAAAATATATATATATATATATATATATATATATATATATATATATATATATATTGATTTGAGAGAGAGAAATGTCAGTTTGTTGTTCTACTTATTAAGCACTCATTGGTTGATTCTTATATGTATTATACTATGACCAGAAATCAAACCCTAACCTTGCTGCTTTACCAACTGAGCTAACAGACCAGGTCTCATGAATCTGTTATTTAGTGTCATTATCTGGTTGTCTCTTACTTATTGGCAGATAAAATTTGAGCCCCTCATTCTTGGTTGTCACTGTGATCCCTAACTCTAAGCCATTGTGATGATGAGACCCCTCAGACTCAAAGCTTCTCTTCTCAGCAAGGGCCCTTCAACCCTGCAGTCTGTGTAATTGAGATTAAAAGTGAGAGTGGAGGGATGGAAACAGTGAATTTGAGGAGTATCTGAAGTGAACAAATCTTTTCTAGTAGAAAAAACAGTGCTTTTTTTGTTGTTTTGTTTTTATTTATTTTTTAAGTGTATTTTAGCCTTATACTAGTTCCTCCATTGCTATTTTTGGTTGAGAGTGATGCTAAATGCAGTCTTTTTCCCTTTAGATAGCCTTTTAGCTGGTATTCCTCAGAAGGTCAAGTTCACTGTCACTACTGGCCATTATACAGTAAAAAATGGGGACAGCCTCCAACTCAGCAATGTGGAAGCCATGCTCATCCTGTGCCAGGCAGAGAACAAAGCCGTGATCTATTCTAACACGAGAGGTAAGGGGTGTCACCTAGCAAAGGTGGACTCTCAGCATTGCTTGCCGTGCATCATGAGGATGTAAGGAGCTGCCATCCCTTTCATCCTGCTCTGTCTACAGCTCTTCCCTGGCAGCTTTCTGCCTGTGGGTGGGCGGTGACCCTGCCCCTGGGTGGGGCGTCACATATCGGGAGGATAAACAGAGCTGTGCACGTGCTCACTGCCAGGGGGAGCTGACCCTGCTAGGACTTTGGATGCAGCATGGGCCCGTGCTTGATAGTGACACCCGTGGGCCTGCAGCCTCCTAGAACCCTCCCCGCTTTCCTCACCAAAAAGCAGAAGTAAACCGGCCTTTTTAGGCAGAGGCCAGAGGCCTAAAATAGCCTGTCTCCCTGTCCTCAGCTGTGAGTTATGGAGGGAAGGACACTGCTCCCTTTCTGAAGGGAGCTGGTCTTGCAGTGTGACCGAGTGGGAGCACGTTGTGCAGGGACACACTCAATGCTCTTCTGTATTCAGACTGAGCACAATGACAGCTTTGTGGCCTGGGACCTGCTGGCTTTCATGCAGTGTGACTGTCTTAGGGGGCTTTGCTCCTGATTTCCCTGCCTCTTCAGTCCCACCTTGATCCTGTCTGTGCTTTGATGTGTATAGGAGCAGTGGGAGTTGGGCTGGAACTTCACTGCTGGACCCATCACCTGCCAGAAGGAAAAGGAACAAGGAAACAGAAGGAATGTGTTTGAAGTGACTTTTTCTATCTTTCCTAGAAAAGGCTTCTGATGCATCCCTCCGGGTTCAGTCGTCTGACAAGGTCACAAGCATCAGTCTGCCTGCAGCGCCTGCATACCACATGATCGAATTTGAACTTGAAGTTCTGTCTTTACCTTCAGCTCCAGCAGCTGGAGGGGAGGGGGAGAGCACCATGTTGGGGATGTCAGAGGCCCAGAGGAAGCCTAAGGACACACAGAAAGCCGGCCACTGCATGGCTACCACGGACCACAAAGTAAGGAGGGATGACTCCAGTTCCTGATGCCACACACTCTTGTTGTGTTTAGCACTTTTATCTGTGAATCACCCCTTCTTTGATAATGGGTACATCTTGGAAAGACAAAGACAAACAGTTCTAACCTTCCTATCCCAACTCAAGAGGGAAGGACAGTTTATTATGAAAGATGGTGTTTGCTTAGGGGTTTCACATCAAACTTAGCAAGGAAAAAACTGGTACTTATTGAAAGTAATTTGAGTGATCCTTGACTTTGGTCCCAGATCCACAGTCCATCAGCTCACAGAATGTGTAGCTAGCATTGTATTGATTCCAGGTGGGTCTGTGTTTTGTGACACCGATATCGGTTCTGAGGGCTTCTGACCAGCTCAGGTATTGAAGTGTATTCTTCTGGCTGCATGAATAAAATCAAGACCCATCTGTATGCTGCCTATAGCAGACTCACTTTAGATATAAGGATATACACAGACTGAAAGTGAAGGGATGGAAAAAAAATATTCCATGCAATTAGATATCAAAAGAAAGCTGGAGTAGCTCTACTGATTTTAAACAAAATATACTTTAAAAAGTATATTTTTTAAATAAAAAGACTGTAATAAGAGACAAAGATGGGCATTACATAACAATAAAAGAAATTAATTCAAGGAGGAAATATAACATTTATAAACCCAAAATAGGAATACCTAAATATATAAAGCAAATATATAAAGCAAATATTAACAGACCTAAAGGGAGAAATAGATAGCAATTCAATAATAGTAGGGGACTTACAACCTCACTTACATTAATAGATAGATCATCCAAATAGAAAATCAGTAAGGAAATGTTGCTCTTAAACACATGAGAGCAGATCACGTGTAAGCAGAACATTCCATCCAAACGCAAAAGATACATGTTCTCCAGTGCATACAGAACATTTCCAAGGTAGATCATGTTAGATCACAAGTCTTACTACATTTAAGAGTATTGAAATCATATCAGGCATCTTCTTCACCACAATGGTATGAAACTAGAAATTACATGAAGAAAACTGGAAAATTCACAAATGTGTAGAGATTAAACAACTTGCCATTGAACAGCCAATGTGTCAAAGAAGAAACCAAAAAAATACCTTGAGACAAATGAAAATGGAAATGTAACATACCAAAATTAATGGGCTGCAACATAAGCAGTTCTAAGAGGGAAGTTAATAGTGATAATTACTTATCTCAAGAACCAAGAAAGTTGCAAATAAGCAACCCACCTTTATACCTGAAGGAACTAGAAAAAGAACAGACAGCCCAAAGTTAGTATAAGGAAGGAAATAAAAATCAGAGCTAAAATAAAAGAGAGAGACTAAAAAAAAATCCACTAAAATTGAGTTCTTTTTTGAAAAGATAAAATTGACAAACATTTAGCTAGATTCACCAAGAGAAAAAGAGAGGACTAATAAAACCAGAAATTAAAGAGAAAATGTTACAGCTGATACCATGGAAATACAAAGGATTCTGTGATGAACAATATGCCAATAAATTGGACAACCTAGAAAAAATGGGTAAATTTGTAGAAATATACAACCTTTCAAGACTGAATCATATGAAATAGAAAATATAGTAAGGAGATTGAGTGATGAAAAACCACCCAATGAAAGTTGAGGATAAGATGTTTTCACCTAGTGAATTCTACCAAACATTCAAAGGAGAATTAATGCCAATCCTTCTCAAACTCTTTCAAAAAGTAGAAGAGGAAACACTTGCAAACTCATTTTACGAGTCCAGCATTACCCTGATAGATACCAAAGTCAGAAAAGCTGCCATAGGAAAGAAAACTACAGGCTAATATTCCTGATGAAGGTAGGTGCAAAACTCCTCAACAAAATGTTAACAAACCAGATTCAACAACCATATAGGATCATAAATCCCTCTGTGATCAAGGGGGATTTAGTCCAGGGATGCAAGGTGGGTTCAAATCTGCAAACCAGTTGGTGGGATATACATCACCAAAATGGACAAAATTATGTTATCTCAATAGATGCAGAAGAAGCATTTGACAAAAATTAGCATCCATTTATGATAAAAACTCTCAACAAAGTGGGTATTGAAGGAGCATAC
Organism: Pipistrellus nathusii; assembly: GCA_963693515.1. NCBI lineage: Eukaryota > Metazoa > Chordata > Mammalia > Chiroptera > Vespertilionidae > Pipistrellus > Pipistrellus nathusii. The sequence continues at coordinate 189,806,387 of OY882859.1, read as the reverse complement.
CTCAACATAATGAAGACCATATGACAATCCCACAGCTAATGTCATACTCAGCAGTGAAAAGCTGAAGATTTTTTCTCTAAGATCAAGAACAAGACAAGGATGCCCACTCTCACCACTCTTTTTGAACACAGTATTGGGTGTCTAAGTCAGAGCACTTAGTCAAGATAAAGAAATCAAAGGCATACAGATTGGAAAGGGAGAAAAGAAACTATTTGCAGATGACATGATCTTATATATAGAAAATCCTAAAGACTGGATAAAAAAAACAACCTGTTAGAACCACTTATGGATGAATGGATAAAGAAGTGATAACACGCTCAGGGGGTATTATTCGGCCATGAAAGGAACGAAGTCCTGCTATTTGCAGCAATACACGTGAATCTCAGTGGTATTATGCTAAATGAAATAAATTAGATAGAGAAAAGGAAATGCTGTATCTTCTCTTGCAAATGTGGAATCAAAAAATATTCAAAAACACCTTGCAGATACAGAGAACAGTTTGGTGGTAGTGGGTGGGAGCAGTGGTTGAACTGTTTTTTGTTTTAGTTGAACTGTTTTTAGTTAAATGATACGTTTTAAAAAGTATATGCACAAAAGGCTAATAAATGCGGTCATTTCAAAAAGAGGCATAGAATATCAGACCAGTCAGCACCTAAAGAATAATGTTTTAATTTTTCAGTCTCTGAAATGTTTTTCCTCACCCGATACAGAGTTCAGGAGACAAAGGTGATGTTTATTTCAATTAAGAGCATATAGTCTTATATGCTGAATGAGTGAGTTTCCATATTCAATATATTTGTTTGTTAAGTGGGGGAAATAAATTGAAGCTTGAGGCCTGGTTTCTGCCCTTACAGTAATTAATAGCTTTGTCCACACTGTGACTACAAATTGATTGGTTTTCAGCTATGCATTCAGTGTCATGTGGGTTAAGTGTTTGAACAATTCATTTAATTTTGTAATACCATCTGGACATAAGTGATTAAAAGCACTTTGTCCTAACCTCCTCATGGCCACATGTGGAGGATAGTGAGGTGGGACTTGTGTGCTTGCTGCAGCCTCTGTTCCGCAGCTATTGAAATCGTTTTGATGACTCCTGGACGTTCTGCCAGTCCCGTGTCCATTTTTATTGACTGTGTATGTAGCTTTGTGTCTCTCCTATGTTTGTGCATATGTTTAATGGGGTTTTCCTTCTGAATAAGGAATTGTAAAGCTATCAAGCATGTAGGAAATTGGTAGCCCCCATAGATTTGATTTTTCAAGATCTTGTTTGTATTCTTTCTTAAGTAATTTTACTTTTTTTTTTTTGCTCTCACTTGATTTCTTCACATTGAGAACTTCTTTGGTTTCTTCCTCCTTGTCCTGGGAGCTCAGCAGGTTGGCCTGTGGCACCCCTTTGTTCTCCACAGGCTCCTGCGCTGCTTCAGCCTGTTGCCGGGACGGCGCTGCCCAGGAAGCAGCCCCCGGCCTTGGCTCCATTGCCCGAGCTCAGTGGTCAAAGGCTCAGGGGCACCCACGCCCCCAGGGGCCCCGTGGCCCGCCTCCTTGCTGGTGCCCGGTTGGCTGGAGTCCGGCAGGGGCTTCCGCTCCCCTCCGCGTTCCCCCAGCCTAGAGCTTTTTTTTTCCTCCTTCCCGCTAGGGAAGTCCAGCATCAGAGTCAACAGACTGTCCTCTGCGCGCAGTTTGCGCGAGTCCCGGGAGCCCGGCCTTTCGCCGCTCTCCCCAGACTCCACCTCACAGCCCCGTCTCCCTCTGCCTGAGCCTGGGTCCCCAGGGATTAGCCCAGAACTGGGGTTCGGAGCAGTCCGGACTGAGGCCCAGCGCCGCCGGAGGCCTTGTTTCTTCCGGCTAGGGCAACCCAGCCTCAGAGTCAACATTCAGTCCTCTGCGCGCATTGCGCGCCACTCCCGGGGCCCTGCTTTTCGCCGTTTTTCCGCCTCACAGCCCCGTCTCCTCCTGCCGGAGCCTGGGTCCCCAGGGTCTGGCTCATAACTGGGGCTCAGCGCTGCCGGTTCGGGGGGGCTCAGCGCTGCTGGTTCGGGGGTTCAGCCCAGGCTGGGGGTTTTATTTGCTTCCTGCTAGGGAAGGAAAGGCGGCTCCCCGCCCTCTCCTCCTCTCCGGCTGCGACCTCTCCGTGCGCGCGTGCGGGCGGGCAGGCGCGCGCAGCATGTCTCCGTACCTTAGGTTTTTTTTCAGCTCCTCTGATTTTCCTTCTGGTTTTCTCTTTCCTTCTTGTTGTAGAATTTTCAGTCAGTCGACTACCTGTAGCTCTGGGCAATGTCCACTCTACATTTTAGTTGTATTCCATTGAAATTGTTGTGTGCTGCCGCGGCTAGATGTCTACCCAAGCAGCCATCTTGGATATCCAAGACCACACATCCCCCATAGATTTGGATGGATGGTAGTGGTGCTGTGCCATTGGTTTATAATCTGAACAGGTGTCTCTCTGTTTCCCAGGTGTCCATCGAGTGCCCGTGGTCCATCTACTCCACTGTCATCGCACTGACGTTCAGTGTGCCCTTCAGGACCACACATGCTGTGCTGTCAGCCGGGACACGGTGAGTCCCTGCTTCTGTCCCAGGCTCTTTGACACAGAGATCCTGCTGTTGAGAGCTTGCCTTGGTGACCTTGAGCATGTTTTGTTACATGACCGTGATGCTGTTGTCCACTACAGTACCCAGTCTATACTGAGATCTTCCCAGCTGTCTCAGTAGTGGTCTGCACAGCTGGTTTGTGGGAGAGGGCATCCAACCAAGTGCCCTTGATATTATCAGATCCTTTTTATCTGTCCTTGCCTTGTTCTTCAAGCCCATGACCCATTGACAAACATGGGCCACTTGTCCTCTAGAAGGTCCACATTCTGCGTTTGCCTGGTCATATCCTCATGGGTTTGTTAAACTGGTTCCTCCAGAACCTCTAGCTAATTCTAGAGCAGGCCTTTTCAGCCTCAATGCTGCTGATGCTGTGTGGCGATTACCCTTGCTCTGGGCACTGTCCTGCGCACTGTAGGGTGTTAGCTGCTCATCGTTTTATGCCAACGTTACTCCCCATCCTGCACACCCATAATGTGACAACCAAAAAATGTCTCCAGACATTTCCCAATGATCCCTGGCTGGAGTGTGTGGGGGAATTGCTGCCAGTTGAGAACCTCTGCGCTTGAGGCTTGATCAGATTCAGAGTCAGTTCTTGGAAAAAGTGGGAATCTTTGAGATGTGTCCTGTGCTTCATATGTCACTGCATCACAATCCCCAGTCAGTGATGATGCTCACATGACCATTGGGCTTAGGTGAGCCTGGCCTCCATTGTAATATCCCCTTCTGCTTCAGCCATGGCTTATTTGGATAATTTGGAAACAAAAATGTCAGAATCATATTTATTTATTTATTTGAGAACTTTTAAGATTTATTTTTAAGCAAAATAGTGAAATACTTAGAGCTCACCTGTGAGGTAGTGAGGTTTTTTTTAAATTAAATTTATTGGGGTGACATTGGTCAACATGAAGATATAGGTTTCAGAACCATATTTAGAGTGGACTATTATTTAAAGGGAAAAATAGCTATTAGAATGACAGTGAGGGAACTGTGGATAATAATGATTAAAAACATCAATAGTTTTGGCACTTCTGCGAACATTGCGCTCCAAGCATATGGTCCTCGGCCTGCAGCCGTTAGTGCCTGCCACACCATGCATACCACAGCCCTGGGGCCTGAGGGCAGTTGCTGTCCTGAGGCTGCACACCAGCCCCAATGTGCTCTTGGTGTGTCGGTTCACAGAGAAACATGAATGGATGGCAACAGAAAATGGAATTGAAACAGTGGGAATCATCCATTTTGCATAGGAAGCTTTGGGAAATGTCCTCAAGTAGGGACAAAATTGAACAAACCAGATGAGTTCGGTGCTTTGGAAAACGTGAAAGCTGCTAATGAACTCTATTCTCCTCTATTAGAAGTAACTAAGATTAATGAAGATCTTGGAAAAAATCCAGGACTTGTCAACAAATCCCATCTAATAAAAGAATAATATGCAAATTAACTGTCACTTCATGATAAAGCTGGCAGCGCCCACAGCCAATTAGGAGGGAATGTGCAAATTGATGTTACAAAGTTGGTGGCATTGGCCAGAGGCAGTTAGGGGCAATCAGGCCAGGAGGGGAGGGCAGTTGAGGGTGATCAGGCTGGTGGTAGGGGTAGTAGGGAGCAGGCAGGCTGGCGGGGTGGGGGGAGCATTTGGGGGTTAGCAGGCTGGTGGGGGTGGCAGTTGGGCATGTGCAAGCCAGTGGGGGTTGGGGGAGTAGTTATGAGCAATCAAACCAGCAAGGAGCAATAGAGGGTAAGCAGGCCAACAGGGGGGGCAATTGGGGGCAAGCAGCCTGGCAGTGGGGTGTAGTTGGGGGTGATCAGGCCATCAGGGATGGCAGTTGGGGGTGAGCAAGCTGGCAGGGGGCAGTTGGGATCAGGCTGGTGGTGGTGGTGGGGAGTTGGGGTTAGGCCAGCAAGAGGGGGCAGTTGGGGGTGAGAAGGCCGGTGGGGGTGGCAGTTGGGGGTGAGCAGGCTGGCAGGCAGAGTTGTTAGGAGCCAGTGGTCTTGGATTGCTAGAGACCGGCAGTTGGACATCCCCCAAGGGGTCCCAGATTAGAGAGGGTGCAGGCCAGGCTGACGGACCCCTCGCCCCCTGCACAAATTTCATGCACCAGGCCACTAGTCTTATCATGAAGATGGTTGGGTGATCAAGATGACACTGAGAACTAGAGAACTAATGAGGGAAGAAGCATATGAGAAATATATAAATCTATTGAGGATGAAAAAAAATACACCCTAAATGAAGTAGCATGAAATAACTTTATCTAACATAGTTGTCTTAAATTAGTGGTAGAAGATAGCAAATTTTAGTAATAGCATGAAAAAATAAATCACAGCAATGCTATTGGAAGAAAATACCTCTAGTTTTTTAATGATTGCAGATAAAGACATTATGTATCTTTTCCCAGCACCATATGATTTTTAGGCCAGGCTACAGTTATAATATTCATAATTCCTAAAGTTATCTGTGTTAAAACCTAGTTATAAAAATTTTGTATTTTGAGGATAACATTATTATTGTAAGCCCTTATAGAATATTGTAACTTACTTACATTAGTCTCTAGATTTGGGTCAAAATACTTAATGATTGGAAATAACTAGCAGTAGGGAAAAGTTTTTGTTAGTTATTACAGTTTCAGATGATGCACAATACTATCTTAATTTTGCAGCATACTGAGGTTGCTGGTGCTGTTTTACACAGTATAGTAGCAGCCTTTCAGGAAATAAAGTTCAATAATAAAACATTCAACTTCTTCATTTAAAAAAACAAAACAATTTTTAGCAGAATTTTAGTTTCTTTAAGAACTGTCTTTTCTAAACTCCTCTTTACCTGTAACAGAAGCTAAAGTGAGCCCTGTATTTAGTTTCTCAGTGAGTAATCATTACTTGTGATCACTACTTTCCTGCCTAACTCATTTAGATCCATTGTATGTTTAGGGAGCTCATTTATAATTGTGTAGTAATACTGTGTCCGAATCAGAATGTTCTTTCATCCTTTTTTTTTTTTTTCTTAGAAATAGTTCACTTAGGAAGATTTATATTTTCTGACCCTTTTACATATGAAATCAAAAGTAGGAATGTAACAACTAGGTCTTATTTATTTCCCTGTGTCACTTTTTTGATTCCCCAGAGAGGGTCTTGTTAACAAAGCCAAAGTATGTTTCATAAAGTTCTTAAATGTCAAAGCCATATTTTTTGTTTTTCTGCTTTAGGAAATATATTCAAGTTTGTGTCCAGAATCTGTCGGAACTTGACTTTCGCTTGTCAGATAGTGATCTTGTAGACACTGGGGATAGTACTGGCCTGCAGCTACTGCCATTGAACACGAAATCCAAGCAGGTAACCATCTTCTAGAATTGAGCATGAACTGGTCAGAACACAGGAGAACAAGGTGTACTGACCGAGCCACCCACACGCGTTGGTGGACATGGCCAGTCACACAGAGAATGGCGTGCTGGTGGTCAGTAAGCAGCATGTGCACCTGAGACTGCTGGGAACCACCACTTTGTGCAGCAGCGTGCATGTCCACCCCCCCTCTGTGGGCTGAGTGGTACATGAAGGGATTAGATTCTCATTAGAAGAATTAAATCTTACATTGTTCTACCCAACGTACAGATTTATGTAACTACAAGCTTATTCTTAGTCTCATGTGGACAGGGAATGGTGGCTGTTCCATTCTGCCTGTCATTCAATGCCTGCCTGCACCGCCGGAAGAAACCAGAGGTGTTGGTATAAAGGGGTCATATCCATGTTAACACTGCCAGGCTGAATCTGGCCTTGCTTTTCATGTTCACTTGTCACATGCATTTCAGACAGTAAGTGTTTGAAAGAGCAAAGCTTCTTAATGATTACCTAATCTTTAGCATTTTCAAAGGATTTCCCCCAACTAACATCTACCCAAATCTGTGGCTGTGCTATAGGTATGGACTTTTTGTGTGAGGTGATGCTAGTTCCTCATTTAACTAAATGTTAAATACAAAGTAATTGGCATGGATGGATATTTCCTTTTTCATTGGTTGGTGCATTTCCCACTTTGGAAATGTATGGGATACTATATACTAATAAACATTTAATCTCGTATGCTATGAAACTTATGAAATCTTAAAAAATTAAAGTATTTTTACCAGCCTTGTGCATCCTGCTCTGAGTGCAAGGGCAGGCAGGAGCAGGAGCAGTGGTGGGGGTACAGGACTTAGCACAACACACTCTGGATGTGAGTAGCAGAGCCCTGTGGGGTCCCTGCTTTCACCCACATTCCCATGGCAGGAAGTGTGTCTGACAGATTGTGGTTTTCTGTGGGTGTGCATTGTTGGCAGAGTGTGGCTTTCTCTGTGCAGTGACACCGCCTCTCTTGCAGCACATCTGCAGCCAGCAGTCGGTGTTCTTTGTCTGGGAACTGACGTGGACACGAGAGCCTCCCCCTCCACTGAGCGGCCGGTTCTCCATGGAATTCCGCCCAGCTTCTGAAGAACGGCTGTCAATCTCCTTAAAGCCCTATACTTATGAATTTCAAGTGGAGAACTTTTTTGTATGTATTATGTTACTTTTTTGGTGAGATGTGGGGTGGGATAATGAGAAGTCATGTATTCTTTATCATCTAGAAAAATTAGACAAGATCTTTTAATATAATGAAGCAACAGATGAAAGAAAATAGTTAATGCTTAGGGTAGTTAATCACTGACTGACTGTATTTGATCCCAGGTTTTTTTCAGGTGACATGATACACGTGCACTATTGCAGGCGGCTCTAAAGTGAGTGTTTATAAACATAAAGACCAAAACCTTACTGCTACTCGCTTCTCCTCCTTAGTTGACTTTAGTAGAATCCTTTCATCTTGATCATTAGCTACTATTCAGGGCGGTTGTGTTATAAAGGCATGTCTCTAGCTTTCTAAAAGAAAAAGTGTAAATGTCATAGAAGTTTACTTAAGTAAGGAAGATTTTTTTTTATAGCCTGCACATGAAGCTTAAAGTAGCCTTGAGCTAGGTGAGTAGCTGGTTTTTGTTTCTTTAGTGAAATTACTGGATTTTGTGTTAGCTAAATGAAAATACAGTTGACACTGAACAACTCGGGGGATTAGGGATACCCATCTCCTCTCAGTCGAAAGTCCACATATAACTTTTTTTTTTTATTGATTAAGGTATTACATATGTGTCCTTATCCCTCACGTTGCCCCTCCAGCCCCCCACACACTTATAACTTTTGATTCCCCCAGAATTTATCTACCATTAGCCTACTGTTGGCCAGAAGCCTTACTGATAACATAAACAGACTACTGACACATATTTGTATGTTATGTGTTATATATTGTACTCTTACAAAAAAAGTTAGAGGAAAAAAGTGCTATTTAAAAAATCATAAGCTCGAGAAAATACATTTACAGTATTTACTTAAAAAAATCTGTGTATAAGCATTCTTATGCAGCTCAAAACTGTATTTTTCAAGGCTCAACAATTTTGTGGTATTTCATTTTCTTTTCTTTATTACTGAAATTGTCAACACTTTGAGAAGTGTTTTGCTGACAGCTCTTGATTAGCAATCTTTTCAATATCTCCTTTCAACCAAAAGACTATTAGTTTGGACCCTCTACCTTATTTAACTTTTGATATTAGCTATTGAGATCATTAGCATAGTTATCTTTTTGTAGTACTAACAGGTGCCTTTTTGATGTATTAATAGCAGCTGAACATTAAGTCATTCACATAGTAGAGGGTCTGCAGAAATTACATCTGGTTTGCTTATACATATGATTATTAACTGGTTAGCAGTTTTCTTTCTTTTTTTAAAAAATATATTTTATTGATTTTTTATGGAGAGGAAGGGAGAGATAGAGAGCTAGAAACGTCGATGAGAAAGAAATATCGACCAGCTGCCTCCTGCACATCCCCCACCAGGGATGTGCCCATAACCAATGTACATGCCCCTGATCGGAATCGAACCTGGGACCTTTCAGTCCGCAGACCGACGCTCTACCACTGAGCCAAACCAGTTTCGGCTGGTTAGCAGTTTTCACTGGTACTTAATCTTTTTTGCTTCCTCTTCAAATGATGAATATATAATAGAAAATTTTTCCTTTAGAACTGTACAGGCTGATTAAAAAGCCAGAGAAACAATCTGGTAGATTGTTCTTTTCACAACTGAGGACCAGATATATGGATACCACCTTTTTTTAAAGGCTTTATTGAGATATGATTAATAAGCCATGAAGTTCACTCATTTAAAGGGTACAGTTTAATTATCGTGGTATGTTGACAGTGGGCAGCCATTACCATTACCTTGTTGTGGAATGCTTTCATCATTCAAAAAGAAGCCATGTGCCTCATTAACAGTCACTCCCCATTCCATCCTCTTCTCAACTCCTGGCAGTCACGACCTAGAGGCCACGCTGTCTATGAGTTTGTCTATTCTGAATAGTTCATGTAAATGGGATCATATTGTGTATGATTTTTGTGTGTATGGTCTTTTTGTGCCTAGTTTTCTTCACTTGGAATGGTGTTCCCGAGGTTTATTCATTTTGTAGCAGGATCAGAACTTCATTCCTTTTTATGGCTGAATAATATTCTGGTGTGGATAGACCACATTTGATTTTTCAGTTATCAAAGAGACATCACTTTACATTCCCACTGGCAACATACGAGGGTTGCAATCTCCACCTCTGTACCAACACTTGTTTTTGTTGTTATTTTTATTAGAACCATCCCAGTGGGTGTGAAGTGGTATCTCGTGGTATTGATTTGCATTTCCCTGATGGCTAGTGATGTTGAGCATCTTTCATGTGCTTATTGGCCATTTATATATCTTCTTTGGAGAAATGTCTACTCAAGTCCTTTGCCCACTTTTTATAAGGTTGTCTTTTTATTGCTGAGTTATAAGTGTTCTTTATGTAGTTTAGATATCAGTCCCTTATCAGATATGATTTGCAAGTATTTTCTCTCATTTTATGGGTTGTATTTTCACTTTCTTGATGGTGTTCTTTGAAACACAAATCTTTACTTTTTATGAATTCCAATTTACTAATCTCTTATTTTTTGTACTTTTGGTCTAGAATCTCAGAAATCATTGTTTATTCCAAGGTAAAAAATATTTCCTTCATGTTTTCTTCTAAGAGTTTTATAGTTTTAGCTCTTACATGTAGGTCTGTGATCTGTTTTGAGTGAGCCTTTGTATTTGGTGATAGGTAGGGGTCCAAATTCATTCTTTCCATGTGGTTATTCAGGCGTCCCAATACCATTTGTTGGAAACTATTCTTTCCCCATTGGATGGTCTTGACACCCTTGTTGAAAATCAGTTGGCCATAAATAAATAGTTCTAAATATTTCTCACACTGTCCCTAAAGCCTCAGCATTTGCTGTCAGGTTTGGGAGGCACTGCACTGTTAGATTATGTCCTGTGCTTTCCCTCGGCTGCTGTCCTGCGTTTCACATGCAGCCAAAAGTGATACTCAGGGACACACACTTGGGAGCACAAGCACCTTCATCGGTCTGTAGTTGTGCTTCCTTCCAAGCTCTGAACACAAGTCACATCCCACCTCAGCTGCACTCAGACAGTCCGACTGTGAGCAGATTTCTCAGGCAGCTCTGCCGTGGTGCCATCCTTCCCTGCACAGTGTTCCTCCATCTCCTGCCCCTGCTATTTTCCCCAGTCCACAGACGTGTGTCTCCTTGCCCCTCCAAGGGCTTGTGTGCATTTGTACCTGCAAATGCAGGCATCTTTTACGTTCAGTTAAAGAGTTGCATAAACTTCCAGCGCAGCCCTCTTCCAATGGGTACAAGTCTGTCCTGTCCCCAAACAGCCATGATTGGGTATTTGATAGGGAAACAAATCGCTCATCGAGGCCCATCAGGGTTACTGCGCAGCCTTATTAGCTCCCAGAAAAATGTGAAATCTTCTTGGAACATTTTATAACAACAACAGAACACTTTAAATCGAGTTATACTCTAATTAATTACTTTACATATCTGTTATGACTTCATTAAATTAACACTTAGTAAGTGGAGCACAGGTAGCTGGATGGTGGGCTGTGGTTCAGCAGTAGGCCTCAAGGGGTATTGAAATAGAGTTTATTAGTCACAGGTCCTGGAGGAGGTCCCCTACACGCCTGGAGGGGCCACACCGGGAGGTCAGGGCAGAGTGCACATAGGGAGCAGGGCCTGGGGCTCAGTCGTGTCTTTATTAGGGTCTGTGAGTGGAGTGCTTTGAGGTTCTTGGACTAAGACTGGATTTGTCAATTCCAACCCTAGAGCTCTTACTAAGGGGCTCATAGGGTAAGGCGCTGGGAGGCAGGGGAGACTGTTGATCTCAGGTACTGGAGAGACTGTATCAGGATATGCATTTGCTTTTGACTCTCTGGGCTGTTATCTAGGGCAGCAGTCACCAACCAGCGGTCTGCGGATCACTGGTAGTCCATGAGGTCCAAAAGGTTGGTGACCGCTGGTCTAGGGTGTGGCTTGCACGACGGGTCAGTGTTAGTTTGGGCCCCGCTGGGCCAACACGGAGCAGCTGAGCTACACTCAATGGTGTCCTGAAAGAAGGAGCTCACCTTCCTAAGTGCAGCCTGCAGCGTGCGGCAGGCGGGCACTGTCCCCTGCAGGCTTCGGGTCTTTGTCCTGGTGGCAAGCAAATGTTGGGTGAGTGTGAATAAGTATGAATATCAGATAAACATGTCACGGAGAAGGAAGCATTTTGGAGAAAGCTGGTTATGGACTTGATATCTGGTAATTCTAAGGAATTAATGTTAAACTTGCTAGTTGTTATAATGGCATTATGTTTTGGTAAGAAAATGCCCATGTGTTTAGTATAACACACTGAAGCATACACAGGTAAAAACAACAAATTGTCTGAAATTTGCTAAAAATACCCCAGGCGAGCTTTTCCCTGCTGATAGTGCTCTCACAAACATGGTGAGCGTTCCTAAAACCCACGGATGTTGTGTAAGTGTGGCAAGCATCAACCCCACCAAAGTAACAGTGCAAGAGGGGCACCGATTCTCTGTGGGCACAGGGGAAGTGGTGTTATGACAGGAACTAAGCTGATTTTTCAGGGGAAAAAGGCTAAAACTACAAAGAAGATTGTGCCGAGGCTTGACTGTGCTGTGCCCAACTGCAGATCTAAGAGAATGCTGGCTATTAGGAGATGCCAGCATTCTGAACTGGGAAGAGATAAGAGAAAAGGTCAAGTGATCCAGTTCTAAGCTTCATTTTTTTTTTTTTTGTGACAATAAAATCTTGATATGTTCACTTAAAAAACCACAAAAAACACCAGTGTAGGTAGATAGATGAGGAAGCAAACGAACGCCGTGTTGATAATCTGGAGTGTGGGTGACGGCTCAGAGCCACTGCACTGTGCTGTGTGCGTGCTCGAGCGGGGTCAGCATGCGGTGAAGCAAGGCCTCCCAAGGGCATCGAGTCGTTCAGGGCGAGCGCAGCTGCTCTGCCCGCAGGTGGCACGGCGCTGGGCAGGCGTCTCCTCCGTCGTCCTCCGAGTCTGGGGCAGCACCTTGTCTGCCTCACAGTGTTTCTTCAGGTTTGTCTTCAGTGTTACACACCTTGTCCTTTTCTCCCCTCGCCAGACCTTATACACCGTGAAAGCTGAGATTGTGCCGCCCGCGGGGACGGAGCTCTGTAGGACAGGCTCGCTCTGCGCCCTGGAGGTGTCCATCACGCGCCTCTCGGACCTCCTGGAAGTGGACAGGGATGAAGCCCTGACAGAATCCGAGGAGTACTTTTCCACCAAGCTGATGTACGAAGGTAGGTTCAGAGGCTTCTCCCTTCCTAACTTGTGCTGCTCCAGTGTGTCCTCTCTCACAGAGCGCAGTGTTCCTTGTCCAAAGAGAACCGTCTGGAATTGAGTGTTTTATAGAGTGGTCCTACGCTCGCAGGAAGTTGAACTTGGTTATTATGGAGTCTTCTCTAACAGGTGTTAGCCAGCAGTTGTTAGGCGAAGAACTGAGCACATGGTAGCACTTGGAGCTGCCTTTCCTTTCTGCTGTGATTCGGGGTCTTCACAGAGTCTGAACTCCGTTGCTCAGCAGCTCAGGTGTCCTGTGGTCATGGCTCCTGCCCTTTCCCTCCAGCTCCTTTCATCACATTCTCATGCTTCTCCATCTCCACTGTGACCCCACAGTGACCCCCTGGCCCAGGCCCCTGCTCCATCGCTGGTTGCTTGGACATTTCTTCCCAGCCCTCCTCCTCAGCTCTCAGGAGCAGGTCTCAGTTTTTGGTGTCAGAACCCTTTATTCTCTAAAAAATTATTGAGGAGCCAAATATTTACTTATTTACTTAAAACAATAGAAATGTTTTCCAAAACAACAAAAACTAGCAAGAAAAAGAACATTGTTTTTGCATTTTTCAAATCTCTTTAATTTCCAGCTCCTGGCGGTAACTTGAGTTCTCCTGTGTGCTGCATTCGGTCTGCAGTAATCATAGCGGTCCCAGTACATGAAGAAACTCATCTCACACCCCTATGTAGCTGGAATCAGGAGGAATATTTTCACAGCTTTCAGATAACTATAGATATTCTTTGCTACTACACCAAAACTGGGCAAGTGCCTGTTTTTACAGGCTAGGTACTATGTGAAGTCTGAGATCACACGAATGCCCCTTTCGTACTGGATTTCATGAAATCCTTTATCTGTCTTGCAGATAAAGGCGTCACTTTATTGCACCATGCATTGGTCATTGGGGCACCATGGTTCCTGGTTATATAGTTCTTAATGTTGGCATCTTTCATTCACCCTCTCAAATTCACATTGTTTCAAGCTCACACTGAACTCATCAGGATGGTCTGATTATAGGGACATCGTCAAGCTTACCATGGCAAGTGCAAGTTTTCCAAAATTCTAATTTTTGATGAGACTTGTATCATTGGCCACTTCTTTAAAGTGGCATGCCCATGTCATTCAATTGGAAGAAAATGTCTGCAAAAAACCAAAACTGAGTAGCCACAGCTGGCGAAGTCGAGGCGAGCTCGGCTGTCTGGCGCCCTGCGCTGTGCAGATGCCCGGGTGCTACATCACAGGAGACAGCGAGGCTGGGGAGGTAGGTGGTGGGCACACAGGCCTCTCTGTTTGCAGCTTCTTGCGCGTCAATAATCATTTCACAGCGTTAGGACAGGAATGTGAAAATGGCTTTGACCTGCCCTGAGGACCAACTCTGGGAAATGCTGCTCCATGTGTCCCTCTGGATGCTGTATGTCCTTGGCACCACTCTGCATGTCCTTGGCACCACTCATCTTCAGAGGTTTCCCCATCTGCAGGAAGCCCTCCTCTGCAATCCCTTCTTTGCTGCTCACACACTCCTAGGCTCCTGCTTGATTCCCTGTGACCCAGATGCTCTGACTTCTTTGCAGGGCCATCTGCTTCCTGAGGACAATGATGCTGTCCTACAGACTTTAGTGACGGCTCAGTTAGGTGTTTGACTTGCTCTGGATTATACACAGCTGTGTTATTAGTATTAATAATAACACCTACCATGTGTTAGACTCTGAGCGGCAGCTGGGATTTAGCCTCTCTGCTCTGATGCCACCTGTTAGAAGATGCCACCTTGGTCCCGTCCCCATTCTTCACTTAGCAGCCAGGCAGCCATGCTCCCGAAGTATCACACAGGTTGTGTGGTGATTTCCATCAGAATTGAGTCCCTGTTTGTTTATTGATGAGAGGAGTGATTTCCCTGGGCATCACCATGTGTCCTGGTTACTCCACTGTGTGTGTCTGATTGGAACGTGCAGTCACAAGACATGGAGACAGAGGTGTGCCCCAGTTTGGGATTTTATGCTGAGTGTGAGACTGTTGTTGCTTTTGTTTTGTATGAATATGCATCCCTTTTCTGGGTTAAGACAGTGTTTCCCTCTCTGTTTCAGTGGTCGACAACAGTAGCAACTGGGCAGTGTGTGGGAAAAGTTCTGGCGTCATCTCCATGCCTGTGGTCGCTCAGGCAACACACAGAGTCCACATGGAGGTGATGCCCCTGTTTGCGGGTTACCTGCCCCTTCCCGACGTCAGGCTCTTTAAGTACCTCCCACATCACTCTGCGCACTCCTCACAACTGGATGCTGGTAAGGACGCTGGTGCGGGGAGCAGGCCTGCTGATCACAGCATGTTCTCTGGGCCAGTGGAACCTAAAACCCACACCTGCTCAGGGGAACAAGCCTGAGGCAGCTGCCCTGGAGCTCGATCCTTTGAGGGCTTGTGTGCTAGCTTCCTGTACGGGGTTGCCTGAGTTAACGTGCTGCTGCACTGAAGGTTGTCTTGGGAGGCTTACTACTCCCCGTGGTGGTAAAGGGTCTGCGGCCATGTGGCCTGCATCTCACTTCCTGTGTGTTTTGCAGACAGCTGGATAGAAAACGACAGCCTGTCGGTGGACAAGCACGTGGATGACCAGCTGGACAGCAGCAGCATCAAGAGCAGGGGCAGCGTGCACTCGGCCTCCAGCAGTGAGCATAAAGGCTTGCCTATGCCCCGGCTGCAGGCGCTGCCGCCCGGTCAGGTCTTCAACTCTAGCACGGGCATGCAGATCTTGGTCATCCCCAGCAAAGATGACCATGTTCTGGAAGTCAGTGTCACATGACCACTCCTCCAGTTACCGCGCCCAGACCCAGCGTGAATGCACTCCAAGGGATCCTATCCATTGTTCTCCATTGTCACTCTAGCTCTAACCAGATCTGGGGACTCTGCCTGGCCATGGAAGCATCACGGTGTCTCTGTGTGCAGCCTGTCAGCTGAGTCCAACATTAAGTTTGTGTTGTCAGTGGTGTAATATTACTTGCTCCTTTCTCATCTCCCGGTTCCTGTGCTGGTGTCCCCCAGGGCTGGCCCAGAGCCCACTTTCTTATCCCTCACTCCCTGCTCATGAACGCTCTGCCTAGGGGTCTTTCCCCCAGACAACCTTCTGGTTCTTTTTTTTTCTCTTCCTCTGGTTCTTTATGGAGGTCTGTGTGTCCTCCAGGGAGGCACAAACAGGCATTGCAGTCTTACCAGTAACACGTGTGTGCCTTTCTGGTCACACAGCCGCCCAATTTCTGGACCAGGTGGATTAGTCAGTCTCCTAAGGAGTAACACAGTCCTTTACCTCAGCTCATCTAGTTGTTCTTTTCTAGAAAAATACCCTTTTAGGGCAGGTGGGTGGGCTAACGGGTGGGGTGGGGAGGGAACAACCCCTTCTGTGCCTTGGGATGTCAAACTGGGCGGACCTGGAGCACCCATCACTGGAGCCATTTTAATGGTACTTTAAGATAGGGCAGGGCCTAAGGAACAGTTCAGTGTTGAAGCAGTTTAGGAATAAATGTTTCTGGGACTCTCCCTCATAATGTTGATTGAATATTATATGCACTTGAAATTAAAAATATATTTATTTTAATTGTCATATGTGAGGGTTACTATGTTGTGTTTTCTCTCACCTTGAAACTTAAAGTCTTTACATCTAATTGTAACTGTAAAATCAATATTTTTCTTTTGCACCTTAAATCTTAGAAATTTAGAGGTTCCATTAAGTGAAGATTAGAGGGGTCCTCTCAGTGCATTTCTAGTCTGGTTGTAGGAGGGACGAAAGTCTTGGCATATTCTCTGCTGGTCCACTAAATTGCAGTTCTATCATACCAATAGATTAATTTGCTTTTGGTTGTAAATTTAATTGTACATATGGTTGATTTATTTTTAAAAGTACAAATTAACTGATGTAATGTTTATGTATAAGTTGCACCAAAAATCAAGGACAGAATAAATGCGTGTTTGTTTTTATTGGTGTGAAAGTCACAGCTTGTAAATAAGTGTTGTATGTATTAAACCTTTTCCAGCTCTCCAAAGCAATGTATTTTTGTACATATGGAATAGAGAACTCTTAATTCACTAAGAAAGTGTGATTGGAATTATAACTTGAACAAATTAATGCAAGTGAGGGTGGGGCTTCATGTGAATAACCTCAAATGTGTAAGCCTTACAGAAATAGGAGCCTCCTGCAGCTGCTACTAGCTGGGCTTGTCACCTGCTTGAGAGAGGCTGGTGGCACAGGGGTAAAAGGTCAGATCGGTACATATACAACAGAGCCGTCGCCACTGTTCTTCTGTAGGTTGTCTGTAACTCATTCAACAAATAAAGGTGGTGTCATTTCTCCCCCATGTCTTTTTCGTTTATGGAAATTGAGAGAAGTGTGTGAAGAAGATAACTGTGTGTTTAATTAAACTTTCCAGAAATTTATCTTCCTTATGAGCCATTTAAAACAAATAAACTTAGTCACCTATTTAGGCAAATTAGAACTTCAGCATCTAATGATGGTTTAGGGTTTCTAAAATACATTTGTTTTATTGTAAAAATTGATGACTGCCCTACAAAGATCTACCAGGCCCTGTGAATGAAGAGATCTTTAGAGATGTGATTTGGCCAGAAAAGCTCTAATCCTCGTGGTCAGCCTTGGAGCCCAGGGGACAAATCCGTGTGTAAATTTCCCCCTTCCTTCTGGAAGGGGCAATGTGATTTAATGATAACCTTATTTCTCTTTGTGTCTGGGCTCTAATCCCAGGATGACATTCTCTAATTATAGAGAGGGGGGAAATGAAGGGAAAACGGGGAAATCCAAACGTTTATGAAGGTTTCTTACTGAAAATTTAAGGAAATCAAATTTATCTCAGGTGTTTTTTTTTACCCTAACCAAAAGATCTTTTGCAATATAAGTTACATGAATGCCTCTGTTTATTAAATTTTATTTTTGTTTTTACACAAAAGAAGAATGTCACCTAAAACTTTATCTCTTTTTTTTTTTATAAACTAAAAGGCTGTACTTGGATTTTTGTGGTGTTTAAAATAAAATAAGGCTTATGGGTTTGAGACAAGCTGGTTTAGTTGATAAAGATGTAGCAGCTGTTAAATAATTATGGAAGCCAGATTTAGAATATGCATCTTAAAAAAAACAATATGCAGCTACTTTGCAAATATGTGTGGAAATGTAAATATTAACAAAGGAACAGAAAGTAAGTTATAATTTTAGTGAATTTCATAGGGTCTCCTATGATTGGAAAGATTATAACTCTTCTGTTTCTAATGTGAAAATAGATGTATTTAATCTGAAAATGACTTCTACCTACAGTTCCATTGTCGGCACAGGCTGTAGTGGCTTGGATTCCTAAATTAGTAAGTCTTAGTTGATGAGGAAAGATATCCCATAAAGAGTCAGTAGAGGAAATACACACAGACTTCTATTCAAATTTTCTTTAGTGTTTAAAATAAGATTGTTATAAAATGAATTTAAACACTCCAGGTGTGTATATAAAATGAAACGTTAAATTTTTTTATTAAAGAATTAGGCTGACATAAATGTTTCACTGTTAACTGTGATTTAAAAATAAATCCTACGTGATTTTAAAATTTGATTTTTTCATGAAAATGTCCCTTTCTCTAAATTTATACACCAAGTTATAAAACTAGAAGGCATTGTTAATCAAATTTGCTGGAATTCTGTGACTGGAAAAGGTGACAAGTTGGTGACTTTGACACTGCAGGTATTAATTCCATTTTCAAAGTTTACTATGAAAGTCATTTTTCACATTATTCTGTAATATATTGTTAGACTAAAACCATTGTATTAAGACTGTTTAAAATGTAAGCATTTTAAACTCTGAAAAATACACATTTTAAAAAGAAACTGATTTGCATGTTGTTCTTTTGCTATGGGATGTGAAAATTGAGTGTACGAAGTTTTCTTGTTTTTTCTCCCTGACCTTTGTTTCTGACTCCAAGCGTAGATTATTCGCGTTGGGAGAGCATTAAGGATTTTTTTTTTTTCATAACTTATTACCCTGTAGCTCGCAAGAACCAAGACAATTGAGTTTCAAAGGTTTCAGTTTTGAAGTCATATTTGCCAACCTATCATTTGACAAGGTTACTGTCTCTGTGATGTTCACTAATAGTTTTTTTTTTTCCCCCCGAAAAGTGTGGTTTTCAACTTATTCAGAATCTTGTTCCTTTTGGTTCTCCTTTGATAATCCAAAGCTATTAAGTAAGCGCGAGGTCAGATCTTCTCACTTTCCTTAGTGCAGGAAGGGTTCCTCTGGCCAGCGGGGACCAGCCCCAAGCCCGCGAAGATCAAATCCTCCCGAATGCGGCGGTCCTGCGCAGGCGCGCGACTCCAGGCTGGCAGGGGCGGGGCCCGAGGGCTGAGGCTCCGCCTATGGGTGGAGTTTAGGGCGGGGACTCGGCTTCAGGCGGCGCTGCACCTCCGGGCCGCCGGGGGCGCTGTGGCGCGGGGCCGCGGTCCGGCCCGGAACTTGTCGCCAGCTGGCGAGCGGGGCAACGAGACTGGCGGCACACGTGTGGCGGCCGCGATGAAGTTCGCGTACCGGGTGAGCAGGGGGAGCGGAGGCGGGGGTGTCGGTGCTAGAGCCCCGCGGCGGGGGAGCCAGCGGTCCAGGCCGGGGCGGGCTCGGCGTCCGGCAGCACTGTCTCCGGCGAGGCCCGAGGGAGTCGGGCCGCGGGGGCTCCGAGCGCCGCAGCGGCCTGGACCCGGGAGGAAGGCGGGCCGGGCCGGGCCGTAGGCGGCGATGTGGGCGGGTAGGCCGGCCCGGAGGTGAAGTCCCGGTGGCCAGAGCCCCGTTGACGGGGAGGGGTTGGGCGCTGACGTCCATGACCTGTGCCGAGCCCACCCCCGTCACTCTGGTCCGCTTGCTCCGCGGCTCAGGACCACTGACCCAGTGCCGACCCGCTGGTCCCATGTTTACTTGTGACAAGGAAAGGAGGCAGGTTGCTGATAGACCTGTCAATCACATGTTGCTATCTTCTTTACAATTAGCTACTAGTAAACTAACCCGTTGCGGTTCTGGTATAGCTCAAGTGCAGAATACTGTGCCACATGTTAGCATGTATCAAGAGGAGCGCTTCGTAAGAACCGCCCAGACATTAAGACCCTTGTCTTACCCAGCACTCCTCGGTGACCCAGATCCGAGGGGCTTCGCTGCCCTTCTCCCTCCCATATCCGGACGACATGCAGGGCCTCTCCGTTCCTGGCATTGCCTCCCTGGTTGGGACACCCCACCTTCTGTGTGGAGTCCCACAGAAGCCCAAGTGGCTTCCCTGTTTCCCCTCTTGCCTCCATGGTCATTGGCGTGGTTGTTAAAAAGTAGGAATTGGATCACAACATGCCTCTGCTTAAAATCTTGGGTGATCAGGCTCTCAGGGGCTCCCTGAGGTTCTCGGCCCTGCAGGCTTATAGCTCCCAGTGCTGCTTGGCTGGTCTTCGTCCAGCTTCCAGCCCAGGAGTCCCTACCTGAAATGCCTCTGCCTCTCCCTCTGCTGGGGTTTGCTGTCTGCACCTCGCTCCGCGTGCTCTAATGGTCTCCTTGGCCCTGCCCGCTGCACACAGACCGTGAGGGCATTGAGGGTGGAGGCCCTGTGCACAGAGACAACTCCAGGGGACTCTCACATGTGGTTGAATAAATTAATGAATTAATAAATAGGATGTTGGCAGGCTCCTTCTGTGTTCAGGAAGCCTTGAGCCCAGAGTGCACGTGGGGTGGGTGCAGCTTTTCTCCTAAAAGTGGGCCCTGTTCTCTCTTTCTGGCAAATACCTCCTGTCTGTAGGGGCTGCCTCAGTGCTCATGGTATCCTCAGCCACCGCAGTGGGAGCTCGGGGCTCCTTGGGGTGAGCTCACTTCTCTCTCTTGCTCAGGGCTGGCTGCAAAGGTGCCTAGTTAGTGTCCCAGGGGATGACTGGAGGGAGCCCGGGGTGGCCAGGAACCTTGTGGGGGCTCTGCACCATCTTCTCGATCAGTTTTGTCACTTAGCCCTTTTCTAGAGTTGAGAGTCTGTGTTTTCTTTGTATGAAGACAACTTTGCTTTTTTTTTTTTTTTTTTTTTTCAGTTTTCAAATCTGCTGGGGACCGTATACCGGCGTGGAAACTTAAATTTTACGTGTGATGGAAATTCAGTGATCAGTCCTGTGGGAAATAGAGTCACTGTATTTGACCTTAAAAAGTAAGTTCGCAAGCCCTGGACAGTGTTGCTCAGTGGTTGGAGTATTGGCTCATGCACCGAAGGGTCTTGGGTTTGGACCCTGGTCAAGAGCATGTGCCTGGGTTGCAGGTTCGATCCCTGACCCCTGTTGGGGCACATGTAGGAAGCAACTGCTCAGTGTGTCTCTGTCTCTCTTTCTCTTTCCCCCCTCCCTCCCTTCCACTCTCTCTAAATACCAATGGGAAACATATCCTCTGGTGAAGATTAAAAAACAAAGTATTAAGTTCCTAACACTAAAGTCATGTTAACAGCAGCAGTCATTATAGTTTTGCATGTAAAAATCAGCGGTGTTTTCCTTAACTTCCTCTTAATAGTACATGTGTTCATTAGGCAGCCTGAGGCGGAGGCCACAGGATTACATGAGTGGATGGGTCAGCAGGGGAACTGGCCGTAGGAGTCCCAGTTTCTTCATTCTAGTGCCTCAGCTGTACCCCGTGAATCGAGGTCGTTGCCTTCAAGGTACAAACCATGTGTCACTGGGCTAAATTGTGTGGGGAAGGCACGAGGGCGTGGAAGCCGCCCTGGAACCTGCCCAGTCAGCGCAGCGCTTCTGTGTAAGGACCCCTGCATGGCGGGCGGTCACCCCTTCCCGGACGTGTGCGGCCTGAGCATGATCCTCCTGTTGCAGGGGCTGCCTGGGTCTCCCCCGTTCTGAAGGCCTCAGTGTCCCTGCCTGGAGGATAGGACAATAGTCCAGCCCTTCTCCTTGCTGCAACGCCTAGAGCAATGCCTGCGCAGGGCATGCCCAGGGCCGGCTGCTGGCACGGTCACTGCTGTCACTGTTTTGTTTAAATGACATCTGACGGAGGCTCTCTAGAGTAGCTATCAAACATTCACTGAAGAAAAATTAGGGAATAAAATATAGAACAAAATTGGAATCTAACTCAGTGGTTATCTGTTTTTGACATTAGTTATTTTTCATTTTTGTGCAATTTCTGTAAAAAGTTTTACACGGATGTGCTGTCTTTGGCTAATCTCTCCTGTTAATCTCTCTCGTGTCCAGTTTTCTGACGTCATACATGTGTAGGGTTTGGAGGTGCAGTCCTAGAGGCAAACTTGACACATCCAAAGCCCGTATTGTAGGTTTTTAATATGCTGTGCCAACTTTTCCCAGGGATTTGTCTTCCTTTCCCTTCAGTGAGGAGCAAGGGTTTTGGTTGAGCTCTGGCCGGGACAGGAGGGCGTGTTGTGGGGCAGGTGACCTGTGGTCCTGGCCTCCCGGTCTGACGGCATGAGGCCAGCTTCACGGCTCTGGTTTTTGTCTCCTAGCAACAAGTCCAACACTCTGCCCCTGACCACTCGGTACAATGTCAAGTGTGTGGGGCTGTCCCCAGACGGCCGACTCGCCATCATCGTTGATGAAGGTAACCCACCATTGGTCGAGTGGTGTAGGGTGGTGACGGGTGGCACAAATTGTGGGAGGGGGCAGGCGTGGGCATCAGGGTGACACACAGCTGACTCCAGGTCCTGTTGGGGTGTAGGCCCGCACGCACACTGGGACCCGGGTGTGGGGAAGGGGGCAGTGGTGGGCGTAGTCCTTGGCCTGGAAATGGGGCTGGGCTTTATGTGCTGGAAGCCCAGTTCAGCTGTAGGTCAGGTGTCCCACGGTGGCCACTCCCTTCCTTCCTTCCTGCAGGGGGCAACGCGCTGCTGGTCAGCCTGGTCGGCCGGTCCGTGCTCCACCGCTTCCACTTCAAGGGCTCCGTGCACAGCGTCTCCTTCTCGCCTGACGGCAGGTAAGGGCCTCCCGGCTCAGGGCTGGAGCTGGCTGGTGCAGACCTGGGGGGCGTTTTCCACTTAGGACGTCCCCGTGGGAGCCTGTGCTGTGCCTTGTGTTGGCAGCCCAGACAGTCTTGAACCCGGTGATCCCGCCTGGTCCAGGCTCCTGCGGGTCTGCCCATGTGGCCCCTCTGCCCCGCCTGCTCCAGGCTGGTGGGCACACGCCTCCAGACCATGGGGCTGTGAAGGAGCCTCCAGCTTCAAAGTCACCGTGAGGAGGCCGTGTGGGGACAGGTTCAAGGCCCGAGGGAAAGGGGGCTGGTTCCCAGGCTGCTCACGCCTGGGCTGGTCTGGATGTGCCGTGGAAGGGGCGGCTCTGGTTCCGCTGTGAGTCTCACGTCCACACTGAGAAACCCCCTCGCCAGCACCCAGGTCCTGCCTGTCCATCAGGGCCAGTACCTTCCTTTCGGGTCCTCCCAGGGCTTCGGCAATGGGGTTGGTGGGAGGGAGCGCCTGAGGGAATACGCGCAGGGCAGTGGTGTGGCCGCTTTCCTGACTGCCTGCCGGTCCTCCTCCAGCCTGGGTCCCCCAGGAGCCAGTGAGGCAGGCCCCCAGGTCTGCCTCGCCAGGGACTGACCTCAAAGCAGGCCGTCTGTGCTCCCAGGGCCTGAGCTGGCCTCAGGTCCAGCTGGTGTTGAGTGTTGGTAACTGCCAGGACTACCGTTTCTGCCACAGGAAGTTCGTCATCACGAAAGGCAACATTGCTCAGATGTACCACGCCCCCGGGAGGAAGAGAGAGTTCAACGCCTTCGTCCTGGACAAAACCTACTTTGGGCCCTACGATGAGACCACACACATTGACTGGACAGACGATTCCCGGTGAGCCTGGGTGGGGTGGCCCGGGAGGCGGGGGCGGCCCGGGTTCCATTCTGAAATGGCCTCTCCTGCGCCTGGTGTGGGGCTGGATGAGGGAGGGTGCCGGGTTGGAGTTAGAGCCACACTGCTTGGCATTGGTCGCTAATTGGAGAGCAGGATCCACTCTGGTGAGGGGAGCTGTAACCCAGTGCGTTGGCCAGGTTCATGCCAGCACAGGTCTCATGGTCGGTGGGCGAGTTGGCAAGCCTTTCCCCGCCTGCGTGCCCGGGTGGCTATGGCTTATCCTCTCATGGCCGCCATCCCAGAAGGCACCTGAGAGTGGCTGGCTTTTTCTCAGCTGCCCGTCGTTCTGCGTTCAGGGAGAGATGAAGCCTGGCGGTGGCTGCTGCTTTGTACGGACCAGCTGGCCTTATAGATCTCTGGTCTCCGTGGAGGGTGGGGGGCGGGGACTCAGCCCCCAGGCAGCATGTCGGTGGGAGACAGCAGTCGCATGTTCCTGAGGGACAGGTCTATGGGAGAAGGGTGGGGTGCCCCGAGACCAGGCCTTCTCTGTCATTGCCATAAGCAGAGTTTGCCCCATTTGGGATCCGCTGTGCTTGGGGCAGCGCTCAGCTGGGAGCCTGGGGGTGAGCTGTCTCCTTTTCCAGGTGCTTTGCGGTCGGGAGCAAAGACATGTCCACGTGGGTGTTTGGAGCCGAGCGCTGGGACAACCTCATCTACTACGCGTTGGGCGGACACAAGGACGCCATTGTGGCCTGCTTCTTTGAGTCCAACAGCCTAGACGTACGTTCCTGCAGCCCCCCAGAGTCCCGGGTCCCGTCCCTGTAGATGTAGGTGCCCCTCCCCTGCGGTCCTCCCGGGTCAGTTGGGGAGTCATGGTGGCTGTTGGCTGCCCGTTGGGTCATCTCTCTGGGGCACGGGGGGGGGGGGGGGGGGAGGGGAGGCTTTGTGGACAGGTAAACAGGGTTCTTGTCAAGCTGCCTGTGGAGGGTGTGGGCCTGGGTCAGGGTGACCGTGCCCACCTTGTGCTCCCACTTGCAGCTCTACACGCTCAGCCAGGACGGAGCCCTGTGTGTGTGGCAGTGTGACACCCCCCCTGAGGGCCTGAGGCTGAAAGCTCCCACGGGCTGGAAGGCAGACCTGCTGCAGAGGAAAGAGCAGGAGGAGGAGGAGGAAGAAGAAGAGGAGGAGGAGCGGGAGACCACCATCCGAGGGAAAGCCACGCCGGCCTCGGAGGAGCAGCAGGGCAAAGTGAAGTACTCCCGGCTGGCCAAGTAGGTCTCCCGTCCACAGAGCGGGGGCCTCGTGCTAGAATGGGACTCTCCTGCGGACTCCAGCCTCGGAAGGGACCCGGCAGGGGATGTCACGGGGCCGGACCCAGAGGCACAGAACAGACCGCTCCTCCTAGGCCCATCATGGGGAATCCTGGCTCGGGCACCAGGATGGAGCTGAGAGGCTCCATGGGTCCCAGGCACAGGGAGGCTCAGGGAGTGAGGAGCTGAGGGTGGGAAGGGAGGGGGGACTCGAGGCAGGACAGTGAGGCCTGGCTTCCCGGGTGCCCACGTGGAGTGGGCGCGCTGGCCCCAGTCCCAGGTGGTCCTTCCAGCTCTGCTGTCCCCCATCCTTAGGTACTTTTTCAACAAAGAAGGAGATTTTAACAATCTGACAGCTGCAGCGTATCACAAGAAGATCCATCTCTTGGTCACCGGTTTTGCTTCTGGAATCTTCCACCTTCACGAGCTCCCGGAGTTCAACCTCATCCACTCCCTGAGGTGGGTGCCTCTGCTTTCTGGTGGGCGTGGTTTGTGCGCTTGCATGTCTGAGGGGCCAGTGGCGGGCGGACAGGGGAGGCCACGCTGTGCCTGCCCTGCTCTCGGGCCCTGAGTGGCCATAGGCCTGGTGGCCGCGTGGGCGGCTTCCCAGGACACCTGGCTTCCCTCCGTCCTGGCCAGGTGCTCGGAGGAGCGGAGGGGATGCAGCTGCTCCCTTCCCTGGGCTTTGGTTCCACGCGTGGGTCTCAGCATTTCCCCTCCTGTTCTGTCTTGGAGCACAGAGAAAGCTAAAATACCTAATTCACAAAATTACGCACCTTTGAGGGCTTGAAGGCAGGGCTGTGCTCTGGGGCTGCCCGGGCTTTGCATTGAGTTGTTGACAGAGGAGGGAGTGGGCCGGAAGTGTGTAGGCCGGAGGGGCTGGCCCTGGTTTCCGGTGGCAAGCTGGCCACCCTGGGTGGGGACAGGGGGCGCTTGTGCTCACGGAGTCCCACTTTCTGCTCAGCATCTCAGATCAGAGGATCGAGTCCGTCGCCATCAATAGCTCCGGGGACTGGATCGCCTTGGGCTGCTCAGGTTCGTCTTCCTGCCCGATGGTGTGAGAGCAGGAGTTTCCGCTCTGGGACACCTGCCAGTGGGCCCACCTCTGTCCCTGGGCCTCCTCCGGGCTCTGGGGACGCCTTCCGCTGTGAGTGGAGGGGGCTAGCGGTGGCTCTGGTGACGGAGCGGTCAGGGAAACTTCCAGAACAATGGCTTCTCTGACAGGCTGCAGTATGGGGCCCCTCTGCACACTGGTGACTCGGGTGGTTGGGGTGTCTGCTGGATCCCCTCACGCAGGTGGAGGGTGATGACAGCACCTGCCTCAGAGTGGGGTAGGCTCTCAGGGTGCAGCATGAGTCAGGGCTAGACAGACCCTTCCCTCACCCCGAATCTCACAAGCAATGGGGGCCTTTGTCTGCCGATGGGGCTGGTGCTGTGATCAGGTCCTCAGCTCCCTGTGTGCCCCTCAGGCCTGGGCCAGTTGCTGGTGTGGGAGTGGCAGAGCGAGTCCTACGTGCTCAAGCAGCAGGGCCACTTCAACAGCATGGTGTCCCTGGCGTACTCCCCCGACGGGCAGTACATCGTGACCGGCGGGGATGACGGCAAGGTGGGCTGTTGCCTTGGATTGGGCTGGTCGGCGGGGAGGGAGCATGGCTCGGGTGGAGGAGCTGTGGGGTCCTTCCCTGTCCTCCTGCTGGGACATATTGGGTTACCGAGGCACTGGGCGAGGCCTGGCTGCGGGGTTCAGCCCAGGGCTTGCAGGCCCGCTCACCTCTCTGGGCTCATGAAAAGGCATTTACAAGCTCACCCGGATCCGAGTGGAGTGGGCTCAGGTGTCTCCCAGACGTGAGCTTGGGCTCCAGGACTTGCAGCTGCTTGGTTGATGGGTCTTGGGTGCTACCAACCGCCATCTGACTTAATGCACTTCCCAGGGTGACACAGGGCCCCCGACAATCCCCAGCCCTCCCTCACGGGAGGAGGTGAGGGGCAGACGGTGTCCACACAGGATTTGTGTGTGTGTGTGTGTGTGTGTGTGAGCCCAAACCGGGGCCTGCTGGCTCCTCACTCCCACAGGTGAAGGTGTGGAACACCCTCAGTGGCTTCTGCTTCATCACTTTCACGGAGCACTCAAGCGGCGTCACCGGCGTGACCTTCACCGCCACTGGCTACGTCATCGTGACCTCTTCCATGGACGGGACTGTGCGGGCCTTTGACCTTCACAGGTGCCTCTTCTGCTCAATCTCTGGCTCAAAGCCAGCTGTTCCTCTGCTGGGCTGTAGAGTGAGGCTGAGGGTACTGGGATTGTCAGGCGGCGTGTGGTGTGGACTGAGGCTCGGGCTGGAGCCACAGCATTCAGGCCCCGGAACGCATGGGCGGCAGGGGCCTCAGCGGGCCATGTCAGCTGGGCTTCTCTCTCCGCGGCAGGTACCGGAACTTCCGCACCTTCACGTCCCCGAGGCCCACCCAGTTCTCCTGTGTGGCCGTGGACTCCAGCGGGGAGATCGTTTGTGCCGGGGCCCAGGACTCCTTCGAGATCTTCATCTGGTCCATGCAGACAGGCAGGCTGCTGGAGGTAAGGGCCGCTCGCCCCAGGAGCTGCGCTCCAGAAGGGTCGGGTGGTGCGGGACAGATGCAGGAGGGGCAGAGGTCACTGTTGACTCCAGTTTTCTGGCCTCGCTCCCTGCTTTCCTCATCCCTCAGCCCTGAGCTGAGAAGGGTCGTGTCTCAGCAGCCACAGCACCTGTGCTCCCTGTCCAGCAGGGGTCCATCCGCCAAGCTCGTCTCAAACCTCCTTTATGAACTGTTGTAGGTCCTGTCTGGCCACGAGGGGCCCATCAGCGGTCTGTGTTTTAACCCGATGAGGTCGATCCTGGCCAGCGCCTCCTGGGATAAGACAGTGCGCCTGTGGGACATGGTGGACAGCTGGAGGACCACGGAGACGCTGGCTCTGACCTCCGATGGTAAGCTGCACCGTGGGCTGAGCGGGCAGAAGTTCAGGCTCAGGAGGGAAGGCCTGGTCTCAGTGCTGGTCCTGCCTGTCTCAGCTGTGTGTTTGGGTGTAAGCCTGGGACTCCCAAGGGCCCCACAGCTGTCGGGGTTGGCAGCCCAGTCGTGTCACTTTGCATCAGGCTCCCCCCTAAGAGAGTGAGCTGGGGCCTGGCTGCAGGTTCCTGCCACTCTGCCCTGGCCGGTAGGTTAACCCTTGTCCACAGGAAGCAGTAGGTGCAGGGGCCCCACCGCAGGCTGGGTAGACCCTGCCACCTGGAGCCCCACCACCTGTGTTTGTGCATGAAGTTGCCCCATGTACAGCCAGCGGAGTGTGGACGTCCCATCTGCGGCAGCAGAGTTGATTGGTCACAGCAGAGACTGGACTGTTTGCTGTCTGGCCTGCATAGAACTCATCTGCCAACTCCAGGTCCCTGGGGGCTTCTCTGCCCCCCTCGCCCACCTGCCTCTGGTTCAGCCTCTTACTAGCTGGCCTCCTCTCTCTTTATGGGGCCTCCACACTGACCTCCATCTCCAGTTAGTCTGTTTCCAGTCTGTCCTTCAGTCTCGTCAGAATCACCTTTGCCGTGGCCTGTGTGTGACTCCCCTGTGCCCTCCTGCCAGCCAGGCTGGCCCTGCTTGCTCCTCCCTGGATCCATCTGTGGCCAAGTCTGGACCCCTTGCACTGGGGCCGTCTGCACTGGGGCCCTGCCTGCTCATGTAGCTCATGTGGTGTGAGCTGTTGGTGCTGAGGCCTTCCTCCTGGGGCGGAGCATCTCAGGGAGAGCTTGTGTGTCCCCATCTCTGCCCTGGCCAGGCCCATCCCTCAGGGAGCTGGCAGTGAGGACAGCGAGGGTGTGGCCCGTCTTCTGGAGCCTGGGTCTTCCTCAGGCTCTGATTCTCCATCTCTTTTCAGCTCTGGCTGTGACCTACCGACCCGATGGCGCAGAGCTGGCTGTGGCCACGCTGAACTCGCAGATCACCTTCTGGGACCCTGAGAACGCCGTGCAGACGGGCTCCATCGAGGGCAGGCACGACCTCAAGACGGGCAGGAAGGAGCTGGACAAGATCACCGCCAAGCACTCGGCCAAGGGGAAGTGAGTGCCTCGCTGGGGGCAGGGCGTCTTTCACCCGGGGCGTGCGCCCCGGCACCCAGGAGCCTGCTCAGCAGAGGGATCTCTTCCCCCTCACCCCCCAGAGGGGCACGGGGCCTGTGTTGGGGTTCTGTGTGGGTTAGTAGATCGCAGTGTCCCCCACCCTGGCCGTGTGAGCAGTGCTGCCCTGAGCACTCAGGGCTGGTGTGTGGGTACCTGGTCGGCTCTTTGAGGTCTGTTCCTAGGAAGGAGTTGCTGGGTGACTTGGGGCGACACTCACTTTGAGGAACTGCCGGATGGTTTTCCAAAGACGCCGCACCATTGCCTTGCCCCCCAGCAGTGGGAGGGTTCCGACCTCCCCACGTCCTCACCAACACGTTCTGCGCACCGTTCTGCATCGCAGCCGTTCTGGCAGGGAGCTGCTGCAGTTTGAGGGCTGTTCCCCAGAGCTCAGTGCGCTCACTTCTCTGCACCAGATGGCGAAACTCGTGGTTCTGATTTGCGTTTCTCTGAGGACTGACATTGTTGAGCATCTTTTCATGGGTCGGTTGGGTTGGTCATTCGATCGTCAGCTTGGATAAATGTGTCTCCAGAGCATTTGCCCATTTTAATTGGCATCAATGAGAACGGAGTCTCTCTCATTTGAAGATAATTCATATCTTCAAGATACAATGAGAGACTTAGCAGATAGTACGATTTGCAAATATTTTTCCCATTCTGAGGTTGTCTTCGCTTTCTTGATGGTGTCCTTTGAAGAACAGAAGTTTTTAATTTTGAAGACATCTATTTCCCTCTGGCTTCCCAAGGACACGCCCTGATTTGAACCACGTGGTCCTTTTGTGTTGAGTTGTGCCTCCCAGGAGGCTGCAGTCCATGCCCAACACCGAGGGGAACAGGACCAGAGTTGTAGACTGCAGGGTTCGGGTCCTGTGTGTGCAGGGTTAGGGTCCTGTGCGTGCAGGGTTAGAGTCATGTGGGTGTCTAGGCTGTGAGCCATGGAGGCTGCTGGTGGGAGGACCACATGTCGCAGGTCCCGGGTGGTGACTAAGTCCGAGTACCCTGCGCTGCAGGGCCTTCACCACTCTGTGCTACTCCGCGGACGGCCAGAGTATCCTGGCAGGAGGGATGTCCAAGTTCGTGTGCATCTACCACGTCAAGGAGCAGATTCTCAGGAAGAAGTTTGAGATCTCTTGCAACCTGTCGCTGGACGCCATGGAGGTGAGTGAGCAGCGGGGGCTCCATAGCACAGATCGGTGGGCTCAGGACCCAGTGTGGGGCGGGGCGGGGGTGTGGTGTGAGGGCGTGTGGCCGGGATGGGCCTGGCAGTCCGGCCCCTCTCCCTGTGCCTGTCCCCCACAGAGGCCCTCGGGGGTCTTCCGAAGGTTGAGTTAGAGAACCCAGCCCCCTGGGGCAGCAGGGACTCCTACCCAGCAGCCCCGGGCTCTGAGGGAGGTTCTGCTGTTAAACTGGCTTGATGCTGTCTCCTCAGGGTCCTGTGTCCTGTGCATGTCCTGGGCTGGTTTCCTTAAGTGTTACACACACAGGCAAAGGCGGAGAGACATGCTCCCCTCCCCCACCTCTTACGGAGATACCCGGGGTTTTACTCCTCTAGGAATTTTTGAACAGAAGGAAAATGACAGAGTTTGGCAACCTGGCGCTAATTGATCAAGATGCCGGGGAGGAGAACGGAGTCGCCATTCCGTTGCCAGGCGTACGGAAAGGTGAGCAGAGTGGGCTCTGCCACAGCAGGCTGCCCGGCTCACCCGCTTTTCATTGTCATTGCTGCCCTGGCTGATGTCTGAAAACTCCCTGCACACGTGTGTCTGCTGGAGGCTGGGCCGCAGGAAGCCTCCCTGACTTGCTATGAATAGGGCTGGAGGGCCAGGGACAGGCCTGCCACCTGGCCAGTGAAGGGACTCGCCTCATAAGGGATGTGCTGCCCTGTACCTGAGTGGTTCCTTTGATTTCCAGGTGACATGAGCTCGCGTCATTTCAAACCCGAAATCCGGGTGACTTCACTCCGCTTCTCTCCCACAGGTGAGCCAAGCAGGCGTTGTTGGTGCTGGAAGGGGTGGGGGTCAGGCATGGACCCACACGATACACCATGCCTCTGCTCCCACGGACAATGTCGGTCTCAGTGTCTGACTAGCTCTGTCTGAGCTGCGCTGTCCCCCATGCGTTAGGCATGGTCATCTTTGTCCTCTCTGGAGGGTGGCTGTGAAAGCTGTGACCTCAGACAGGCTGGGCTTGGGAACAGGGAGGCAGGCACCTGCTCTGAGCACCCTTCACATGTGCCGATTGGGACCATCCTGGGGGGCCGCTTTCTCGTCTACCATCCCCTATCCTGCCCCCCCACCTAGTGTCCAGCAGACCACCGCTGACAGCTGTGTGGAGGTGTCAGTACCCCAAGGCCTGGGGCCATTTGGGTGTGCAGACCAGAACATGACGGGGTGGTGGTGGGTTGGTAGCTGACAATCTCCAGCGTGGAGTGGTGACAAGGACCGTAAGGTGCAGAGCAGCACGTGGCACAGTGCCACTGTGAGCCAGCGGTACCGACCGCAGCCGAGAGGCAGGTCTGGGCCAAATGTTTACAGATCAGCCATGCCAATTTGTTTGCCCTTTTTGTCTGGGCACCGTGGTGGAGTTGAGACATTGCTGCAGAGACCACATGGCCTGCAAAGTTGGAAGTATCTGCTGCCTTTGCCAGGCCTGCCAGGGTAAACAGGGGGGAGCACCTCTGTATCCGCTGCCACGTGCACACGGTGCGGGAGGACGGCTGGCACCAGTGGCCCGGGTGCTCCTCCCCGAGGAAGACGTCCCCGTGCTCCTTCCTGTGCTGCTGCATCAGGGACCACGCACTGCTCGGCGCCTGTTCCTTACATAAGTGAGGAACAGGAGAGTAACTCTGGAGCCATGTGACTGCTTCCTTTCACAGGGCGCTGTTGGGCAGCCACCACCACCGAGGGGCTCCTTATCTACTCTCTGGACGCCCAGATGCTCTTTGACCCCTTTGAGCTGGACACCAGCGTCACCCCTGGGCGGATCCGGGCGGCACTGCGCCAGAAGGACTTCACCAGGGCCATCCTGATGGCCGTCCGGCTCAACGAGAAGCTGCTGCTGCAGGAGACCCTGGAGTCCGTGCCCTGGGATGAGAGTGAGCACCAGGCCCGGCTGGGGCAGGGCTGGGGGCTGGAGCTGCCAGGACCCTGCACCCACAGCTGCTGGTCAGGCTCTCGGGTTCTGTGCACGTACAGAAAGGGCATGAGCTGTAATCGGCTTTCCTCCTGGTTTGAGTTCTTTGCAGAGTGAGTGTGGGTTTCCTTCTCTTACAGTTGACGTTATCAGCTCCTCCCTCCCCGAGTTGTACGTGGAGAAAGTGCTTGAGTTTTTGGCTTCATCCTTCGAAGTGTCTCGCCATCTGGAGTTCTACCTCATATGGACTCAGAAATTGCTCATGGCGCATGGACAGAAGCTGAAGTCCAGGTACGACGTGCTTACTGCTCATTCGTCTGCAGATAAAAAGGGAATCTTAGCATGCAAACATGGCGTGAATAGAGGTCTTTATGGGGGTGCACAGCATGAAGTGAGGCCTCTGCACGCGTGTGTGGTGTGGCGTGAGGCTTTCAGATGCACATGCACCGCGAACGGGGGCCTTTACAAGCACACACAGCGTGACGGGCGGCCCGCGGGGCCTCTCATAGCCGCTGAGCACTGAGGGGAGTTTCCTTTCCAGAGCAGGGAACCTGCTGCCGGCAGTTCAGTTCCTTCAGAAGAGCATCCAGCGGCACTTGGACGATGTTTCCAAACTGTAAGTTCTGCCAGCGTCGGTGGGCTGGGTAGGGGCTGTGTCACCGCCAGCTGGACCACACCAGGGTCCTCTCATTCAGAGATAAGAGATACAACAGCTGGGTATTGTCAGGTTTGCATAGAGGGTGGTGGGTGCTGGTGAGCCAGCGTTTCTGGTGGAATAGAAATCACTCCTGCTTTCACTAACGCGACCCTTGTCCTTTCACAGCTGCGACTGGAACCGCTATAACATCCAGTACGCTCTGGCAGTTTCCAAGCAGCGGGGCGTGAAACGCCCCTCGGAGCCGCTGGGAAGTGAGGAGGAAGCCGATGCGTCTGATGATGAGGACAGTCTGCACCTGCTCAGTGGAGGACATGGGGATGGGGATGGGGATGACGGGGATAGACTGTTGATGTAAAGCTGGCTGCGTTGCAACCCCGTTCATTTCGGTTAAGATTATGGAAGATCCACGGCTGTCTGGTCCCGGACAGTGAGTGGAGGGCAGTCCGGGGAGCTGGAAACCACCACTGAGGACTCGCTCTGTGCAAGAACCCAGCATCAGAGTGAGCAGACCGGTCCCTGGTCAGCTTGGGCTTGGCGCCCAGGGCTGGCCCAGGACCTGATGGTATGAATAAGAAAGTGCTGAGCGCCTGCTACTGAAAATGCCTTTTCAAGAGGCAAATAGGTTCATATTTATAGACTCATGAACTTTGTATGAAAGTTATTTATATTTTTAATATGAAGTTTTAATGGGACATTTAGGGATGAAAAAGATGGGATTTTCTAAAATGTAAATATGGATTAAATCTAAACTCTGAGTTAAAATGTTGATAATGTATCGTGAGTGTAACTGTCATGCGGGGGGGGGGGGTCTCAGCCACTCACCCACTGGCACCTCGATGCCAGGGGAACAGGTGAGCAGGACAGCCTTCATGGCCCCCATCCTAGGCTGCCTACCCCATAATCTTTCCGTAGGGTCTGGGCAGAGAGCAGCTGCTTGACTCTGACCCTGGAGAAGGACCAGACGGGCCTCCGGAGGAGCTCAGAGACCTGCTGTGCCAGCTCCACCCTACCGTGTCCTTTGGGCAGCGTCCCTGAGAGTAGCTCGGACCAGCTTCACCACAGCCACGTGCTTGGTCCCCTTTGCTGGTAGTAACAGCCCCAGGTGCAGTGCTTGCCCCAGAGTGTACGGGAATGGTTTTGATTATCAGGTGTAGCCACAGGTCATTGGACAGCCTGGCTCTCTTGTGCTCCTCAGAGTAGATACCTGCCCACCTCCCTAGGCTGATGTGAGTCTACCTGGCCAGGTGGGGGTAGTGAATATGACACCTGGTATACTGGTATCTGCCGCCACCACCACCCAATAGGAATGCCCTCTGTGGCAGGCCTATGCCTGCTCATGGCTTCTAACCCATCTGTTCACCCACAGTGTATATGCTTAGGCCGGCAGAGCTCAGCTCAGGTCACTGGGTGTTTGTTCTACACCTTCCCCACCTGTAACGTGGGCTGGATAAAGATGTATTCCCTCTCCACATGAGCTTTTCAGTAAGCCTCACGGTGTGCACAGGGAAGTACAGCTGAGCAAACCCACATGGAGGTGTAATAGGAATGGAAGGCGAAGCTCAGCGAGTGGGGCCCAGAAGCAACAGCTCTGGGTTGTGTCTGCAGTCCAGCCTGTTGCTCACCTGCAACTTCTCAAATATTTAAAAATCTGTGTTAGTTTGAAACTTCAAGGAAAGGTTAAAGCACCTATCCAGGCATTTGTATGCCTACCGGCTCCTGGATAACTAGGTGTGTTTTCATGCTTGTCCCCAGTTTGCAATGATTAGTGTAAGGGCGCACACTGAGCATCGAGGGCAGGGAGAGAACAGACCTCACGGGCTCTGGATGGAAGGACACGCCACAGCCTGGGGCTATCCTAGTGAGAGTGGCGTCTCTAGGGCCTGCAGTTTGCAGGAGGCGCAGGGAAAGACCCACGTGGGAAAAAAACAAGGAGCGGCAGGCCTGGGGCTGCATTCGGATCCCGACACAAACTGGGAGCCTCAGGTCTGAACGCTCGTCTCTGCTGCTCAGGAATCGCTTTTATGGGTGAGCTGACATAGGCTATTTCACTGCGGGCGCGGCCCTGAACCCGCCGGGGCTGGGGGCGCGAAGCTGGGGCGCGGGGCGGGAGGGAACCAGCGAGGGTCGAGAGCCAGGAGGTCCCGCGACCGACGCGAGACCAGGGACCCGGAAAAAAACGCCCCAGTTGCCGCGGGCTGAGCCGCAGCGCCGCCCGGCGACTGCGCAGGCGCGGCCCCGCCCACCGCCGCTCGCGAAGGCGAAACTCGGTGGCTGCGCAGGCGCGGCCCCCCCACCGGCACTCGCTCGGGGGAGTAGGGTGACTGCGCAGGCGCCACGGAGCGGGCTCCCGCACGGGTCTCCTCCGCGCAGTGACCCTCTGACCCCGCTGTTCCGGCGCGGCCATGGCGGCTGTCAGGGCCCTGTTGGCACCCCGGCTGGTGGCGGCGGCCTCTCCGTTCGCGCCGGCCCCCTGTCTGCGGCCGCTGCTGCTCACGGGGCCGGCGCCCGCCCCGCGCGCGGCCTTCCACGGCTCCGCGCCGCGGCCGGGGCCCAGGGTCGCGCTGGTGAGTGCGCGCCCGCGGGGACGTGGGGCGGGCCGCTGAGGTCGGGCTCTCCCCGCCCCCGCCCCCGCCCCCGCCCGGTTCCCAAACTGAAACATCCCCGATCCCCCCGCCACGTGGGCCAACCCCACCGCGTGGACTCCCGTGACCCGCGCTCCCCCGCAGGTGCTGTCCGGGTGCGGAGTCTACGACGGCACGGAGCTCCACGAGGCCTCGGCGTAAGCCCCCTGGACAGTGCCCTGGGGAAGGGGTTGTCACGACATAGGGATTGACACGACATAGGAAGGCACAGGGGGGAGTTCTAAATTACAGCTGTAAAGTACGAGACACAAAATAAACTGCTTCAGTATCACCTGTGACATCTAGCGGTTTGAACACCCACGTGTTACAAACATTGGGATCAGGTGCCTGAGTTTTGGAGCTGGTTTCCCCCCTCTATCAGCCGGGTTTCCATCCATGCAGCACCCTTGCAGCGTTCCTGGGTGTAGACTGTCACTCATATAAACCTGTCGGTTGTTACTGAGTTAGGAGCCTGAGGCTGTTGGCTGTGCTTGGCCTCAGAGCCCTTCCATCCCGGGATTGCCATCATGTGATGGTGTTGGCGTTAGACAAGGCGTGGAATTCAGAGTGTGCGGAGGTGGGTGGCAGAGGGCCAGGAGGGTTTCCAGGTGGGGGAATTAGGGAGTGGAGAAGGCAGGAGCAGCGGGGCACAGTTTGAAACCTCCCAGCATGGACCAGGAGCTGTACATGGAGTGCCCATGAAGTTGCAAGAACAGCAGAGCCCAAGTGAGTACCAGGGCGGTCCCGGCTCTGCTGGGTCCTGCGTCCTCCCAAAGGGGCACAGTGACAGCACCGAGTCTGGGACTGATGGGTGAGTTGCCGCATGCCTGGCACAGAGCAGCCCTCTGGGAGACCTGCCTGTCTCCGTATCTCCCACCTCCACGGCAGCAAAGTTGGGGGACACCTGGAATTAAACTTACTACCGTGAACCGAACCCACCTCAGACTTTTGAGACCCACAACAATTGGCTTGTGGGAGGGCGGTACCCCCACAGCAGCCTGGGAACCAAACACCCAGACTGTGACACCAGCCAGGTCACCCCTCCCTCTGCACCTCCGTTTGTAAAGGGAACATGGAGACTGGCTTGCAGTGCAAGCTCGTTCAGTGACAATGAATTCAGATTGTGGGGGTTTGGACCACAGCCTTTTGCAAAGCAAGTGGGATATTAATGACACAAGGAATTTATACCTGGCATTCGGCTAAAATCCTGAGAGAGAAACGCGTTGACAGGTGAAGCTGGGTCGGGCCTGTCTCAGAGCCTGGTGTGATTTCCTCCCTCGCAGGGCGCTGGTGCACCTGAGCCGTGGCGGGGCCGAGGTCCAGATCTTCGCTCCTAACATCCCTCAGATGCACGTGATTGACCACACCAAGGGGCAGCCTTCGGAGAGCGAGACCAGGTGTGGGTCCCGCCCCTCTCGTCCTTGGCTGGGAGCTCCCTGGGAACCTGCAGGCAAGCTCTGTCAGCCCAGGCAGGGCCGCACCTGTTCCAGTGAGCATCCTTCCTCAGGCTCCTGTCTTCCGGTCGGGGCTAATGCAGCGAGCCAGTGTTCCTGTCCCTACTTCTTTCCACTCCTCACCAAAACACATTACTGCAGAGTGAGCTCCATACTTTGACCAAAGGGATGCGCCTCAGTTTGGCGCCTCACTGCCTGCCTGGGCCCACGTGTCTTTGAGGAGCTCCCAGCAGTGTTTCTGTTCCCGTGGCTCTGGTGCTTGAGATCTCCCCTCCTGTGGGCTGTGGGCTAGGGGCTGGGTCCTAGGTCCTAGTCAGGACCCTGGCCTAGGGGGGAGTGGCTCCCACTGTGGTTGCTGCACTCACCGGATGCAGGAACTTCCTAACTTCCCCACCACCGCCCTGCCCATCAGTTCCACATAAATGCTGTGTGCGTCAGACACGTAGGGTCTGCCTTCCTGGTGGCCCCTGACTGATGCGAGAGGCTCCAGATGACCTGGTGGGTTGTGAAGTGCTGACCTGAAAGGTCCTGCAGACTTTTACATCGCTGTAGCTTTAATTGCCTTTTCTGTGTATTGACGTAAAATTCACATGGGAGCATACTCCCTGGGGCTGAGAAAACACGGCCTCTTGTCCTGTGGGCTCCTGCCTGCCGTTCTCCCATCTGCGCTGAACCTTGTCTTGGCTTCTTTGTGCTCTTTCCCAGGAATGTTCTGGCTGAGTCAGCAAGGATCGCCCGTGGCAAGATCACTGACCTGGCCCAGCTAAGTGCAGCCAACCACGATGCTGCCATCTTTCCTGGGGGCTTCGGAGCTGCCAAGAACCTGTGAGTGTCTGAGCTTGGGGCCTTGGGCTTTCTACCTGGCGCAGTAGCTGGGGACCAGGTGGCGACATGAGCCGCTGCTGAGGTCTCGGGTCCAAACGATGCAATAGCCGCTCTGACGGAACCAGGGCAGGATGGGGCTCAGGTCACATTTTGGCAAGACTTGAATTCTCCTCTGCCTGCTCCTTTCCGAGCCCTCCTGGCACCTGGCCCTGTTGTGGGTGTGACTTCTCTGACCTAACCTCCGTGCCGGTGTGTCTCCTCACAGCAAACCATTGTCTTCCTGCAGGCGCCCACGCTCCTGTGTGTTTTCTTTCCGGTCACATGACCGTCCTGACCAGCACCCTTGGGTCTTTGCCACGCAGCTGGTTGGGAGCCTGGGAGGGAGGCCGTCACTATGACGTCCGTTGGGTTTCAGATCCTCTTTCTGTTCTCTCATTCCTTATTCCTGAGTTTCATGGAAATTGTCTTCCCTGGCCTCACTGTCCCAGGACCTGTCTCCTGTGGTGGGCAGAGGGGTTGAACACGCAGCGTAGTGTGTCACCCTGCTTCTATGTGTTTGATGGAAACACAGCAGATCAGCAAATCGGCCCTGAATGGAACTTTTCCTGTGTCACTCGTAAGAACGTTCCTTCCCAGGCCTGGGGTCTGTGGTGACAAACCGCCTTCCCGCTGACTAGGCCATTCCTGGGGCTCTGCAGCTTCCTTGCTCCCCACCCTCTGCTGCCGGCGCCTGCCCGTGCAGCGCTCTAGGAATCACCACTTCCTCCTGCTGCTCTCTCCTCATCCCCTTAGCTCTCGGACTGAGTGGGTACTGCTCTCCCACAGCCTTTCCAGGTCACCCCCTTTGTGTCCT
Organism: Pipistrellus nathusii; assembly: GCA_963693515.1. Classification (NCBI taxonomy): domain Eukaryota; kingdom Metazoa; phylum Chordata; class Mammalia; order Chiroptera; family Vespertilionidae; genus Pipistrellus; species Pipistrellus nathusii. Next base: position 189,768,229 of record OY882859.1, on the reverse strand, counting down.
CGCCGTGCTGTTCACACCATTTGCAGGTGTCTACCTAGGTGCTCCCTCCTAGGCGCTCCCTTCTAAGCGCTCCCTCCTAAGTGCTCCCTCCTAAGTGACTTTTCGGGGTGTTGTTGGGCCTGGCCGGATCGCTGAGCCCAGTGGTCCTTTGTATACTCCTTCATGGAGTCTCCGCCCCCCCTCCTGCACCTCTTCCCATTCTCCCCATGAATTGTATTCACATGTTGCCTTGCTGCCATCATGTTTGGACTGCAAACCTCCCCCTACTGACCCACCTTTCCAGCTGCCTGCCCCGGAGTCCTGTTGGAATATCTTGCTGATCTTTAGCGCTGACTCCTTCACCAGAATGAGAGAGCAGGGAGATGGAGCAGGGGAGGCTTCAGGCCTCACCCTGTTTGAACATTATCCCCATCACCCTGTTTGAACAGTTGACCCCCACGCTGGCTCTGTCCATCTGGGCGTCCTGCACCCAGAAGTGATGGGCAGAGGTGGTTATGTTCCCTAAAGTCTGACTCTGCTCAAGGCCACTCTGTATGCTGATGCCTTCAGACGCAGCCCTGAGAAGGCTGCTTTTCTGTCCAGAGCCCTGCCCCTGCCTCACACCCACTCTCGGTCCCCAAAACCAGCCATTCAATGACTTCCCCATGTCACCGTCTTCACCAGCTTCCTGGTAGGAGATGCAGAGAACTGTCTGGCTTTTCACCTGCGACAGGACCGGGGTTTCTTTCTCCGAAATATAAGCTGGTTTCACAAACCGCTGGTCTCACTTCTGACGGTTAGCACCGCCCGTGGGGCGTGTCCCCAGCATGGCTGACACCTGGTTGGCCTAGGAGCCCAGACAGGAGGTGCACCGGGTTCTTGGTGTGTCTGTCTCTCGGAGTTGAAGGGTGTGGGGCACCCTGGGCCAGCATGCACTTCTAGTCGCTGGCCCCATTCTTTCCTGCTTTCCCAGAGGAAAGGCCCGCTCCTACATCAGTGGTTTCCTACCGGGTGGCTGCTGTGCTCATTTGGGTGCAGCAGGTGGCAGCAGGCGAGTTCAGTGGTGACAGAAGTTACCTGGTTCCTCATGGTGGGACCTGGCACTGTTGCTAGCTTTTGTGTGTATTTCCCGAGATATTCACATATGTGGTCGTGTTAAAATTTTAACCAGACGGTAGCCTCTTAACAGTGTTGGTCCGTTAATAGTCTTAACAGCTGCAAACACACCCCACTGGGTGGATGACCCAACGTCAGTAGGTGCTCATGATATGCAGTCCTCTTTTCTCCTAATACATTTTGGCGGTGCAGTTGACATGCATGTTTTAAATGATGCATCTTGACGGGCCAGGAGAGTGGCCACCCGTCAGTCCTTTGTGCCAATGCCATGCAGGCGTCTAGGATGGAGGAGGAGGACCCACAGACAGAACACGGGGAAGCCCAGCATGTGGCTCTTGGCAAAGAGGGTGCACTTTGAAATTTGACGGGTCTCTCCCAGTTGCCTTCCATGGAGATGGTACAGGCAGGGCAGACCCACCACCTGGGAGGGCAGACTATTCCAGACCCTGAGCCACTCTTGCTCTGAAGAAAAAGATGGCGTCTTGTTTAATTTGCATTCCTCTTCCTTGTCAGTCAAGTGGAGCACCTGTCACTGGCTTTAGGCCAGTGCACATCCTGCTGCCCCTTGGTGGTGTGGCTCGCAGTCCGAGGCTTCACCTAGCTCTGGGTCTGCTTTTCCCACCTCACCTCTGCTGCCCCACCTCTTCCTCCCGCTTTCCATGCTGTTTTCTCTTTAAAAAACAAAACAGAAAAGCATACAGTGGTATAAGAAGTCACATATTGTGTACATGTGCACACAGGCTAATCATCTCCTTTGCTGAGGATTCCATGGACTCACACATCAGAGCTCTGTGGCAAATAGCCAGGGGCTCTGAGGTGTAAGGCTGCCTGTTCTCCCTGCAGGAGCACATTCGCCGTGGACGGGAAAGACTGCAAAGTCAACAAAGACGTGGAGCGCGTCCTGAAGGACTTCCACAAGGCGGGGAAGCCCATCGGGTAGGTTCTGCTGCCCCAGGAGCAGGCCTGGGGGCAGGTGGGCCTCTGGTGACTGGCAGTGGTGGGCAGGGCAGGTGGCCAAGCCCGGGGCTTGTAACTGGCAACTGGGAGCTGCTACTGTGAGCTGTGTGGTCTTGAAAACTCGGCCCCTTTCCTCCTCTTAACTGCGGGATTTCACAGGTGCCTTCCAGCTCTGAAAATTCTGTAGTCTTGTGGTTGCATTGGTTTCTCCTGATGGCTTAACAGGAAGGAGAGGGGGTGATTGACAGGTTCCATAATGTTCCCCGGTCCTTCCCTGACCACCATCCTTTCCCAGCACCCCTGCCCCTTGCCTGGTCTCCATCCACCCTCCTGTCCTTACTCAGCTAGTTGGCCCTTATCTTCCACTGTCACTGTTGCTCTGTGCACTGTTCCTGTCACCATGTCCTTCTCGACTGCCCTCTCTTCCTTGTGGAGCCTGGCCGGCCGCACACTAGAGTCCCCCTGCTTCTCTGCACCCCCAGACTCATCGGCACAACCATTGCTCATGCCACAGCGCCTGGTCCTTGGTCCTGACAGACAGGTGAGGCTGGCCATACCTGCAACCAGCAGGGGCTCAGAAACTTGATGGCCACCCTGTATAAGACCTGATTTCATCAGACTTTCGTGTCCACAAGTGTCCCAGTGGCTGCTTCTCACTCCTGCTGCGTGGTTTGTCCACGTCAGTGAGCCAGAGCGCAAACGTCTCCCGTGTTCAGAGTCAGTCACTGGGAGAAGGCTTGGCAGGAGCACAGCGCACACACTAGGAACAAATTTGCGGGATGCAAACTTAAGGCCGTTCCTGGCTCCCGTGGGTGCTGCTTGCAGCCGTGTCACTGGCAAACCGAAAAAGAGCAGCTTATGTTAGACCCCTTCATCCTAGTGGGAGACAGAGGCTGCTGAGGACAGTCCCCGCTGACAGCGTCTCAGACTTCAGTCACGTGCAGAGCTGGCCCAGCAGCCGTCCTGGAGCCCTGCCGCACCACCAGTGCCAGCGAGGGTCCGAGCCTGGGAGCGGTCTGCGCATGTGCCTCCTGCCCGCCTACACTGGACCTGTGGTGCGGCCGAGGGCATCCACGCTGCGCGTCTCCCCTCAGAGCTGCAGAGGCTCTGCCCCCTGACCCTGTTCTCCTTCGCCTTCAGCTTGTGCTGCATCGCTCCTGTCCTCGCGGCCAAAGTGCTCCCTGGCGTCGAGGTCACCGTGGGCCACGAGCAGGAGGAAGACGGCAAGTGGCCGTATGCCGGCACCGCGGAGGCCATCAAAGCCATGGGTGCCAAGCACTGTGTGAAGGGAGTGACCATATCCTTTCCAGCAGCGGGGACCCACGTGGCGAGGGGTCTCCCCTTCTATGGCTGGGCAAGCGACGTCTCCAGCCAGGAACTGCCCGAGCGCCGTGGGTGTAGAGAGCCCCGGTCAAAGGCGGGTCACACCCCGGGTCTGCTCCTGGACCCGAGATGTCTTGGAGATGACCCCGTCACCCCTGGGCGCCCGCCCGTGCTGAAGGCGGCTGTCAGCCTCAGTGTCTTTGTGAGCAGTTAGTTTCAGGTGTCCCTGTGCCCCCTGGCACAGAGCAGCCAGCAGACCCGTGTCCGGTGGGAAGGACCGGGCTGGCCCCGGGTTTTATGTAGGTCCAGGGCAGGTGGGGCGAGGCCAGTTCTGTCACCTCAGGTCTGCGTGAGCAGGGGTGAGGAGGCGGTCCCAGGTGGGATTGGCCTCTGCTCTGCCGTTGCCGGCACGCAGCTGAGCTCTCTCAGTTTTCTTGATCTGAAAAGCAGAGGTGCTGCTGCTGCCTTTAAGGTTGTGGGTGCGTGTGGGTACCGAGGGGCACACTGCTCTCCAGCTTTGTGGGGCTGACGCGGTTCGCTGAGGCGTGAGCTGCTTGCTTTCTCTTGGGAGCGTGCTGGTCACGTTCCCGTGTAGTTCAGCTGCACAGATTGTGAGAAGTGGCCCTGCCAGCAGATTCCTCGGGAAGAATGCCCCTCTCCCCCGTCACCTTGGGAAGGACGGGACGCTTGTTCTGAGGGCAGCTGGGAGCAGTGGCCGGTATGTGCTTTGTGCCTAAAACTTCCCCTCGTCCTTGCTGGACGGAGTTTTCCCTAACTTCTGTGCACGAAGCTCACGTGGACCAGAAAAACAAGTTGGTCACGACCCCAGCCTTCATGTGTGAGACGGCGCTCCACCACATCCACGACGGCATCGGGGCCATGGTGAAGAAGGTGCTGGAGCTCGCCAGGAAGTGAGCTGCCTGCTCTGGCTTCGCCTCATCCACCAGGCGGAGCTGGCGGCCTGCTGTGCAGTCCAGCACGGAATATGACACACTTGGGGTCAGATAATTGGTGTGAGAGTCGTCATCAGCTCTGCTCGGCTCACCTTCCTTCCAGGAGAGGAGGAGGCGGCTGGAGTCCCCTGCCTGTAGGATGGAGTGGCGGATGGAGTGGCGGCTGGCCTGGTGATTCCCGGAAATGACAGTCCGCTTTCTCAGGAAGCCAGTCAGGTGGAGGTATTGTATAACCTCAGGTTCACCTAGCTTCAGAATACTTAGTGTTTGGAAGGGAAAAATAATTTTAAGTTTATAAATATAATCAGAAAACTTAAAACATGGTTATTGACAATTAAAGATTCTCTAACCTGGAGTAAATATGTACTCATTGAAACGTTCCTGGGATTTCTGTAGCAGGCAGCCACATGTCGGGTCTTCTGAAATGGACAAATGAAAAATGTAAATGAGGTTTCTTAATTAGTCTCAGTTCTCTTAAATTTCGGGAAGAAATTGCAGTCCTCAGCGTAGGTGGGGGCTGCTGGGTAGAGACTGTCAGGTGGTCCCAGCACGAGCAGCAGCTGACACTGGTGTATCCAGAAGGCACAGTAAATTCTGCCATGTTCCCTTTGAATTGCAGTTTCTGTTATGGGGAGAGGGCCTTCAGAGGGACCACCCAAGTGTGGAGCACCTTCCCCTTTCGGCCAGTGTTCCTTGGGGGCGCTTGGGGGCGCTCCGGACACATAGACGCCACAGTGTTTGTGCTTTGTTTGGTTTGGGAAAGCTCCTGGGTGGAAGCAGCTGGATTGTTTCATTTGGTCCATTTCCCATTGCACTGTCGGAGAACGGGTGCAGGGACAGGGCCTGCTACTCCCTCCCCCACCCCTGCCAGGGAGGGCGGGTGATGGACACCCCTCTGCTGGCTTTCTGGGCTGTGATTCCTGGCACCACGCTCACCCAGGCCCTCTGGCTCACCTGCATCTGGTTCAGCCCCTGGCATCCCAGTCCTTTCTCCACGGGAACCCCCTTGTTTGGCCGTCAGCTTTTCTCCCACTGAAGCTGGGCCCCTGGGCAAGAGCCCCCATGGTGCACCTGCCAGCACCAGCCATGAGGGCCAGGCCTGTCCTTGCTTGTGCAGCTAAAGGAAACCTCGCAGGACCCGTTGGAGGGCATGTAACAGGTTGAAGTCTCCTACTTAAGAAAGGTGCTGATTGAAACACGTGTGTGAGCATGTGGGTGCACGCATCTGGCAGAACGTGCAGATCTCAATCATGCACCTTGGTGAGTTCTCACAGTGAATGCACTCCGGAACCTCCACCCGGACCCAGAGACCACGGCCCCAGACCTGAGCCCACGGGTGCCAGTGCGTCTCGGCTCCAGCACAGGGGAGCCTCGGCTGTGGGCTTCCCCTGTGGAAGAATCTCCAGACGGGTTTCTCCCCTGGGGTGTCTCTCACGTTCCACGCCTCCACGAACGTCTCATCATGTTCCCTGCACTTTCACAGGCAGCTGCCAGGCTGTTGGGCAGAGCGGGGGTGTTGTGCAGTTTTAGTGGGAATGGCAACAGCACTCCTGCGTGTCCATGCTGTGTGCCACCAGCACGCGTGACCTGCTCTCCCGTCTGCTGGGTGTGGTTGGCCGTCGGCCTCATTCCAGCACCCTGGTAGGAGGATGGTGTCTCCCTGATGTCCACTGAGGCTGATGACCTTTTGTATGTTTTTCAGCCTTTTGGCAATCCTCTCGTGAAGGCCCTGTCCATCTCCGGTGGTTGTCTGTCTTGTCATTGGGGTTACCTATGTGTTCTGGCCACAAGGCCTTTGTCAGTTAAGTGGGTCACCCATATTTTTTCCCACTGTTTTCATTCTCAAAGGCGTCTTGGTGAGCAGATATTCCTCGGTTTTTAATTTATTTTTTAAAAATATATTTTATTGAGTTTTTACAGAGAGGGAGGGATAGAGAAGTTAGAAACATTGATGAGAGAGAAACATTGATCAGCTGCCTCTTGCACACCCCCTACCAGGGATGTGCCCGCAACCAAGGTACATGCCCTTGACCGGAATCGAACCTGGGACCTTTCAGTTCACAGACTGATGCTCTACCACTGAGCCAAACCGGCTTCAGTCTCGGCTCCTCATTTTTAAAAAATATCTTTTTATTGGTTTCAGAGAGGAAGGGAGAGGAGGAGAGAGATTGAAATAACAATGATGAGAGAGAATCATTGATTAGCTATCTCCTGCATGCCCCCTACTGGGGATCAAGCCCACAACCTAGGCATGTGCCCTTGACTGGAATCAAACCTGGAACCCTTCAATTCATAGGCCAACGCTCTACCCACTGAGCCAAATGGCTAGGGCAGTCCTCATTTTTACGTGGCTCATTGATCACCCTTCACTTCACACTTGGGTTTCTCTGTTATTCCTCTCCACCTTTCATCATGAAGGCATTTTCCTGTGTTGTTGTCTTCATTCCTGTTGTTTGACCTTCATTCAGATCAGTGGTTCATCTAGAATCAGAGTTTGTGACTCCATCTGCTCTGCAGTGTGGTTTGTCAGAACTGGACCCTGGAAGGGGGCAGTAACCCCTCCCCCCACGTCTACCCACTCTGGGCTCACCCCCAGGGCTTGGTGATCAGAAGTGCTATGGACAGGGTGCCCGAGAAATGGAGCCTGTACTCGGGGAACAACAGGCTGGCCGGATTTCACCTCCTCTCACTTCTGCTTCACCTGTGGTAACCTGGCCAAAGGGCAGGTGACCAAAAGGGAAGGGAGAACTTACAAGGAAACCCCAGAAAGCTGGTGGGTGTCCCTCAGGCCTCAGGCCCTTCCCTTGTGTACTTGGTCACTGTGCATCCCATTGCTTTTCCATGCGGTGCTAATGGTGCGGGTCAGATGGCACTTCCTGCCCTTCCTGAGATCCCACTGTGCTGGAGAAAGAGGGTCACCTGTCCCACTTACACCCATCCCACGTAACCATTGCGGAGGCCTGGGCAGTGGGTTCCTGGTTGTCCCCTGTCATAAGAATAAGCTGGGACTTGGGTCAAGCAAAGACTGCTGCTCGGATCTGAAATGTTGGCGAGGCCCCAGCAGTCTGAACCCGAGTTCAGCCAGTTATTTGTTTTGATGATTGAGTGCCTACTGCATGCTCAGAGCCAGAGGAAACGGGCAGACGTGACCCCAGCACACACAGAGCTTGTGATTTTACAGGCTGGGGGCACAACCGGCATATAGGCAGGTGAGCCATGGAACCAACAGACCGTGGAGGACACCTGAGCACACTGGGAAGGAGGACCAGTGGGGCCAGGGTGGTCAGGGACGGGAGGGGACTAGGCACCTCTGAGGATGAAGTGGAGTGAGCAGGTGGCTATGTATGAAGAATGTTTCAGGCAGGAGCAGCCGGTGCAGAGGCTCAGTGGGAGCACCAGCAGGGTCAAGGACAGCACGACATAGGGGCAGTAGGGCCATGGTGGTGTGGTATGTGTGGCCAGTCCCTTGAGGCTCCTTGACCAGAAGACCTAGCCATGGAGCGTGCCTGTGGTTCAGGCCCTGCCACCAGGGGCACCACAGAGCTGTCCTGGGGTCTGGCTGCAGGCTCCCTGGTTGACAGCCTGGGTGGGTGGCCTCCCTGAGTCTCCTCTGCCACCTCCATCAGGGGCAGAGCGTCTTCAGAAAGCTCTAGAGTTTCTCAAGTATAATGTTAGCTGTGGGTTAATTATAGATTTTCTTTGTTGAGTTGAGGAAGTTTTCCTCTATTTCTAAGTTTCCAGGAGGGTTTTTTTTTAAAATGATCATAAATCAGTGTTAAAATTTGTCAAGTGTTTTTCTGTGTTTATTGATGGGAACTTGTGATTTTCCTTGTTTAGCCTGTTGATGACATAGTTGATTTTCAGATGTTGAACCAGCCTCGCATGCCTGGAATAAATTACTTGGTTGTGGTGTTTAATTCTTTTTAAATGAGTGTATTTGACTTGTTAATATTTTGCTGAGGATTTTTGCATCTTTGTTTATGAGAGATGCTGGTCTGCAGTTTTCTTTTTTTTAAAATTTTTTTAAAATTTTTTTTACAGAGAGGAAGGGAGAGAGATAGAGAGCTAGAAACGTCGATGAGAGAGAAACATCAACCAGTTGCCTCTTGCACACCCCCTACCGGGGATGTGCCCGCAACCAAGGTACATGCCCTTGACCGGAATCGAACCTGGGACCTTTCAGTCCGCAGACCAACGCTCTATCCACTGAGCCAAACCGGTTTCGGTTGCAGTTTTCTTATAGTGCCTTTTGTTTGACCTCATGGACTGAGTTAGGGAGTATTCTCTCAGCTTCTTTCCTCTGAAAGGGATTGTAGAGAATGGGTATAATGCCTTCCTTAAATGCTTGGCAGAATTCACCTCTGAACCCGTCTGGGTCTGGTGCCTTCTGCTTGGGAAGATTATTTCATTATTGCTCTAATTTCTGTTTCATACATAGGCCAATTCAGGTCATCGGTACCTTGTGTATTTTGGCCAATCGTGTCTTTCAAGGAATTAATTGGTCCATTTCATCCAGGTTAATCTGTGGGTGTAAAGTTGGTCAGAGTATTTCTTACTATCTTTCTAATGCCTATGGGATCTATAGTAATATTTCCTCTTTCATTTCTGATATTAGTAATTTGTGTCTTCTCTGGCCAGAGGCTTATCCATATTACTGAAAAATAAGAACCAGCTACTGGTCTCATTGATTTTTCTTTGTTTCATGTGTTCAGTTTCATTTACTTCTGCTCTAATTTTTATTTATTTTCTTCTTCTTCCTTAGAACTTACAATTTTCTCTTCAAGTTTCCTGAAATGCGAGCTTAGATTATTGATTTTAGGTCTTTTTTTTTTTTAAATATACATTTTATTGATTTTGTACAGAGAGGAAGGGAGAGAGATACAGAGTTAGAAACATCGATGAGAGAGAGTCATCGATTAGCTGCCTCTTGCACACCCCCTACTGGGGATATGCCCGCAACCCAGGTACATGCCCTTGACTGGAATCGAACTTGGGACCCTTCAGTCCCCAAGCCGACGCTCTATCCATTGAGCCAAACCGGTCCCGGCTTTTTTTTTTTTTCTTTACTAATGCATGCATTTAATGCTATAAATTTCTTCCTAAGCACTTCTTTTGCTGTATCTCACAAATTTTGATTGCTGTATTTTCATTTTTATTTAGTTCAAAGTATTTTAAAATTTCTCTTGACATTTCTTATTTGACACACATGTTCTTTAGAAGTATGTCATTTAATCTACAAGTGCTTAGGGATTTTCCATTATCTTTTTGTTACTGATTTCTAGTTTAATTCCATTGTGGTCTGAGGGCAGATGTTATATGATTTCTGTTCTCTTAAATGTGTGTGTCCTTGACCCAGAATGTGGTCTCTTTTTTTGTTTGTTTGTTAATCCTCAGCTGAGGGTATTTTTCCATTGACTTTTAGGGAAAGGAGAAGAGAGAGGGAACTACAGAAAGAAACATGGATGTGAGAGAAACACATCGGTTGGTTGCCTCCACGTCCTCTGACCAGGGCTGGGTCAGGGAGGAGCCTGCAACCGAGGTGCGTGCCCTTGACCTGAATTGAATCCGGGATCCTTTGGTCCTCAGGGCAAAGTTCCATCCACTGAACCAAACCAGCTGGGGCCAGAATACGGCTCCTCTTGATGAATGTTCCATGTGAGCCTGAGAAGAATGTGTGTCCAGCTGTCATTGTATAAAGTGGTCCTTAGATGTCAGTTAGACCCAGCCAACTGCTGGTGTCATTGAGGTCAGCTGTCTCCGCCCTGTTTTCCCATCTGCTGGGTCTGTCCATTTCTGAATTGGAGTGTCAGTCTCTAGTGATAAGTGGGTTTTCTCCTTGCAATTCTGTCACTTTTTGCCCCATGTAGTTTGACCCTCTTTGTAGGTGCATGTGTGTTAGGATTTGTTATGTCTTCTTGGAGATGTGGACAAAAAAGGGGCCAAAAATACTAAGCCTGACAAGCTCTTGGGAGGCATGCATGGCGAGCCTTACAAACCCAGAGGCCTGCAGTAACCACCCAGGATGGTCTGAAATGGAAACTTTCTAAGAGTGAGTCATGGCGGATGTTCATGTCCCAGGCCGGTATTTTCCTTGACAAAGGTCAGCCTTTCCCTTCACTGTTTTACCTTGATTCACATCTACAGTAGCATACCTGTGCAGTGTCAGAGCAATCCCCTTTTTCCAGACCGTCAGGGCACAGCCTCCCCCCAGAACATGAGGCCACAGAAACCCTCATTATTCCCTCATTCTCCCACATACTATCACTGTTATCCCATACCTGCCACTGTAAAAGAAAAATGTGTTTATTTTACTTTTTACCCAATCTGAGGGATTCCCCCCTAACTTTCCTTAGGTAAGCCCTTTGACTCTGAGGTATAAAATAAGGCGCAAAACTGCCATTCCCCAGAACATTTTCCTAATCCGTTAAAATTCTGCTTCCCAGTAATTGTCATTTTGGCTCAAATAAACTCATAAAGATTCTCTACAGGTTTGAGCAGAGAATTGGCTCCTTTATCATCATGTGAGGCCCCTCTTTATCCCTGATGCCTCTGTTTTAACGTCACCATGTCTAAAATTAACATTGCTGTTTCCGCTTTCTTCTGATCAGTGTTAGCACTGTATTTCTTTGTCTGCCTATTGCCTTGTAACCTAAATGTGTCTGTGCACAGGACAGGGCAAAAGTAGGTCCACAATTGTGAGTATGGGAAACACAGGGCTGCTTCTCTTTTTTTCTTCTTAATTGTCACCCAAGGATATGTTTTTATTGGGTTTTAGAGAGAAAAACATTGATTGGTTGCCGCCCATACAGGCTCTTACCGGGCATCGAACCTGCAATCTTTTGGTGAATAGAAAAATGCTCTAACCAACTGAGCCACATGCCAGGGCAGAATTTATTCTTATATTATTATTTATTAACAATTTTATTATTTTTCCGTACTAACAACTGTAAACCTGCTTTTTCCCACCCTGTATCTAAAGTGGGTTTCTTGGAGACGACATGTGGTTGGGTCTGTCAATCTGTCCTTTGATTCAAAGTGATTATTGACACAGTTCAGTTAATGTCTACCACACTGTTCCTGCTTCCTATCCATTGCCCTTGGCCTTTGTTCCTATTTTTTCCTTCCGCTCTTACTCTGCTTTTTGTGGTTTGAACTGAACATTTTATATGATTACATTTTCTCTCCTCTGATAGCATATCAATTATATTTTTTTACTTTTTTTAGTGATTGCTTACAGTTTGCAATATATTATAACCTAAAACTACTTTAAATACTAGTAACTTTTTTTTTTTTTCAGAGAGGGAGAGAGAGGGAGGGAGGAGGGAAGGGAGGGAGAGAGACATCAGTGATTGGCTGCCTCCTGCACATCTCACATCAGGGATTGAACCCACAACCCAGGCATGTGCCCTGACCTGGAATCAAACCATGACTTCCTGGTTCATAGGTCAAGGCTCAACCATTGAGCCACACTGGCTGGGCAATAACATTTAATTACAAAGTACTGCAGATCCCGCCCTCCCTCCTATTCATTCCACTTCTATGAAAATAGTCATTGACCACATTTGTTGCTATATTATTTTTAACAAACCGCTGTCTGCTGCATAGATTAGGAATAAGAAAGGTGCTTTGTTTTTCTTCACTGTCCCTTCTCCAGTCTTTCGCTCTATGTGGGCCTGAGTTTCTGATCTGTATCCTTCCCTTTTCTCAGTAGAACTTCTGTTAACATTGCTTGGAAGGCGGGTCTACTGGCAACAAACTCCCCTCAGTGTGTGTTTGTCTGAGAGAGTTTTTCTCCTTCGCTTTTGAAGGATCATTTCTCAGGGCATAGACTTTTGTGTGTGGTGGGCTTTTTCTCAGCATTTTAAATATCCCATTCCCTGACTTGCTTCATGATTTCTAGATGCCAGATCTAATTCTTACCTTTGCTTCTCTGTAGGTAAGGTGGTTAATTCTATGACTTATTTTTTAAGAAAACATATCTTTATTAATCTCAGAGGAGAGAGAGATAGAAACATCAATGATGAAAGAATCATTGGTTGGCTGCCTCTGCATTGCCCCCCCCCCCCCCCCGGACACACACACACACACACACACATATACACAGGGGATCGAGCCTGCAACTTGGGCATGTGCCCTGACAGGGAATTGAACTGTGACCTCCTGGTTCCTAGGTGGACACGCAACCATTGAGCCACACCATCGGGGCTTGTAGCTTCCTACAAGATTTTATCTTGGTTTTCTGTAGTTTGACTATGACGAGCCTAGTTCTAGTTTTTGGCGTGCTCCGCATTGAAGGCACGATTCAACCCGTGGGCCCTGCACACAGTAGGGCAGACGTTCCATGAGTGGGGCCCTGGCCTTCGCCCAGCAATGCTGTGAGCCTGTTCCTGCTGCGCTTTCACAGGAAGGGATGTGGCCTTGGACGCTCCCTCCTGTGTCTGCTGCTCTCCTGCCGCCAGTGGGCCTTGTGAGAAAGGAGTGGGTGGGCATGAGGGGCCAGGCTGGCTGTGGTGGTGAGTGGGTGGAGGACAGGTGCTGGCTGTGCTCACAGCCTGGTGCTTCCTTAGAGACGGGAGCAGGAATCCCAATGGTGCCACTCTGGTGGCAAGCCTGTGTGTACGCACACTCCTTTTCTGACAGTGGCTGACGGCCACTCCAGTGGCTGAATGGCGGCAGGTGGCCTGGGGAGAACAGTTCGAATTGCTGATGCAGGACCGTGAGCAATAAAGTGATGGTTGTTTTAACCCGTTAAGCTTTGGGGTTGTTATGCAGCAGGAGGTAATGATACACCCCTGTCCCAGGCTGGGCCAGGGGCCTGTCCAGTGGGCTGCCCTGCATCAAGAAACTGAGCATCTGGCTGACCCCTCAGGAGGGGTGCTCGAGGGGGGCTGGATGGGGCGCTTCTGGTTCCTGTCCATCCGAGCCCCCAGCTCGGGGCCTGGGCTGGGAGACGCATTGCTGCAGTGCTTAGGGTGAACAAGAGACACGAACACCCAGAGGTCTGTGCCAGACGGCAGCAGGTCTCCCGCTACCTGCACATCCAGGCAGGCGGTAGGAAGGGAGGAGGCAGATGGGTGGCTGTGGTGCAGCAAAGCCCCACTGCTCGGCAGTCCACACCGGACAGGTGGGCATCCTGCCAGGTGGGGTTTGGGCTTGTCCTGCCCTGGGTGGCTGGCCCGCTACAGAGCCCTCGTCTCTGGTAGGCCATGTGCGTGTTCCCCCCCTTCATTCCCCTACCCCAAGCAGGTTTGGACTCAGGGTCAGGAGGAGAGAGAACAAAGGGGGTGGTCACTAGGTCGGAAAGCCACGTTGCTGGGTGAGTCCATAGTTAGGCAGACCATCCAGGGTCCCTGTGCTGTGGCTTCAGGCTGGGCTGCTGTCTGAGGACAGACGGTCAGAGCCACCTGGCAGACACCCACCTCTGTCCTCACAGGCTTGGAGAACCCCCACTTTGTGTGGGATTGTGCCCCACTTAGGGCCTTCCAGAACCCCCTGGCAGCCCCACAGTGGTGCAGGCCCAGCCTCATGCATTTGCCGCTGAGAACAAGGGGCTGTGGGGTTATAAGTGTGCACAGTGGGGCACCCTATGCTGGACCCAGCTGGGACCTGTGGCTACGTAATACTTCCGGCTGTTTCCCCCAGTGGAGACGCCACCCCCACCAGCCACCAGCCCCCGCTGTTCTGGTTTGCTCCCCAGCACCCACAGGTCCTGTGTGTCCCGAGTGTGGCCTCAGTCCTGGGCTCCAAAGGAACAGCTGTGCCTACAGGGGCAGCAGCGTGGGGACCACCACGGCGCCTTGGGATTTATGGAGCTGTCTTAAAATTGCACAATCCATCACTGTTTTAAATGTTTGTTCTCTTTTAATATTCTTTGTCTCATTTTCATGCTTCCCTGCACTTCCTGGTTTGGGCTAAGGTCAAATAGCAGAAGTACTGAAATAGTTTTCATTAGCGTCTCATGGAGCTTCTGATCTGACCCGAAACAGGAAGTTCTGTGAGACGTGTCATCGGAAGTCTGCATTCATCACGGGCTCTACACTCGACCCGCGGCCCTGCCCCCACTCTGGGTCCTGCAGGGACACTGGACTCTCCCCCTTTGGGGGCCGTTCCCAGCCTGGGGAAGACCTGGTTTGTTCTCTGGGGGTAAAGGATGGTTTGGGAGAAACAAGAACCTAGCTGTGTTAGTGCCAGGGGATCATGGTGGTACCACAGACCCTGAGGCTTCAACAACCAAGTCATTTTCTCTCAGTCCTGGAGGCTGGAGGTCGGAGATCCAGGCGTGAGCGGGGCTGTTTTCTCCTGAGGCCGCTCCTTGTTTGCAGATAGCCGTCTTCTCCCTGTGCCCTCACGTGCCTGTGCCTCTGTGCCTGTGTCCTGGTCTCTCCTCAGAAGGACACAGTCAGATTGGGTCAGATCTCACCCTAATGACCTCATTTTACCTTAATCACCTCTTCCAAGACGCGTCTCCAAACAGTCACACTTTGAAGTCCTGGGGTCAGGGCTTCAACAGATCAGCTTTGGGGGGGACACAGTTTAGCCTATAAAACCATCTCTTTTTGAGGGGAAATGAGGGGGTGGGGAGGGACGGAGAGAGACATTGATGTGAAAGTGAAACTTTGATGGCTGCCTCCTGCATGCCCTCAACTGGGGATCAAGCCTGCCACCTGGGCATGTGCTGTGACCAGGAATTGAACCCTCAGCCTCTTGGTTCCTGGGACGACTGCCAACCAACTGAGCCACACTGGCCAGGGCTGCCCATCTGCCTGTGAGCACACTGGACCCTGGGGCCTGTCTTTGGGAGGATTGTAGGTCAATACAGAGGCTGAGGGTGAAGTGCGGACCACCTCGGGTTAGAGGGCGGCTGTGCCTGTAGCAGCACAGAGCTCACTCTGAAGCAGGCCGAGCCCAATGCCCCCTTGTCAGCCTCCTGGGACCCTTGCCCAAACCTGGCCCAGCACAGCCCAGGACGTGCATGTGAAAAACACATAACACAGGAGTTCCCATGTACCCGGTCACAGTGCTCTGCGGCCCCCACAGTCAGTTCAGGACCCCTGGTACCCCATAGCTGCCCACTACCTGCCTGCCTGAGGGCTCGTCCACTCAGGGTGGACATGGGTTTTAGATCCTAGAAGCCCTCAGCTTGCCCTCAGAAAAAATGTAGAAAGCAGCTGCCTGGATCTGATCCCAGCTCTGCTCTGAGTGCAGTGGGACTTAGGCCTGTGCCCACAGCGCATGCTACCTGTCTGCCTGTCCATCTGTGAGCACACAGT
This sequence comes from Pipistrellus nathusii, assembly GCA_963693515.1. Taxonomy (NCBI): domain Eukaryota; kingdom Metazoa; phylum Chordata; class Mammalia; order Chiroptera; family Vespertilionidae; genus Pipistrellus; species Pipistrellus nathusii. The sequence continues at coordinate 189,752,631 of OY882859.1, read as the reverse complement.
GGGACCTGGGCCTGTGCCCACAGCGCATGCTATCTGTCTGCCTGTCTGTCCATCTGTCCTTGAGCACACAGTAGGACCTGGGTCTGTGCCCACAGTGCACACTGCCTGTCTGGTCTGCCCGTCTGTCCGTGAGCACGCAGTGGGACCTGGGCCTGTGCCAGCAGCACGTGCTGCCTGCCAGTCTCTCCATGAGCACGCAGTGGGACCTTCCTCACAGCCGTCCTGCCAGGCCTGGGACCTGACCCCACAGTGCCCAGCTGGCTGTCCTGGACTGGCTCTGCAGAGCCACCTGAGGAAGGGAGCCCAGGTGAGGTAGGCAGGTGGGGAGAGTGGAGGGGACACGGGAGAATGGGTAGGTGGCTGGGTCGTGGGGCTCTGAGGGTGACTGAGCCTCATGATTCCCTGCAGGACAGGTGGGTGAGACTTCCTTGTCCCCACCCTGTCAGCGGTCCTGGAACACCTTTCTGGGTGCCTCCAGGCCCAGACCAGACCCAGCGTGCCCTGCAGTGGGGCGGGTCATGAAGAAGCTGGAGGGGAGGGAGAGCATTGCCCCTCCAGGCCCTTCACCTGCCCGGCTGTGGCTGCAGGTGACATGGGTCCCAGCCTCGCTCTCTGGGAGGAAGTTGCTTGCTGGAGGCCTGTGGGGATTCTGAGGGGGATTTCCAGCTGCAGACCAGCTTTTATTGAGGGTGCTAAACGGCTCTGAAAGGTCAGTCAATGAGTCACCTCGGAGGAAGACGCTGCTGCGGTGTCTTAGGTCCACGCCCAGGAGTGCCTGCCTCCCTCCGCGGCACAAGCAAGGTCACCTCTTTCCCGCCGCCCCCAGCCTGACCCCCTGCCGGCCTCCGCGGTCCTGGCTAATAAATGTGTCAGTGTAACTGCACTCGGAGGCCCAGATTAAACATTATTCTGGGTGTGTCTGTGTGGGCACTTCCTGACGAGATAAGCGCTTAATTGGACGGACTCTCCACCCTCTTCCCCGGCCATTTCGGCAAAACCAGGTGCTAGGAAACCCAAACAAACAAGTCCTGGGGAGCCAGACAAGACCTGTCCCTGGCAGTCTGCAAGGAGCGCGGGTGCGGCCCCGACCTGGCTCCCGCGGCCTCGCTGGCCAAGGGCAAAGGCCTCAGGCTTCGGGGCTGCTGCCTCCGGGCCTGAGCCCAAGACCCACCTCTGTGAGGCTGCCAGGCCCCTCAGGGCTTCACAGGACCGGAGACAGCCCTTCCCCATGGAAAAGCCCTTAATTGCCCCAAGATGGTTCTCCCTCCCGACAGGGAAGAGCCACTGATGAGGCCAGCATGGGAAAGCCGAGGGCAGGAATGCCCGGGGCCCACCCTCGGTCCACACTGCTCCCAGTTTTGATATTTGATGATGTTATTGTGAAAGTGAACTGCAGATTGGGGAAAGAAAAAATAAGCCTTGCCTCCAACCCTGCAGCCTACAGCAGCCAGGCCCGCGAGTCCTGTGGCTCAGGGAGCGGGGAGTGCAGGTGAGCACGTTAAAAACCACTGCGCCTCCCATCCCTCCGCGGCCCTGCTGGGTCGCGGCCCCAATGGCGGCCCTGTCCTGCTCCTCAGGGGCTCACACCCAGCCACCCTCTCGCTCCCGCGGACGCTCCGTCGTTGGCAGCTCCTCCTGATTGGAATCATGTTGGGAAGAACATTCTGTCCTCAGAGACCTTTTCCTCGGGGTATTTTCCCAGAAACGGGGCTGCAGACTCAAGGTTGGGAGCGTTTGCAGCCACGTGCCCACGTAGAGAGGTTCGCACGGTGGAGCTGGTCCTTGGTGGCGCTCCCAGTGAAGGGGCGGGGTCTGGGCGCCTGGCGGCAGGACCCTCCCGCCTTTTGGAACCCACATTACCTTTCCAAAAATTGTGGTAGCATACACATCACGTAAAATTCACCATCTTAACCATTATTTTAAAAATATGTTTTATGGATTTATTACAGAGAGGGAGAGAGAGGGAGAGAGAGTTAGAAACATCAATGGGAGAGAAACATCCATCAGCTGCCTCTTGCACACCCCCTACTGGGGATGTGCCCACAACCAAGGTACATGCCCTTGACCGGAATCAAACCCGGGACCCCTCAGTCCACAGACTGACGCTCTATCCACTGAGTCAAACCAACTAGGGCCATCTTCACCATTTTTAAGTGCATTGTTCAGTGGCGTTGAGCACCACCCATTTCTGGAACTTTCCATCTTCCCAAAGGAAACTGTCTCCATGAAACATGAATTCTCCAGCCCCCTGCCCCAGACCCTGATACCCACCATCCCACCCTCTGCAGGAATCTGACAACTCCAGGGATGAGGGGGGTCACACCGTATTTGTCCTTTCTTGTCTGGCTTATTTCACTGAGCGCAGTGGCCTGAGGCTCACCCATGCTGTGGCGTGGGTAGCATTTCCTTCCTTTTCAGAGCTGAGTGATATTCCACGGTGTGCTGGACCGCATGCTGATCCGTCATTCACCGTGTGCCCAGGTTGCTTCTCCCGTGACAAATGCTGCTGTGAACATGGATGTGCAACTCTCTCTTCAAGGCCCCGCTTTCACTTTTGAGTGTCTATTCAAAAGTAGAATTGCTGGGTCATATGATAATTCTATTTTTAATTTTTTTGAGGAACCACCATAATATTTTCCAGGTGGCTGCATCAGTTACATTCCCACCCACAGTGCACGAGGGCTTTGATTTCTCACCTTTCAGTTTTGGGTTTATGTAATAGCCATTCTAATGGGGGGAGCGGGTGAAAACTGATGTAAAAAGGTTAAAGAACGGGAGAGGGAGGGGCCGCCCCCTCCCCAGGAAGACGGCACACGCACCACTGTCAGCGCTGACGGTGCACATGCTCCAGTGAGCGGTCTGGAAGCGAGTGTAACGCCACACGCAGGTGCTGGCACACTTCCGGGATGGGCACAACATGGGCGCCCCACCTCCCGCCTCAGAACGTCCTGTAGCAGTGCCCACGTCAGTCCCCGATCACGGGTCCCCACCCGTCCCCGCCTGCCAAGCTCCACACTGGGTCCCAGCCTCTCCATCCGCCTGTCTAGACCAGTGGTCAGCAAACTCATCAGTCCGCAGAGCCGAATATCAACTGTACAACGACTGACATTTCTTTTGAGAGCCAGTTTTTTTAAACTTCTTCTAACGCCACTTCTTCAAAATAGACTCGCCCAGGCCGGGGTATTTTGTGGAAGGGCCACACTCAAGGGGCCAAAGAGCTGCATTGGCTCTTGAGCTGCAGTTTGCTGATCACGGGACTAGACGCTTTCTGATGACCTGGCTGTGGCAGCGTCGCACATTCCGGATCTGTCTCCCGCCCCCTCCCTGGCTTCCTGTAGCTGGGGGGTTGGATCTGGACCGCCGTCCTTAATCTTAACTTTGCCCCGGAGGAGATGTTTGCATCTGGAGGAGTCAGGGGCTGTCATGCTGGCGAGGGTACTGTTCATCGCCCACCCTGTGTAGGGCAGCCCGGGCCCCACAGAGATCCCCCCCCCAAACATCCTGGCTGGCAGTCAGCGCTGGTCAGACCCTCCGTGTGTCCCGAGTGCTTGCTCAGGAGCCGACCCTGGCCCCCATTTTGGCCTCCACCCTGCAGGTGTATTCCCACGTTGGCAACTACCAAGTCATGGGCGCTCCACTACAGCCCCCAAAAGGTCCCCTGGTCCCCAGGACCCTGCCCCTGGTGGCTCCTGCCACTGCTGCCAGTCCCCGGTCCCCGGTGATCACGGGGGCTGCCGAGGAGAGAGGCCTGAGCTCATCGGCACCTCTGCGTCCACCGGCTGCCTCGCTGCCTTCAAGAGAGCCTCTTCCCTCTCCTCCCCCAGTCTCCTCTGCTGTTTTATTAGGTTTCCGTTTTAGGTTTCAAACAGTGTTTCTCTGGACGTGTGGGTGTTCACTCCTTCAGTGAGTTATAGTCATTGTTCTGTTTGAAGTCCAGATTTTCCTAAACTCAGCCCCCAGGGCCGCCCTCCTGCCGCTGAGGTGCCAGGCTCACCTGTGCCCTCGGGCCGCCTCGCTGCACCTGCTGCCTGGGGTGGGAATGGAATTGGGAAACGCAACCGGGCAGGAGGGAGGGCTGCTGGTGTCAGGTGCTCGGGTTTTCCCACGGGACCAGCCTGGGGTGGATCTAGAAGGTGAAGTAAACACATACAGAAATGCAAAGCACGGACCCATCCCTACTTACATGAGCAGGACGGCTAACCTCCTGTGTGTCTACGCCACCCTCTGTTTAGACCGAAACTCTGGGTTTCCAAGAGCGTCACCTTATTACTCAGCCGCGCCCACAGCTCCTCGCGTCTCCGGGGCACAGATCTCCCCGAGTTACCCCGCCCGCGCCCAGGCCCTGCGAGGGCTGCAGCCAGACGGCCCCAGCTGCCCCTCTGCTCAGGGCGGCTGTGGTCTGTTCCCTCAAGTCACCAGAAGCAATGCCTTTCACATACACATTTGCCTTTCAAACCTTGGAAATATTCTGAAGATATGCCTCACCTGGCCCCTCCCAGGACCTGGGGCCCAGCACGTCCCTCACTGCCAGTGGCCACGCCGCCCTGGAGTCCCGCCTGCTCCCGGCCAGGGGGCTGTCCGGCTGCCTGCATCAGGCCCAGCCACCTGGGAGCCATGAGTGGCGCCTCCATCCTTAGGGCCAGCCACGGCTGTCAGGCGGGGCAGTGCCCTGGGCTTTCCTGGCCCTTCTCCAGCTCTCCTGCCGCCTGGGCTGGCCAGTCCACAGCAGCGCGTCCGGCTCCATTCTACAGAGCCCACTCCCATTCTCCGGAGGTACCCTGTCCACCAAGCCACCCTGTCCAAGACCTATAGCCTTCCTGCACGCCCACCCCACAGTCGCTGGCGCTCACTTAAGAGTGATACCCAGCAGGCTTGCCCTTGGCCGGGGGTGGCATCCTCTTGTGAGCAGGAGTGATGGACACCTGTTATTCGGACACGAGCAATCCAATCCCATTCTACAGAGTCCGCTCCGACAGCCCGGTCCTGTCCGCACGTTCCATCCAGCACCAGCCGTCTGCACCCGGGAACCCCATCTTCCATCTGTGTCAGCAAGAGCACACGGTGGCTCGGGCCTTCTCCTCCAAAACTGCATGCCTCCCTCTGGAGGTGTCCCCACTGATTAGGGGGGGGGGGGGAGCAGGTGCCCTGTCTGGGGAGAAAGGGCCCAAAGGACACGGGGAGGCTGAAGGGGGTGGGGGTGGGGCGGCCAGGGCTGAGCTACACCCAGAATGAGCACCACCCTCTGTGCTGTGTGGCCTGAAGCAGCCTGCCCAGCTCTTTGGGCCTCAACTTCCCCTCCTGTAAAATGGGGAAATAAGGAGGCGACTGGCTGGGTGCGTGGGGTTGAGGTGGGTGAGTGAGTACCACGGGCGAGGGACCTGCATGTGCGGACATGACCGGGCTGTTGGAGTAGACTCCGTAGGATGTGATTGGATTGCTCAAGTCTGAATGACAAGTGTCGACCGCTCCTGCTTACAAGAGGACGCTCACCCCCTGCCAAGGGCAAGCCTGTGGGGTGCAGAGGGAACGAAGGACGTGGGCGGGAGGGGACAGTGAGGGCAGCGCCAGAGTCGGTGTGGGGTGGGCGTGCAGGAAGGCCACAGGTCTTGGATGGGGTGCCTTGGTGGACAGAGCAGGGGCTGGAAGGCGGTATTCTCAGGCAGCCAGAGAGGAGGTGAGGGCAGCATGTGTCCTCGCGCCTGGCAGTGCCCTGAGGGCTCTGGAGAACACGGCCAGCCGGTTCCTGGGCAGCACTCGGCACAGGAGCATGTGCTCCGGGGCCTCCATTCACCTCCCCTGGTCGTGTTCACTGTGACTCAGCCGTCTGGGGCAGAGGTCAAGGTCGGAAGAGGAAAGAGGGAGACTGGGGCCCAAAGGGCACAGAGGGGGCACAAGGCACCCAACTTCCTCTTAGTGTACAAGAGTGGTGAGAGCCGTGAGCTCCGGGGAGAGCAGGGCTTAGCTAACACCTACCCCAGCCATAGCCATCGGTCAGCTGGCCGCCTGTCCCCCAGGCCAGTGGTCGGCAAACTCACTAGTCCACAGAGCCAAGTATCAACAGGACAACGATGATTTTCTTCTGAGAGCCACATTTTTTAAACTTAAACTTCTAATACCACTTCTTCAAAATAGACTCGCCCAGGCCATGGTATTTTGTGGGAGAGCCACACTCCAGGGGCCAAAGAGCCACATGTGGCTTGAGAGCTGCAGTTTGCCGACCACGGACCTGGGATAAGCAGCAGGTGGGAGAGTGACCGCTGCCGCCCCAGGGCTATTCCTGGGCCCTCGGTCCTTCCGGCTGGAGTGGGACCAGCACCTTGGCATCCTGCCTGGGACGACGCCATGCAGAGAAGCCAGAGGGCACCTCCCAAAACCTGGGTCCGGTTTCCCTCTGTAGACACAGCCATCCTCCAGGCGAGGGGGAGGCTGCCCCCCTCAAGACCGGGGCCACACCCGGCTCCCTGCGTCCCTGCACAGCTGAGAGCCAGGCCGGACCGAGGCAGGGACAAAGCTGTCTGTCCTGCTGTCCCAGGGAGAGGGCCTGATGGAGGCTCTGTGTGTCAGAGCCGTACCCTCCGGAGCCTCTACAGGGCCCTGCTGGCCTGGCCTCGCTGGCCCCGCCTGGAGCAGCCTTCTCCTCGCTGCTGTGGTCCGGGACTTTCCTGGTCAGGCTTCTTACCACAGAGACAGCTCCCGGGGAAACCCCGTGTGAAAGTGGAATCTGCGGGCCAACACCCTCTGGAGAGACCCGCCCACGTCCCAGGAGCCAGAGGGCACCGCCCAAAGCCTGGGTCAGATTCCACTCTCCCAGCTCCCACCCTCACCGGGCCTGTCTGCCAGGCCACACTCGCCGGCCTTGACCCTGGGCCTCACTGAGCTCAGCCACTCTGCCCTGTCCCAGCACCTCGGCCCCCGGGCCTTTGCACGGGCGGCTCCCCTGCCTGGAAGTCTGTTCCCACTCCCAGGGCCTAGCCCAGAGAGGATGCCCACTGCAGGCTTGTTGGAGGAAGGGCAGTGAATGTCGTCCGTACAGACTAGTTGGGGCTTAGAGAGGTCGGAGACCACAGAGAACCATCCCAGATGAGAGAGGGGTGAGTGACTAGGGGGCAAGGAAGGCTGGAACTGGGTACTGAGACCAGGGGGCCTCAGAAGGCCCACAAGGAAGCGGAGGCCCTGCCTCAGGAAGTGCAGAATCCAATGTGCAGACACCTGCGCCCCAAGACAGACCCAGAAAGCTGTGCTGCAGGCTGGAGTGTTCCAGTGCCCCCCAATCGTGGGGTACGGCGGGCACTGGACACGCCGGGACAGCCAGCGTTCGGGCGGGACAGGGACATGGCAGGCAGGCGATCCTGCAGCCTGGGAGAGAGACCCTTTTCCTCCTGGGCTAACGGGAGCCGCGCCAGCCGCCACCATGGGGCTCTGCAGGGGCTTTCCTGGGAAGCAGCCCGGGACTTGCCCCGACTTTCATTTCTCCACGTGGGAACCTGGCCCGTCGCCCGGCCGGCCGGCCGAGGAAGTGAGCTGTTCTGACGGCTTCCCGTGGCACCCAGCTGGGTGCAGGGAGGTGTCCCTGCCAGCAGAGCCCTGGGCGTGGGAGCAGCCACCCTCCAGGAGGGAGCTGACGCGCAGCCCCACGACTCCCGCCTCCCAGAGCAGAGGGCGTGTGTGTGGGGGGGGGGGCTGGGCAGGCTTGGGGGCCCCTTCACGGCCGGTCTGGGGGGTTGGAAGGTGCCTGTGGCGGGGCCGAAGCGCTCAGGAGATGGTCCTGGCAGCTGAGTCTCCCCCTCACCCCTGGAATGGGGACACGGCTCTTCACGTGGCCACGCCTCCGTCTCCCCCGTGTGACCTGCTTCCTGGGGTCACTGTGACGGGGATGGTCCCGGTGCAGCGGGCCTGTGGTTTTCCAAGCACAATGGCCACGACGGCTCCTGCCCCGGGGCTGTGGGCCTTTCCCACGGTGTGCAGGGTGCTGGCTGCTGCATGCACATCCCAACGGCAGGTGGGACGTGGATTCGCAGACGGGGAGAGTGCTCTGGGCCTGCGGGTGAGAGGGCCAAGCTCCTGGGAGAGGCGGCTGGGAAGATGGCACCATCCCTCAGCGGCCTCGGGCCTCACTGGGGAAGGCATCCCTACTCGCGTCCGTCCCGATGCCAATGGGTCTATGGCCTCTGCCAGGCAGCCTTCCCGCTGGGCCAGGAGAGGGCCATGTCATGATCAGGCAGCTTCTGTCTGGTTTTGTAGAAAAACCCACACGGAGAATTTGGGCAGACGTCATCCCTGTGAGCCTGGACCAACCTGGGAGGCCCGTGTGCTCGGAGGGTGGCTCAGAGGAGCCGCTCAAGGTCCGGGTCTCCCCTGCGTCCACCTGCCCAGCCCTGGTCCCCACGGCACCTCGCTGTTAGCGCTCCGGCTGCTCTGTCCTGGGACACGTGCACAGCTCTGCCTACAGACATGCAGCCCTATCGAGACAGGAGTCGTGTCATTTCATCCCAGTCTTCCCCGGAAGCCAGGAGTCAGGACAGAGGTCCACGGAGTCACTGTGCCTTGCGCGTCGATGGAAGGTGTGGACTAGGACGTGTGGGCTGTCTTCTCCTGTGACGTTCTGGCTGTGGATCTCGCTGTCCCTGGTGAACGGACCAAGATCGGTGTGACATTCACGGGCTTGCCTTTCTCTGCGTGAAGACAACCTCTCTCTCTCTCTCTCTCTCTCTCTCTCTCTCTCTCTCTCTCTCTCACACACACACACACACACACACACACACTTTCTGCAGAGCGGCACACCTCAGCGACCGGAAACCATCACCATCCCACTTAGAGACAGAATTCACACATTCTCAAACCCAGCCAGGGAACGTCTTTTTGTTTTTGATGTTCAAACTTTATTTTTAAAAACTTAAATTTGGCCGAAACCGGTTTGGCTCAGTGGATAGACCGTTGGCCTATGGCCTGAGGGGTCCCAGGTTGGATTCCGGTCAGGGGCATGTACATTGGTTGCGGGCACGTCCCCGGTGGGGGGTGGGCAGGGGGTGGCTGATCGATGATTCTCTCTCATCGATGTTTCTGGCTCTCTATCCCTCTCTCTTTCTCTCTATAAAAAAATCAATAAAATATATTAAAAAAAACACACTTAAATTTGTATGTCAGCATACAATTTCAGGTGGTTACACGTGTATGCACCTTACGAAGGGAACCCTAGGCACGTCTTGCCCCCACCTGGCACCGTGCGTGGCCATCACAGTATTGTAACCTGTACTTCCTGTGCTGTACCCCACATCCCTGTGACTGTTTTTGTAACTACCTATTTGTACTCCTTAATCCCTTTACCTTTCTCATTTGATTTAAATTTTTATTGATTTTTAGAGAGAGGGAGAGAGAGAGAAACATCAGTGTGAGAAAGGAACATGGATTGGTTGCCTCCCACACGTGCCCCAGGCGGGGATCAAAGCCCTAGCCTTGGTAGGTGCCCCGATCAGGACTCGAACCCGCCACCTCTTGGTGTATGGGACGTCTGAGCCCACTGGCCAGGGCAGTCCCTTCCCCTTTTTCACCCAGCCCCCTAGCTCCTGCCCATCTGGGACCCGTCAGTGTGCTCTCCCGACGAGTCTCTCTGGGGAGAAACACACACACTGGCCGTTGCTGGCCACATGCTGGGTGGTTTTTAGATTCTTCTCCGTGTTCTTCTGTACTTTCCCAATTCCCCAGGAAGTGCACAGACCGAGACACAGTCGGGGAGAACATGGTTTCCTGTCGCCACGGTGGAGAGGGCAGCATGGAAGCCACACACACGTGGCCTGTGTGTGTGCTCTCATCTCTCTGTCACTCCACTTCCTGCCAGGACACTGGGCCTGTGGGAGAGCTCACATCCATGCAGGTGTGAGTGGCAGGTGAGGTCCCCTGAGCCCCACCGAAGGCCGGACACTGGCTCCTCTTAACCTTGCAAAGCGAGCGCCATCTCACCCACCTTACAAATGGATGGGAGAGGGGACCGCCGAGCCAGCAGCTGGCACTGAGTCGAGCCCATAACCACCATGCTGCCTCGGCCTTCCTTCGGGTCTCCTGCGGAAATGGAAAGGTTTCAGAGAAGAAAGCTGAGGCTGGCAGACCTGAGGGGGTGGGGAATGTTGGGACTGGGGTCATTGCATTCCCCGTTATTTTGATGCGCAGAAAGAAGTTTCTAGAACGAGGGTCTTGGTGTGGTCAAAAGAGGGCCCCGCCTGCCCCCCGCCCCAGACCCCCTACCTCTAGTCCCATCTGGTTGTGGGAAGGGACAGGCAGGTGGCCATGGTGATGGGATGGCCCGCACTCGCCCACCCTGCAGACCACAGGGGCACATGTGTGGACACCCAGTACATGCGTGTGTTTTCCCTGGGATGGACGGACGGGTTCACGCCTGGCCGGAGGGGGAGGCACCTGTGTCAGGACCCGTCGGGGGCCAGCAGGTCGCTGTGCCCACGGTGACAGGAACCATCAGTGCTTGCCCAGAGGTGGTGCCCGGGGGTCCTGCCAGCCCCCCCCCCTCCAAAGACAGGCCCCGTGCTGACCAGCCCCCAGCCCCTCCCCGGAAAAGTTCCTGGGTGCAGATGCCAGCCAGGATGCCCGGAAATGCCCAGGGGGAGGGGACCCAAGTCCAGAGCAGGGCAGGCGCCTTCCTCCTCCCTGCCAGGTCGCCCGAGCTGTGCAGGGGTCTTCGGGCGGGAGAAAGGTCGTGCCACTTCCTATGTCTGAGGTTTGTCCTGGGCAGAAGGTTCCCGGGAGCCAGCCTCCCCTGACGTGGAGTTCCCCTGGCAGGAGGAGAAAGTGAGCGGCCTGGCCTGTCTGGGGGAAGCGGCCCCTGTGGCCTGTTGTTGGTGAATGTCCCACGGGGGGCTTCCCGGGCTCGTGTGACCTCAGCAGGGACCTGCCATCACTTTCTCCAGCTGTGCTCTCCGTGACCTGGATCTGGGGTTCGCTCAGCGGGTCCGGGCGGGTAGGAGGTTCTGGCCTACATAGAGGTGACGTTCGCACAAGTACTTTATTTTATTTTTTAAATTAATTTTTTAAATATATTTAATTGATTTTTGTTTTTTTGTTTTTACAGAGAGGAAGAGAGAGGGATAGAGAGTTAGAGACATCGATGAGAGAGAAACATCTATCAGCCGCCTCCTGCACACCCCCTCCTGGGGATATGCCCGAAACCAAGGTACATGCCTTTGGCCCAAATCGAACCTGGGATCCTTGAGTCCACAGGCTGACGCTCTATCCCCTGAGCCAAGCTGGTTAGGGTGCACAAGTGCTTTAAAACCGTGAAAACGGCAGACGTTACGTTATGTGCACTTCACTGCGGCAACAAGGAATGCATGAGTGGGAAGAACCCGCCCCCGTTTACCAGCTTCGCCCCGAGGTCTGCCGTCAGCGTGGCACAGCCAGGCCCCGGCTCAGGGTTCGCTTACAGAAACCAGTGTGGCCCTGGGGCGCTCAGGCTGAGGCAGAGCTCAGGGCCTGGGGGCAGGGCAGGGCCTGTTTCCTGCCGCTGGTCAGGCAGGGACCGCTCTCAGCTCCCAGACGCCACCCTTGGTCCTGGCGGTCTGCCCCCGGCCTCCTCGCTGGCCTAATTACGGAGGCTGGCTGGTTGTCCCTTCAGAGTCCCGGCCACGCTTGGGCTTCTGGGAAGTGACTGCACGGAGTCACCAGGGGTCCTGGCTCCACGGATCCGGGCTGCTGTCCGGGGCCCACACTGTGAGCATCGCATCCAGACCTCATGCCTCGCACCTGACCTCATGCCCCCTCCTCCACTGAGCACTTGCTCACCCTCACCCCCTGACCCGGGGCCCCCAGTTCCCCTCTCCTGACCTGGCATAAAGCTCCCCACCACTGCCGTACTCAGAAGCACGTGTGTGTATGTGTCCACATGTGTATGTCTGCATGCATCTTGGTGTGTGTCATGCGTGTGTGCGGTAGCTCATGCAATCTCTCACCAACTGCTTTGGGTCCAGGGAGGCCCAGAGCGGGGCTGGTGAGGAGCCCCAGCTGGCACTGCCCACTGGACTCAGCACAGCCCTGCCCAGCCTGTCCTGCTCAGGGCTCACCGGCTCCAGACCCTGGGTCCTGCATAGGAATGTCGGAGGCCAAACTCAGGCCGGGTCTGGACACCCAATGGCCCTCTTCAGACCCCCCACGCTGCATCTGCAGGGTGCTAGCAGTTCCCTCCCGGGCAGTAACGGGCCCGCAAATGCAACTGCACACCCTGTGTGCCCTGCAGGGGGGTGGGCACGTAGCTCACGGGACGCGGACAGAAAGATCAAGGTCCCTGGGTCCCCAAGGGCCATCGAGGGTGACCTGCTGCGGTCAGCCCCACGGGGGACCAGAAACCGCACTGAGGACATCTCCTCCCTGAAAAGCCAACTCAAAAGATTATCCCGAAACCAGAGGTGACCCAAAAACAAAGACCACAGACGAGGGATGGCTGGATGGGGGGAGAGAGCTGACTGAAGCCAGAGTTAAGTAGATTTTGTGAATTAAATCTGAAAACTGCAAAAGAACTACCCTTGCCCTGGCTGGTTTTGAAGGCTGATGCTCTGGCTCTAGCTGGTAGCTCAGTGGTTAGAGCGCCAGCCCATAGACTGAAGGGTCCCGGCTTTGATGCCAGTCAAGGGCACGTACCTTGGTTGCAGGTTCGATCCCTGGCCCCAGTCAGGGCACATGAAGGAGGCTACCAGTTAATGTGTGTGTGTGTGTGTGTGTGTGTGTGTGTGTCTTTTTCTTTCCCTTCCACTCTCTCTCTCTAAAAAAAATAAAAAAATAAATAAAATAAAATCAATGGAAAAAATACCCTCAGGATTAACAACATAAAGAACTATCTGTAATGCTAACACCTTCTCCACCGGTTAGAAGTGATGGCTCTTTGGGGGTTGGGGGTCCCACTGCAGAGGAGACAGAGATGCACATGGCAGGCGGCACCCGGGAGAGGTGTGGGCGCCACGGTGGTGACGCCGCTGAGGGCACCGGTGACGGCAGGCCCCGCCAGCACCCACACGTGCTTGTCTTCGGGTCGGTGCTGGCCCTTGAGCTTCTTTCCCAACAGCTACGAGCCACCTATTATGACAGGCGCAGGCGGGAGCAAAGGCCGCCGGGCTCCGGGCCACGAGGGAAGGTTCCCGAGCTGCGACGTGGCAGCCCCCGGGCCCAGCAGCAGAATGGAGGCTTCCGCGGGTGCTCCCGGGTGAAACCCACACCGAGTTTCCCCAGAGCAGCTGAGCAACGGGAAGTACAGTCACCAGGGTCGCCAACGGGCATTACTGTAGATGCCAGTGGCTGGTTGTGGGATCATAGACGTTTTCCTTTGCAAACGAGGCTGTTTCATTAGCTCATCCGGCCCATTTCAGTGTCCCGATTTGAAACCACAAGCCTGACCCTGAAGGCTAGCCTTGGCCCCATACTGGATTTCATGTTTCTTACTGTGAAACAACGTCAGCCGCAAGGCGTTCTCGCCAAAAATATTTCATTGGAACCCGACAAGCCCTCAGATCTGAGTCTCCGCGCTCACCGCACAGCTGGCCCGGCTCCTGCCTGTCAGGGTCGTGGAAACAACATGTGCTCCGGGCTGAGCCCAGGGACATTCACCCACAAGGGAGGCAGGCCCCGGCGGAGTCCGCTTTGGGGGAGACCAGATATTGAAGATACTCTTCGGTTTGAGGACAATCGTACGAAAGAATTTGTCTTGGTTTTGTTAAGGATGAGGCTGTTATTTGGTTGCGGGGGGAAATATTAGTATTTTTTTAAGAGATGCACACAGAAACATTTCCGGAATGCATGCCAGTGCCATGATGTCTGTGATTTGCTGCCAAATTTCTCAGCTTTAAAAACATACGCACATATGCACATGAACAAAAACTGTGCACCTATGGATGAGGACAATGGAGGGTGGGGAAAGGACAGAGGGTGGGGTGGGTACACGGTGGAGGGGAGCAATGGAGGTGGGGGGGGGGGAAGAGGAACATTTGTAATAATCTGAACAATAAAGATTTATTTAAAAACAAGCAAAACAAACAAACAGGAAAAAACAAACAAACAAAAAAACGTATACACGACCTGGCCGGAGAGCCCAGTTGGTTGAGTGTTGTCACCAAAAGGTGGAGGGTTTATCCCTGGTCAAGGCACATACCCAGGTTGCAGGTTCAATCCCTGGTCAGAGTGTGTACAGGAGGCAACTGATCGATGTTTCTCTCTCTCTCTTTCTCTTCCTCTCTCTCTCAAATCAATAAAAACAAACCCTCGGGTAAGGATTTTTTAAAAAGTAGAAAGAAGATATGCCAATATTAAGGGGGAGATTATTACCATTACGGGTCCCTTCCCCCTGCCCTGACTATGTGATTCAGAATGAAGTTATATTTATGAAACATAATAATAAATATACACATAAATGGTAGAAATAAGCCATGTTGTGCACGGTGAGATTAGATGGTTTATTCTTTGAAAAGGAAAATATTTGCCTGTCCTTATAGCATCTTGAAATCTTAATTTTTAAAGGACCGATAAGGCCTGGTGGTTAATCTTATGTCAACTTGGCTGGACCGTGGTACTCAGATATTTGGTCAAACACATCTGGATGTTCCTTTGAAGATATTTTCTAGACGAGATTAGCATGGAATCCAAAGTATTTAAGTAAAGCAGATTGCCCTCCAGACGTGGGCATGTTTTAAGAGGAAACATACTAAGATTGCTTGAGGAAGAAAGGATCCCTCCACACCATAAACTCTTCTCAGGTCTCTGGTCTGCCCTTCTGAATTTGGACTTGCCTGGTGTGGTTCCTTAAATTGAATCTGCCTCTAGATATAGTGATGGAGATGGAGATAGAGGGAGATGGAGATGGAGATGGGGATGGAGATGGGGATGGGGATGGAGATGGGGATGGGGATGGGGATGGAGATGGAGATGGAGATGGAGATGGAGATGGAGATGGAGATGGAGATGGAGATGGGGATGGAGATGGGGATGGGGATGGAGATGGAGATGGAGATGGAAATGGAGATGGAGATGGAGATAGAGGGAGAAGGAGATGGAGATGGAGATGAGATGGAGATGGAGATGGATATGGGGATGGGGATGGGGATGAGGATGGAGATGGGGATGGAGATGGAGATGGAGATGGAGATGGAGATGGAGATGGAGATATAGCACCATTGGTCTGTTTCTCTGGAAAACCCCGACTACTACACAAGGGAAGTGGGTAGATGAATGTCATGAAGCTGCGAAGCGCGAGAAGGTGTGGAGGGGCCTGGCAGGAGGTAGCTGGCTGAGCTAAGGGTGCAGGTCATGGGGTAGGATGGGGACCGGTGTTCCTGCCTATGTGAACTAGGTCTGAGGGCCCGGGGTGGGCAGGGGGCATGGAGACTCTGGTGCTGGCTGTGGACATGATGGCGCCCACACCTCTGCAGGGTGCTGCCTGCCATGTGCATCTCTGTCTCCTTTGCAGTGGGACCCCCAAAGAGCCATCACTTCTAGCAGGTGGAGAAGGTGTTAGCATTATGGATAGTTTTTTCTGTTGTTGTTAATCCTCACCTGAGGGTATTTTTCCATTGATTTTTTTTTTTTTTTTAGAGAGTGGAAGGGAAAGAAAGAGACACACACACACACACACACACACACACACACACACACACACACATTAACTGGTGGCCTCCTTCATGTGCCCTGACTGGGGCCAGGGATTGAGCCTGCAACCAAGGTACATGCCCTTGACTGGCATCAAAGCCGGGACCCTTCAGTCTGTGGGCTGATGCCCTAACCACTGAGCTACCAGCTAGGGCCAGAACATCAGCCTTCAAAACCAGCCAGGGCAAGGGTAGTTCTTTTGCAGTTTTCAGATTTTACTCACAGAATCTTCTAGGACTTAACTCTGGCTTCAGTCTCCTCGCTTCCCCCATCCGCCATCCCTCGTCTGTGGTCTTTGTTTTGGGTCACCTCTGGTTTCGGGACAATCTTTTGAGTTGGTTTTTCAGGGAGGAGACGTCCTCAGTGCAGTTTCTGGTCCCCCGTGGGGCTGACCGCAGCAGGTCACCCGCGTGGCCCGGCTGTGCACAGAAGCCTGGGTTTGCAGCTGGGACACCGTGGCCATTCGCACTCTCTCCTGGTGTTTGCACAGGATTCTCTTGGGCCACTCTGTCTCTCCTGCTGCTATTTTATACCCGATTATAAAATACTTACTAATTCCGTTTGACACCCAACAAGTTCTTTTGTTAAATAGGTTGAGATCTATCTCTAGCCGAAGAAAGTTTCTTCTATTATTTCCTTGATTATTGTCTCTGTTTTGTTTATTCACCTGGAAAAATCAGTTAGCCACCTGGTGGGCCTCCAGGTTTTGCCTCCAAATGTCCCTAAGGTCACCATCACATCTTTATTCCACATTATTTGCTTATTCCCAGTGGTTTGCCGCTCTGTTGACTAGTGAGTTTGCCGACCACTGGACTCGACTAAATGTTACCATGTAGTTGGAAGCTGTGAGGATTAGGCAACTGTGGCATATTGTGTGCAAGGAGGTAAAGGGTAGTTTATACAGCGGTCGGCAAACTCATTAGTCAACAGAGCGGCAAACCGAGGCTTGTGAGCCGCATATGGCTCTCGGGCCAGGCTTTGCTGACCACTGGCATATTCCATCCGTTCTCATTTCCACCTGCCTACCTTCCCATTCACCTGCCATCTGTCTCACCGCCTCCTCAGTCCTTATTCCCTACAGGTAAGCGTTTCTTAAGTTTTACTGAGTGAACTAGTAGCCTGAATCTATTCTTTTTCTTTCAAAAAATTGTTTTCAGCCGAAACCGGTTTGGCTCAGTGGGTAGAGCGTCGGTCTGTGGACTGAGAGTTCCCAGGTTCGATTCTGGTCAAGGGCATGTGCCTCGATTGCGGGCATATCCCCAGGGTGGGGTGTGCAGAAGGTGGCTGATTGATGTTTCTCTCTCGTCGATGTTTCTAACTCTCTGTAAAAAAATCAATAAAAAAAAATATATATTTTTAAAAACAACAACACAAAAATAGTTTTCACAAGTAGGTGCTGTTTCTTGGGTTTATGAAAAAGACCATTGAGTGGTTCCGTGCTGGCTTTATTTTTCCCTTTGCTCCTCCGCTCATCTCGGAGTCCTGCGGAGGCCGGTGTTCCCCTGCTCAGAGCGTGGTTCTTCCCGCTCCCCTCCCTCCCGTCTGGTGGTTCTGGTCCCGCTCTCCCTTCACTGGGTGGTGTTTGGCGCTTGGTTTCAGCTGCTCCGGGGCAGGGGGAATTCCACTGGGGGGACTTCACGTCTTCGTGGCTTCCTCGCCTGTGGCGTGAAGCCCAGTGTGGGCCACGCAGACCCCTGCCCCCCACCCGCCTGGGCCCTGCCTCCCTGGGCGGCCCGTGCTGCCCACAGACCCACCAGCTGCTCCAGCGCAGCCACGCTCTGATCAGGGAGAACCCTGCAGCTCAGGAGCAGCCTCCTGCCCGCCCCGTGCCCCCGTGCCCCCTGTGCCACAGGAGCTGTGGTTCTCTGTCCTGCCCTGAGGCCTCGGGGCCCAGCCTCCACACCAGGGACTCAGGTCCTGGGCTCCCCTCCCCTCCTCGGGGCTGCCCTCTTCCTTCAAACAACCCCTGGACACCGACGTCCAGGAGCCCGTCCCCCCCAGGCCCACCATGCCTGGTGCCAGTCACCGTGGGCTTAGCGACATGGCTCCCAGGCCCCTGTGGTGTGTTTGTGCTTTGGGGGCCTTTGGAGGAAGTGTTCTAGCAAACAGGTGAGTCTGAGCGGAACCAGGGTAGTGGTCACTGTTCGCATGTCCCCCCCACACACACCCCGACCCCCACTACCACCACCAAGAAGTGCCCCCTGTGGCCGGGACCAGTGGGCCTTCAAGCCTGGCCCCCTTGTCCCAGTGTTTTGAGGCCTGAAAACCTGAGAGAGGGCCTGAGGCCTGCAGACACAGACCCTCCCCCACCTAGGATCCAACTCTCCTGCTCCTCCTCCTGCTGCTCCCGTGGGCCTGCACAGCCCTTCTTCCCCACCCCACCCTCCTGACCTCTCACAGACACACCCAGAAGAATATGGTGATAAGGAGGCAGGGCCCCTGGGGACAGGGAGACTCTCCCAAACACACTGACTGTCCTTACCTGTCGTAGGTAAGTGGGCCAATGAGGGGCTAGGAGCCCCCCAGAGCTTGGTTACCTGGGTGGCTAGTTGTCGGTGGGCAAGTTCTGCCTCGGTTTCCCCATCTGTGAAATAGAGGCTGTCACGCCACTTCCTCCATCCAGTGGGCGGGAGTGTTAAAAATCGCCGTAAACACTCACGGCCCGCAGAGCGATCTTGTTCGTTTTTACTGTTACTGTGACCCTCACACCCAGACGTGAGACACCCCATCCCCTCTGAGGCCCAGCATAGCCTTGGCTCATGTGATCTCAGCCCAGATGCCCGGGTGCTGTTGGCCACCCGCTCTGAGGAGCGGGAGAGGGTCAGAGGGTGGAGAGAGGGCTCACCTGAGCTATCCAACACCTGTCCCGGGACAGCCTGGCTCTGACCTCTGACCAGGACGGGTGCAGGGCCCAGACAGGCCCTTCGGCCTTCCTCAGGCGTGTGGATCTGTGGCTGCAGCACCTGCCATGCCACCTGGGCGGGAGGGGAGACAGCCCGGGTCCCTGCCCATGGACTAGAATAGTGGCTTGCAGGAGCACAAGGAGGACGGCATCCAGTCCCGGAGAGGAGCAGAGAGGAGGACTGAGACTAGCGTCTGGTGGCAGATGTCCCTGAGATCAGCTGCCCACAGTCACCTTTCTAGTAAGTTCCCTGTCCACACCTGACAGTGTGAGTTGGGTGTCTGTGACCTGCAGTCTAAGTGTCACAACCAAGAGCAAGGCCTTCCCCACCTTCAGTCCCTCCACCAACACAGCGTTCTCCGTGGCCCTGAAGTTCCCTGTTATCGCACGATGGATCTGACACTCAGCAAGCCGTCCCTGTGCTCCTGGCACTCACCCCTATTGCCCCCTTTTGACCCCCGACCTCCGCCCCGGCTCAGCCTGCACCCTCTGCAGACTCCCTCAGGCCTCCCAGGAGCAGACTGAGCACATAAGGGGCATTGTTCTCTGATTGCTTAGCACAGGGTCTCTGCATCTTCCTCCTTTCTCTAGTTTTTCTTCTTAATGCTGGTCCATGTCCTGCTCTTGAACCATCCTTGCACTGCTGAACAGACCCGCTTGGTGGTAGTGTAGATGACTGGATACATTGACACACATTTGATACGTTGGTAGAGCCACTTTGCTACTATTTTATCCACTGTGTTTGCATCTATAGAGTTACTTGAAGTAGCATCATTTTTTTTCCTTTCTCTCTCTCTTTTTTTTTTTTTTTAAATATCTTTATTGATTTCAGAGAGGAAGGGAGAGGGAGAGAAAGTAGGAACATCAATGATGAGAGAGAATCATTGATCAGCTACCTTCTGCACACCCCACACTGGGATCCAGCCTGCAACCCAGGCATCAAAACCATGACCTCCTGGTTCATAGATCGATGCTCAACCACTAAGCTGGGCAAAGTAGCATCATTTTCATATGCTAATTTATGAAGTTATGTTTTCCTAAATTAAAGGATGCTGTCCACCTTTTCCTATTGTCTAAAAATGTTTACAAAAATTTGAAATATCTATTTAAAAAGTAAACTAAATTCAATTGGACTAAATTTTCCCAAAGGTAGGTCTTGAATCAGCTTTTTTTCATTTCTAATATGGAAGTTGAACTATTCAGATGCTTCCAGTTCCCCCAGGAGTGATTTTGGTAATTTCTGTGTTGCGTGAAGAGCCGCCATTTCCTCCCTATTCTCACGGGATGGGCCTGACTCCCTTCGTCCGGGAGCAGGCCCGCTGCCCGGCACAGGCTCTATGCCCACCTCCGCCACAGGCCCGGGCAGGTCCGGCACGGCTCCTCCAGCCCACGGCCCACGTCTGATTGTCCCGTGGCTGTGCTCACAGAGTGGCCCCTCCCTTCAGAAGCACCGTGATGGGGGGTGAGACCCTGAGGGAGACGGAGCAGGATGGACATCCATGAGGCCGTTTAGATTTCACACTCGTTTTATTCCCAATACGGCCTCCTCATCAGCACATGCTGGTCCCACCTCACCAGCTCTCACCGGATATCACTTTACTATCACTTTACGGTGTGGAAAACAAGTTCAGCTGGTTCATCAGCTCAGGGTGGCAGGCGGGGAGAGTCCCTCAGGCCCCGGTGGATGGTTGTTGATTTATTAAAGGCACTTTCCTTTAGCATTATAAGTTCTGCTATCATTTAACGTGTGCATTTTTCTTTTTCCGCATGTCAAGTACCTGGCAAGGTATTTGCCACACAAACCAAACGTCTCCGACAGGTAAATTACTCTTACTTAGCTAGTAGATTAAGCTTATAACAAACAAAGCCCATTCACGTTCTAATACTGTTTTTTTAAACTTCAATTAAACATCTCAGCTTAAAATCACAAGCCTAATAGAAAGAGACATCTAGGTTATTCCTAAACTTCCCTGTGAAGGTAGCAAATACAAAGAGGCTGGCATAGTGCATTATTTCTATTAATTTTTTGTTCCAGTGAAGTATAGTGTAATGCTAACTTGAGGTAACCATAAAGAATTTAATGAGCTATAAATCTTAACATTTTTATTATGAAAATATACAAGTTGTTATGTTTAGGCACTTAATTTTTATAACAGTGGCTTTATATATATATCACATCATTTGTCATCTTAGCTATTTTAAAGTGTATCATTAAATGTTATTAAGCTCATCCACGTTGTTGTGTAACCATCACCACCGTCTACCTACAAGACTTGTCCATCTTCTGTAACTAAAACTGTCTCCATTAAATAATTGCCCTTCCTCTCACTCCCTGGCAAACACCATAAATCTCACTATCTTAGGTACCTCGTCTTAGTAGAATCATACGGTATTTGTCTTTTTGTGTCTGGCTTGTTTCACTTAGCATAACATCCTTCCTTTTTTAAGGCTGAATAACATTCCATTGTATGGATGGACCACCTTTTCCTTACCCAGTTGTTATCAGTGGGAGTGTGGTTTTGGGGGTACTGCTGGAATAAGAATTTCTGAGGACCCCATGAGTGGATGAGATATTGCAGAAAGCTTAATTTCTGTGGAATCAAGCCCCTGAGTTCCCACGGTCCCATCTCCCTTCCTCTGATGCTTCTCAGAGCTCATGTCAGAGCCAGAGCCCAGCGTTCCCGCTCCCTGTGGGAGCATCAGGCTAGCTCAGCTCGGGTTTGCAGCTGCAGTCCACCCGTCCGTTGCATGTGGAATCCACTTGGCCACAGGGCTCTGGAGGCAACATGGACAGGAGCAAAGCCAAGGGAACTAGAGAGCCAAGAGTGAGCTCAGAGCCGGAGAGCGAGCTCATAGCACATTATGTATCTCCAAATTTTCATGGGCTCGCCGTGGTCTTGCTCCTCTCTGTTCCCAGGTTTGATTGATGAGCACCTTCCCTTAGGTCACCCTGACTCAGTGCATATGCGCCCAGCTTCCTCTTTGTCCAGTCCCTTTCCCCGTAATTCTCAGGAAACGGGCTGGTGGTTCCCTGGGGAGTGTGGAATTGCGGCTTCCTGGTGAAGCCACCCAAGTGGCCGGCTTATAGTGTCTGGCCTCCGTGTTGCTCCTCTCCTATTGTTAATAACCAGTTACAGTGGTGACACAGTCATCTGTGGATGGACTTCTGCGTTGTTTCCTTTCACTTTTTGTCTGTGGTGAATGGTGCTGCTATGAACATGGGTGTACAAATATCTATTCAAGTCCCTGCTTTCACTTCTTTGGGCTGTATACCCTGTGACTGCTGGGTCATGTGGCAGCTCTGTGTTTAATTTTTTGAAGAACTGCCATTCTGTCTTTCATAGTGGCTACACCTTCTTACATTCATACCAACAGTGCACAAGGGTTCCAATTTCTCCACATCCTTGCCAACACATTGTTGTCTCATTTTTAAAAATATATATTTTATTGATTTTTTTTTACAGAGAGAAGGAGAGAGCGATAGAGAGCTAGAAACGTCGATGAGAGAGAAACATCGACCAGCTGCCTCTTACACATCCCCTACCGGGGATGTGCCTGCAACCAATGTGCCCACAACCAATGTACATGCCGTTGACCAGAATCGAACCTGGGACCTTTCAGTCCGCAGACCGACGCTCTACCACTGAGCCAAACCGGTTTGGGCTCATTTTGTTTTTTATTGTTATCTACAAGTCCTAGCTAATAAAGAGGGAATATGCTAATTGACCCTCATGGGGTTGCAAAGATGGCAGTACCCACAGCCACTAAGGAGGGAGTGAGGGAATATGCTAATTGACTGTCCTAAAGATGGCAGTGCCCACAGCCAACAAGGAGGGAATATGCTAATTGACTTCCATGCCTTCAAAGATGGCGGCACCCAGTCCTCTCAGCTCTGCCTGGGCAGCAGGCACGCTGCAAGGCCAGACCCGCCCCCAGGTATGCCCAGCCATTCCACATGCCTGCCTCTGGAGTCCCCCAGTCCCCTTAGCACCCCAGCCACTCAGGGCTGGCCCCATGGCTCAGGCAAGCCTCAGATGGCAGCTGCCCAGCTGTCCAGGGCCTCCTGAGGCTCAGGTAATGAGGGCTAGCCAAGGCTTGCACTGCTGGCAGTGGCAGCAGCAGAGGTGTGATAGTGTGTCGCCTTCCCCTGATCACAGGTTGCCTCCCACCTCTGAGGGCTCCTGGACAGGCTAGGCTGAGGAACACCCCTCTCCAGTGCATGAATTTTCATGCACCAGGTCTCTAGATATACGTATTTTCCGGCATATAAGACGACCCCCTAATTTTACAGTTAAAACAAGTTTAGGCCTATATTCGCTGTATAAGACTACCCCCCACTTCAAAGAAAAGACTTACTTTGCCGTCAAGATCTGCAGGTAATTTTTGTGCAATTTGGGTCTTTTGCCCCCGATTTTCAGTTGACTTTTTTTCGTTTCAAAGGTCGTCTTATACGCCGGAAAACGCGTGTGTGTGTGTGTGTGTGTGTGTGTGTGTGTGTGTGTGTATGGCTACTAAGTGTCCCCTCGGGAGTTTGACCAGGAGGCCAGGAGTTTGATTGCTCGATCACTATGATGTGTGCTGACCACCAAGGGGTGGCGTGGAGTGAAGGAAAACTCCACCAGCAGCTGGGGAAGGGAGGCACTGGCCGGCAGCAGGAAGGCCCCAATAGGCCCTGAGCCAGGCCTGGGGACCCTACCCATGCCCGAATTTCGTGCACCAGGCCTCTAGTTGTTTTAATAATAGCCATCCTGATGGGTGTGAAGTCATGTCTCATCATGGTTTTGATTTTCATTTCACTAACGTTTAGTGAAGTTGAGCATCTTTTCATGTGCTTAATGACTATTTTTATAATTTCTTTGCAGAAATTTATATTCAAGTTCTTTGCCTATTTTAAAATGAATGTTGTTTGGTTTTCTTTGTGGTTGTTGAATTTTAGGAGTTTTTTTTTTTTTTTTTAAATATATTAGCCTTTTCTCAGGCATATCACTTGCAAATATTGTGTGGATTGCCTTTTCCCTGTTGATTGTGTTCCTTGGTGCACAGGAGTTTTTAATTTTGATGCAACCTAGTTTATTTATATTTTTCTTCCATTGCGTGTGCTTTTGGTATCATATCTGAGAAGTCATTGCCCAACCCAGTGTCATGCAGTTTGTCGCCTGTGTCTTTGTTGAACAGTTTTGTAGTGTTAGGTCACTTCGGACTTGGGAACAGTTTGCGTTCACGTTTGCCCGTGGTGTGAGGTGAGGCTCCCACCTCACTCTCTGCTCGTGGACACGTTGGGGCTTTTTCAGGAAGAGCTCACCATGTTTTTCGTCTGCGACGTCCCTACGCTCTTGTCTTGCTTTGCGTCTGGCTGCATCCCTGGGAGGCTCTGGAACTGGGGCGGAGCGAATGTTTAATGAAGGCCATTTGTTTAATCTTGGCTTAGATTTCTGAGTACACTTAGAGACAGACCTAATCATTTAAAAACCACACAAATGAGTCTCCGCTGAAAAAACAATAAAAAAATTCACACAGACACAAACTTGGCCATGTGCACGTTCTGTCACGGTCGCCGTCGCTCAGCTCCCAGTGTGCTCCGTGGCCGTGTGAAAGGGGAGGATGCGTGGGTCTGGTCTTGTTATCATTGTGGAGTTCCCCACCTTGGCCTTGAGGCTGTCTCACTGCCCCTCCTGCCGACTTCCGCCCCCCTGCCCACAGTCCTGTCCTCTTCCCACGGCCATCATCAGCAAACAGGACTTGTTAACTTTGGGACCTGCCTGTGTGCCCCCGCCGCTGTGACTAACCCAGCCCGGCCCAGCCCTCATGTGTGTGACAGTTTGTGGCTGGGTGTGCCCACGCGTGTGGACTTGGGGAGCAGTTACTTCTCAGCCGTGCTCCCACATTCTCCCCTCCAGGCCAGGCAGCTCCCTATCAGTCAGGGTGTCAGGCCCTTGGTCGATCCCCCCACCCCCACCCCCGTGCACATGGGTGAGTCCCTGAGGCGGGGGAGGGTAGACCATGCATTTTCATTCGTCTCTTCCCAGTGAACTTCTCCTAACACAATTTTATGCTTCACAGTCTTGATCTCCTTCTTACTTTTCTGCAGCTAACTATGCAAATCAACGGAAAATGAAAGTCACTTTATGGACTGTGACCATGAGGCTTTAGGTGCTAATTTTTTTTTTTTTCTGGGTTGGGAGCATTTTACAATAATGAATATGCATTTGACGAAAACAACCAACTTGTTATCTTGTAGACAAGTTACTGTGACCCGTGAGAGCCAGAGCTTATGGGAAGCACCTCCCTGTGAGGGGCTGGGGCCCGTCTCCTCACCATGAGGTCACGTGTCCAGCGGGGAGCTCTCTACCCAGAGCTCTGTCCCGCCTTCATTTCTACAAGGGGAGGGGAGGGGAGGGGAGGGAAGGGGAGGGGAAGGGAGGGGAGGGGGGAAGAGAGGGGAGGGGAGGGGAAGAGGAGGGAAGAGGGCTTTGTAGCAGCTAAATTTAAAATTAAAAACTTGAGTCTATGAATTCTTTCCTAGAAAAGTGCAGAAGTCCTGGGATGGGTGATTTGTGAGGTCCCGCCAGGTGCCGGCTCGGTGAGGCCTCCTCCCTGTCTGTGTGAGATCCCGGGTGGCAGAGGCCTCGGTGGCCGGGAGCTGGAGGCCAGCCGGGCTTTGCTGAGCCTCGGGAGCTGGCGGTGCTTCCAGGCCAGGCTGACCCTGAGGTGGGGGCGCCGCCTGTGAACAGAAGTGTAAAAACTTGTTTAAAGTTCCATCAACTCTCTGCTCCGTGTTTTTGCATTTTATGTGCCTCCAATCGTTTCTTGCCAAAAAGCACGGAGCTGCGGATCCCGTGCCCCACGAGGGGCGAACGTCCTCCTGTCACTTCCCTCTGGCACACCCGTGGGCAAACGGAGCTTTCTGCCTGAGAAACCCGCTGGGTTCACTGGCCAGTTGTGGACATGGGCTCATATGGGCTTCAGAGAAGCTTCCAGAACCTGCTGGGTGTGCTGTCTGAGCCAGCAGCCGCCGAGGCAAGAGTGAGGATCGTCCCATGTCACTCCCTGAGCGCTCGGAAGAAACCTACACAGGAGCCAAGTCAGCGGGCTCCCCGCCTCCCTCCCCAGCGATGTGGCAGGGGGCATGGCTGCCAGGGTGGCTCTGGGACAGGAGGGAGCGATGCAGTGGGAACTGCTCGGTGCTCGGTGTGTACAGTGTGTGAGTGTGAGGGTACGCGCGCTGAGGGGACTCCACTCCGCGTCCAGCTCTGG
>OY882859.1:189521845-189721845 GCA_963693515.1 Pipistrellus nathusii | reverse complement strand
CCAGGGCGAGGCGGGGCGATGGCCGGTCGTGTCCCCGGCCTGGACACGGTGGGGCGGCTCTGTGGCTCCCCGGGGACCCCCTTGGGGAGGGCCATGCAAGGAAGTCAGGGCTGGGCCCTCTCCAGGCAGCTGGAGGCGAGCAGCCTGCAGCCCTGTCCCAGCACGGCCACCAGCCCCTCCCCTCCTGCACCTCACCAGCTCCTTCCCTCTCCCCACACTCCATGGCCACGCCCGGCCCCAAGCTGCTGAAACCAGTAATGGCCCTGACAACAACAGCAAAGGCAGTAATAGTAATTCCAGAGGGCGGCAGTGGGACCCGGGCTCAGCATCGCTCTGTGGGCCTCACGGAGGCTCCGGGCAGCTATGTGCCCTCTGCGGAGGCTCACTCTGTCCTGTCCCTCCCCACTCGCCCCCAGCCCAGGCCTGGGGTCCATGCCCACCACACAGACGGTCACTGAGGCTAGGAGCAGAGTCACCAATACTGCCAGCGCCTCCTGGGACACAGAGGCCCAGCAGGCGCCAGGGCCACGGGGGGCCAGCCACCACCCTCTCCGCCCCCGTCTGTGCAGAGGGCTCCTGCCTCCCAGGGCCTGCAGCCGGCTGCCTGCCGGTCACTCACGTAGCACCTGTTCTCTATTTCCTGCCCTCAAGCTGCACACCTGCTCTTTTTCTAGACATTTCTGAAGGGGGTTTCCAAAGTGAATTCAGCTCCAGGGCCCGGATGGGCACCGGTGGTGAGGGACGGCACACAGGTGCAGGCCTGTGGGGTCAGAAGCACAGAGCAGGGCCTATGGGGTCAGGAGCACAGAGCAGGGCCTGTGGGGTCAGTTAGGAGCACAGAGCAGGCCCCGTGGGGTCAGGAGCACAGAGCAGGCCCCGTGGGGTCAGGAGCAGCCTTCCTGGTGGTGGAGCCCAGGAGCAACCGTCCGGTCAGATGATGTCAGGAGTCGCCGAGGAGCAGACTCTGGAAGAAGCTCCTCAGATTCCTGTCCAGCTGAGAACAAGGCTCAGGCCGCCTCTTCCCTCCTCCCCTCACCCACCAGGGAAATCAGGTTGTTGACTCAGAGCCGTGCAAACCACCCCCCACCCTGCCTCCTGGTAGGAGGCCCTTCCATGCTAAGACCTGAGGCTCTGGACCTTTCCAACACCTTGTAGTGGGGGCACCAGGAGAAGGTGGACACCTCCCACCCTGCTCACCGGCAGCACCCTCCTCCGCACAGCTCAGTGTCAGGACACCCAGGGGCTCGGAGCCTGAGGAGACAGGCCACGCCTTGCGTAGCAAACCCCACAGGGGACGGTCGGGCACCCTGGATGGGCCCAGCCCAGGACCCTGTGGCAGGAAGAGCCTCCTTGGGTAGTGGCTGAGGATTCGGGCGGGGAGAGGGACAAGGAGGGGACGCAGGGACATTCGCCGTGTCAGCGAGTGGACGTCCTTATTGACTCACAATATGTCCTAACTTTCCCAAGAAGCCCGCCAACCTCGGGACCACCCGGCCGTCCTCATCGTGGGGAATGGGCCTGGGCCTCCCGTCCTGCTCCCCCTGGGCAAGACCAGCCCGAGGCCCCTCCTCTGCAGGCCTCCCGTCCACCGTGGGAGAATGATCTGGTTTCTCCGTCAGCCCAGTCGTCAGCCGAGTCCACCCCGGGACACAGCGATGGCTGAACGTGTGTCCAGTCTCCAGTGACCCCTGGGGCCCTGCTGTTCAGTGGGAGGCCTGGATGTCCTGTGCCCAGAGTGAGTGAGTGAGTGAGTGAGTGAGTGAATGAATGAATGAATGGTACAGGAGAGTAGGTTTGGGTGCAAGGCACCTCCTCGGGAACCTCTACAGGAAGAACAGAAAAGGTCGGCCCCATCATCCCTTTTATCCTCTTTCGGAACCCCAGCCGCTCTGACATTGTCTGGTTTCCCTGTCTTCTGTGAAGTGCGCCAACATCCCTGTGCCCAGGACAGTTCCTGCCACGGCCCCACACTTGGCATTCGGGGAACAATCCTGCCTTCCTGGGGGTGCATATTGGAAGAAGGAACGAATGACTGAGTGAACGCTGGGGGAATGAATGAGTGGCAGATGAGTGCTGGGTGAATGCTGGATGGAGGAATGAATGAATGACTGAGTGAACGCTGGGGAATGAATGAGTGGCAGATGAGTGCTGGGTGAATGCTGGATGGAGGAATGAATGAATGACTGAGTGAATGCTGGAAGAATGAATGAGTGGCAGATGAGTGCTGGGTGAGTGTCAGATGGAGGCACGCTGGATGAAGGAATGAATGAATGACTGAGTGAATGCTGGGGGAATGAATGAGTGGCAGATGAGTGCTGGGTGAGTGTCGGATGGAGGCATGCTGGATGGAGGAATGAATGAATAACTGAGTGAACGCTGGGGAATGAATGAGTGACAGATGAGTGCTGGATGGAGGCATGCTGGATGAAGGAATGAATGACTGGGTGAACGCTGGGGAATGAATGAGTGACAGATGAGTGCTGGATGGAGGCATGCTGGATGAAGGAATGAATGAAGGTCTGAGTGAACGCTGGGGGAATGAATGAGTGACAGATGAGTGCTGGATGGAGGCATGCTGGATGAAGGAATGAATGAAGGTCTGAGTGAACGCTGGGGAATGAATGAGTGGCAGATGAGTGCTGGGTGAGTGTTGGATGGAGGCACGCTGGATGAAGGAATGAATGAATGACTGAGTGAATGCTGGGGGAATGAATGAGTGACAGATGAGTGCTGGATGGAGGCATGCTGGATGAAGGAATGAATGATTGGGTGAACGCTGGGGAATGAATGAGTGGCAGATGAGTGCTGGGTGAGTGTCGGATGGAGGCACGCTGGATGAAGGAATGAAGGACTGAACAGGAAGCCACCACGGAGCAGCGCTGGGAGCTGTGACGGAACTGACTTGTGAGAAGGCATCTCTGGATCTCGGACCTCACAAAGGCAAGCGGGGGCCCCAGCGAGAGTGTGAAAAATAGAAGCCGTTAACAAATGTTTATAACGAACCGATGGAAATTCCCTTTGTCAAAAGGAACTGCTGTCAATCTAGCCACACAACCGCAGGCCCAGGAGCTGAGGACTGTTTATTGAGCTAATAATGCTCGGTGGTGGGGGGAGGGGGAGTCGGCTTCCCTGGGTGGGAGCAGGTGAGAGAGGCCCTTAGTCCATGGGGGGGGGGGGGGTCTGCATTCAGGTGCTGTTCTATTGAAACTAGTCGTTCCACCGTCATTGAAGAACAGACACTGCCGTGCCTTCCTGACAGTGTGCAGATAGAGGACACTGGGACAGGAACAGTAAATAATTGGGGGGAGGGAAGGGGAGGTCCTGGACTAAGAGTGGGTGTCAGAGACCGCAGTGGAGTGTTGCTGGCACCTTGGTTCTCCGGGACCCGGGACGGGACTGAGCCATGCACCCAGCCTGCCCACCTGCATGCCGGGTGGAATGCCCCTGATGCCCCCCATGGCCTGTGCAAGCTGCCAGCCCTTTCACAACCGCCTGCACATTCCCACACTTTTAAACAATTGTCTTTCAATTACAGCTGACATGTAGTATGTGTTCATTCAGGTGTTCAATGGAGTGATCAGGCACGTATATGCCTTACAGAGTGATCGCCGATAACCCTGGTACCCACGGGCACCACTCGTGGTTATTACACCATCACTGGCCACGTTCCCTGTGCTGTGACGCTGCCTCCCGTGACGGCTTTGTAACTGGCGATTCGTACTTCTTCGTCCTTCCCATTTCCCTCAGCCCCTCAGCCCCATGTCTGACATCCATCGATGGTTCTCTGTATCATTGAGTTTGCTTCTATTTTGTCTTATTTGCCCATTTATTTTTTTAAATATATTTTATTGGTTTTTCACAGAGAGAAAGGTAGAGTTAGAAACATCGATGAGAGAGAAACATCGATCAGCTGCCTCCTGCACGCCCCCCCACTGGGGTTGTGCCCGTAACCAAGGTACATGCCCTTGACCGGAATCGAACCTGGGACCTTTCGGTCCGCAGGCCGATGCTCTATCCGCCGAGCCAAACCAGTTAGGGCTCGTTTTTGTTTTTTGAGCGCACATGTAAGATCACACAGCATTTGTCTTTCTCCGACTTATTTCACATAACACGACACATTTCTCCAAAGAGGACGTGGGGATGGCCAACAGACACACGAAAGGATGCTCAGCATCACTCATCAACAGGGAAATGCAAATCAAAACCGCAATGAGGTGTCGCCTCACACCTGTTAGAGGGATATCATCAGAAAGGCAGCACAGGGTGAGCACTGGGGAGGATGGGGAGAAAGGGGGACCCTCGTGTAAACTGGCGCAGCTACGGTACCATGGAAAATGGCATGGAGGCTCCTCAGAAAGCTAAAACGAGAGCTGCCGTACCATTCTGGGTGTGCGCCCAGAGAAACGGAAAACATGTGACAACATAGAAGGACCCCATGTCCATCGCAGCACTGTCAGCAATAGCCACGATATGCAACAACCTAGACACCCATTGACAGACGAACGAATAAAGATGAGGTATAGATACCAAATGGAATATTACTCAGCCATAAAAAAAACACACGCGAAATCTTGCCATGTTCAACAACATGAATGAACCTAGAGGGTATCATGCAAATTCCTAAATATGTCGTTACTGTTTCCCACGGCCTCAGAAAGGCAGGGCCAGGCCAAAGGTGCAGGGAGCGAGGGGCCCGGAGCCGGCTGACGGAGAACCACGCAAGCAGGCTGCAGTGCAGACCCAGCCCTGGAGGGGGCGCTGCCCTGGGCTTTGCGTCCTGGTGCCTTGCTTGTCTCAGCCGGGCATGGCCCTGGTCCCACATCCCTGAGCCTTGCCTTCTCTCCATAAATTCCTGGAACCTCATTCTGTTGCCCATCTATGGGGTCAGGAGAGGCTGCCGTCCACAGCAGGTGGGCTGGTGGGTTCTGCTTGGCTTCCAGGCCCCCCACCCAGACACCAGTTGGGAAGGGGCAGCAGTGCCCGTCTGGCTGCATGACAATGTTATTGTGAGCGCCCAGTGAGCTGTGACCGCTGCTGTGCATGCAAATGCAGGCCGTTCGCGGTGCGGCTGTAGGAAGACACACAGGCCCTACGCAGGGGCTTGTTTTCAAGGCCGGAGTGTAGGTCCCACGAGCGAGAGCTCGACAGGCTCAGCGGTGCCAGACGGGCACCACTGCCCCTTCCCAACTGGTGTGGGTTCGATTCCGGTCAAGGGTATGTACATTGGTTGCGGACACATCCCCGGTAGGGGGTGTGCAAGAAGGCAGCTGGTCAATGTTTCTCATCGACGTTTCTAGCTCTCTATCTCTCTCCCTTCCTCTCTGTAAAAAAATCAATAAAATATATATTATTAAAAAACAAACAAAGCTGGCTTATATGTTTACCTCATCATACTCTTTGGTTCACCATGATTTCCTGTGTAAAACTTAACCTACATGGTTGCTTCGTTCCTCCCTCCCTCCCTCACCTGTGGCTCTACTGACTCAGCTGCTGACATGGGCGGGGCGTGGGTGCCCCTGTGGCCTGATGGGGACCAGCCCTGGAGCATGGCTGCCCTCCTGACCTGATGGTGGCCCAGATAGGCCTTCCCCCCCTGCACCCCCCCCCCCACACCGGGGCCAGGCACACTTCCTCTGCAGGCCAGGAGGGACCTGGGCTGCTGCTCCGCCCTCAGCGGCCCCGCCTCCTGTGGGACACCTGGAAGCCTCTCTGGAAGTCCAGAGCCGGGTCAGAGGAGTCAGGTGCCTTAGGGCGGGAACAGCTCTTGAACTCCTGTCTCACCTGAGCCACACCCACAGGATTGATTCCAGCTGACTTAGGGGCACAGAGCCCCAGGCCCTTCCCCCACTATCTCATGCCCAGCCCAAGGACAGCCAGAGATTTGGTTGGGACAGGGTCCTGCCCCCTCCTGAAGCACAATTCATCAATAAAAATTCTGCACCCTCCAGAGCTGGCCGGCCCACCCCCACAGAGGAAGCTCTTGATCAAGGAGGAGGAGAGGGAGGAGGAGGAGGAGAAGGGGGAGGAGGAGAAGATGGGGGAGAGGAGAAGGAGGAGGGGGAGGAGGAGGGGGGAAGAGAAAAAGGAGAAGAGGAGCAGATGGGGAGAAGAGGAGGAGGAGGAGAAGGAGGAGGAGGAAGGGAGTGGTGGTGACACGTACCTAGCATCCTAGTGCACCTACCCTTTTCCCACACACTGCACGCCCCTTCTCATTGTCCTCGCAAAGCCCCCCTCTCCCCGCCCCACCCCACTGGCATTGCTTGCATTTTGCACAAAGGGGGTTAGTCACCTGGTCAAGCACATAGCCAGGTGGGCGGGCCTGGCTGGCACCCCTCTCTCAGGCCCTGGCCCCACACCATGGCCGCCAAGATGGCCTCCTCCTTTGCTGTGGAGAGAATGTCAGGGCAGCTCTGGGAAACCTGGGGGCTCAGAGGGTCTTTTCCGACTTGGTTCTTGGGCCAGCCAAGTGTCACTTCCTCTTTGAGGCCCTAAAAGTAGACAGGAAGTTCATTCGGGGAGTAATTTTAACTAAAAGTTTGTTAGTTTTTTTGCAATTCTCCCCACGGCTGTTGGCCCCTGCGCTGGCCACGAAGAAGGTGCCTGATGCTTAAAGCCTATTGTCGAGCAACCCCCACGACCCCCCACATCTGTCCTGGGGCTCAAAGCCCAGAACCCTCCTGGAAATGACCACTCACACAGCACTCACTCCCGGGGGGCAGGCCCAGGTCTCCCCGGGATGAGAGAAGCCACTCTGGGGCCAAGACACCAGCTGGCAGGACCTTGAGAAAGCCCTGGGCCCAAAGTCCAGGAGCCGATTCACGAATGCTGACTCATGCCATGATGCTTCGCGATGGAGCGATTCCAGGACCATCTCCTCCCTGCACCCCCTGCCTGTGGGTCTCCTGAATATGGCGTCCCCCTCTGGGGGTCCTCTCTTGCTGTGGGGTCTTCCTCTGACTTGGGGCCCCTTCTGTTCATGGGTCTCTTGTCTAAAACCAATAACCTGCCCTCAGATTCACAATTTTTAAAATATATATATTTTATTGATTTTTTTACAGAGAGGAAGAGAGAGGGATAGAGAGTTAGAAACATCTGTGAGAGCCGAAACCGGTTTGGCTCAGTGGTAGAGCATCGGTCTGTGGACTGAGAGGTCCCAGGTTCGATTCCAGTCAGGGCATGTACGTTGGTTGCGGGCACATCCCCGGTAGGGGGTGTGTAAGAAGCAGCTGGTCAGTGTTTCTCTCTCATCGATGTTTCTAGCTCTCTGACTCTCTCCCTTCCTCTCTGTAAAAAAAAAAAAAATCAATAAAAAAATCAATAAAAATAAAAAAGAAACATCGATGAGAGAGAATCATCAATCAGCTGAGACGTGCCCACAACCAAGGTACATGCCCCTGACTGGAATCAAACCCGGGACCCTTTAATCCGCAGGCCAACGCTTTATTCACTGAGCCAAACTGGTTTTGGCCAGATTCACAATTCTTTCAGTGTCCTTAATTGTTGCCTGTTACCGCTAGTTTTTACTTGGTGCTTGATGGATGGTAGAGGGTAAGGGATTCCTAGATGAGTCCCACCGAGAAGTAACGTTTATAAACAACCCGTCCAAGCTGTGAGTCCTTTGAAACACAAATGAAGGCTCTCCCACGGTCCCTGATCCCCAGACACTGACCCCACTGGCTCGGGTCCTTCCCCTCCAACATCCCATCCCTGCCTGACCCCGCTGAGGACACGTTACATTTAGATGGTGAGCCCTAACCAGTTTGGCTCAGTGGATAGAGCGTTGGCCTGCGAACTGAAAGGTCCCAGGTTTGATTCCCGTCAAGGACATGTACCTTGATTGCAGGCACATACCCAGTGGGGAGTGTGCAGGAGCAGCTGATCGATGTTACTCTCTCATCGACTAGAAAAACTCTATTCCTCTCCCTTCCTCTCTGTAAAAATCAATAAAAATTTTTTAATAAAATGTAGATGGTGACATGAACTCTCTTCCTTCTCAAATGGGTCTGCTCAGCCTCACAGGAAGTTTTTTCTTTTTCAGGTTTGGAGGGTGTATTGGGAGATGAGCAGAGAACCCCATCAGTTATAAAAACCAAAGTCGGGTCTCTGATGCAGGGCCCGGGACAGATGGAACGTTCCGGATGTGTGAGGTGCTGGACTCCTTTCTGCAAAGAGCCCGGCATGTTCAGCGCGGAGGGCAGCGCGGGAAGTCCGGGCGGGCTCGACGCCAGGTTCCCGGGCAGCTGAGCAGCGTCAGAGAACCCCACGCCCCTGGGAGATGGCAGTGCCACGCTCCAGCCTGGGCCTCTCCCTGGCCTGGCCCACTCCGACAGGGGTGCCTCCAGCCTCCCCAGTTGTTGCCAAAGCCTGGGGCCCCCTCCACAGACCACACCCCTGTCAGGGCAGGAACAGGCGTGTTCCGAGGTCTGGACACACCAGTCCTTACCTGCCCCCTTCACGACCAGGCCTGTCCCCTGAGATTTCTGCACATCAAACCCCCCCTCCCCCCAGTTCAAGCCTCTACAATGCAGCCACACCCCTCCCACCTTCTTTTCAGAAAATGACTTTTTAAATTTCAATGTTTTACTTCTCAGTTACAGTTGATGTGCAGTAGTATCTTCATTTCAGGCGTGCAACCTAGGGATTAGACCTTTATGTAACTTACCAAGTGGTCACCCCAATAAGTCTCGTACCCAACTGGCACCATACAGAATTGTCCCAGGATTATCGACCATATTCCCTACACTGTCCCTGACCGCTCTGTAATTACCGATTTGTACGGCTTAATCCCTGCACCTTATTTCCCCACCCTCAACCCCCCCCCCTCCCATCTGGCAACTGTCAAAATGTTCTCTGTATCTGAGTCTGCTTCTGGTCTGCTGGTTTATTTTGTTTTTTAGCTCCACGTCAGTGAAATCACATAACACTTGTCTTCCCGGGTCTGTCTGATCTCACTCAGCACGATACCTTTTAGGTCCATGCATGTGGTTGCAGATGGTAAGATTTCATTCTTCTTTGTGGCTGAGTCATTCTATTGTATAAATGCACCACGTCTTTTTAAAAATATATATTTTTATTAATGTCACAGAGGGAGAGAGAGATAGAAGCATCAATGATGAGAATTATCGATGGGCTGCCTCCTGCCATGTCCCCCAACGGGGATCGAGCCCACAATTGGGCATGAGCTGGAATCGAACCCAGGACCCTTCAGTCCGCAGGCCGGCCCTCTATCCACTGAGCCAAACCAGCTAGGACTGCACCCTGCACGTCTTTGTCCATTCATCCATTGACGGGCACTTGGGTTGCTTCCACGGCTTGGCTCCTGTAAACAATGCTACAGTGAACATGTGGCTGTCTATGGCTTTTTATTTAGGGTCTGGCTTCTTGGACAAATACCCAGACGTGGAACTGCTGGGTCTCTGTCTCTAGTGACAGCCGTTGTTTCAAAGTCTGTGTTGTCCAGCATGAGGATTGCTACCAGGCTCTTTGTTTCCGCTCTCACATCTTTTTCCGTCTCTTTGCTCTTAGTCTGTGTGTCTTGACCTGAAGTGAGTCTCTCACAGACAGTGTGTAAGGAGATTGTCTTATTACCCGTTCACCACAGCCTGTCTTCTGACGGGAGCACTCACTCCATTTGCATTTAATTAAGAACCACTGGATCCTCAGACCAGGGTCGCCCTGCACACTGGGGAGCTGCCTGGCCCCACCCCCACCTCCTCACAGAAGTCCCCAGCTTGTCACTTCTCCCTGATGAAGCAGGACCAGTATGGGTTCGAGGAAAGCGTTAGCCGTCCCCAAGGAGACTCACCACTGGGCATCTGGGATACTGGAGACCAAGGGGAGGCCATCCTGGTCAGGATGCAGCAGGGGGCCTGGTGTGGACTGGGATGTGGGGGAGGCTGACAGCCCTGACCTGGACCCTCCAGTGTGGGAGGCAGGGGTTCCCCTTGCCCTGCCTCCCCCACCCCCTGGAAAGTGGCCTTGGAGGGCAGGGACTCACCCTCGGACCGGCCTTCAGGGGGGACACTTCTCTGCGATGGACCGTCTGTGTTTTTGGACTTGGAGCAGCGCCCCTGCCTTCTACACCCCGGAGGCCAGTAGCCATCCCCCAGTGAGACAACTGAAATGTCTCCAGACCTTGCCCAGCGTCCCCTGGGGGGACAGAAACCCCCAGAGCGAGAGCCGATGGTGAGGCAGGGGCCCAGACCTGCAGTGAGGACCAGCAGAGCTGCCCAAAGCCACGACACAGCTTATCTTGCCTTCTCTCCACCTGGGTCTGTGAGAGCAGGTGTCAAGCTCGGGCACTCAACGGCCTACAGCACCGGCAGCACATGGCGACGGGGGTCGGGGGTGGACAGTGCGAGCCTGGAGGACTCGGACGTGTGCTGCGCCCAAGGCCAGCCCGCCTTCCCTGGGCCCAGGCCAGCGGGGAGGGGCTGCCGGGCTGTGGCTGAGGGTTGTGGGGGGGCCAGTGGTGAGATGAGGAATCAGGGCACGGAGCCTGGGGAGCCCCAGGTCAGGGCCACAGATGCTGGGAGAAGGCTAAGGGGGCCTCCCCTGCCGCCGCCTCCGAGAAGGAAACCAGTTTTCCTCCGTGGCTGCCCCATCCTCGGGGACACCGGTCCCAGCACCCCCGGGCCTCCCGGGCCTGGACGGAGGGCGGGCACCACACCCAGTGCTTTGCTCCAAATGCCGGTTTGTCCTCCCTTCGGCCAGGCTTCGGGGATGACGTGTGTTCTAATGCTTTCTGTTAAAAGTCTGGTGGGCCTTTCGCCCTCACGTAGGAGCCACACAAGGGCTTCTTGCCACAAGGACACACCAAGGATTTCTTGCGACAAGCATGGAACTCGGCTTCCCCACGGAGTCCGGTCCTCACTTCCGCTCCAAGTCCGGCTCAGGGCCCCTCTGAGCCGCAGGGCCACGGGCGGACCCCAGGCCCCGTCTCCGGGGGTGTGCACACCAGGGTTACCTGGAGCCGCCTTCACAGAATGTCCCGGAAACTTCAAACTGCAAGATTCACTCCAGCCACAGCGTGGACACGGCCCGGGGAGGGCCAGGCCACTGCCTGCTTCCCATCACCGGGGGGCCATGGGCTCGCCGGAACCGGTGTCAGAGTTGGGGTCTCCATCACCCCCTGCAGGTCCTCAGGGGCGGCCGGGCGAGAGGCCGCGGCCACAGCCCCAGGAGCTGCCCAGCCCGCACTGGGAGGACGTGACCGTGATCTGCCAGCTGCCGGAGACTGGGGAGCCCTCTTTGTGCCGCGCCCCACTCTCCAGGACCGGCGGGCACACGTCCGTGTCGCCGGCCGCATGTCTCATCCCCCTGGAGCACGGCTCTCCTGCCGCGGGCCCGGGCCGGGGGCGCCTGCAGTTTCCTTCTTCCCGTGGGCTCGGCTGTGCTTTTGCAGGAGGGCACCGTGGCTTCTCACCCGAACACCGCGGCTGTTTCTCCCCGGTGAGGGGCCCAGAGGACAGCGAATCCCGGAGTCTGCGCGTGGACCGTTCCCTGCACACGGGACGCGCACACACATGCACAGACCATCACGGGAGCCCCGCACACACCCTCCGGAGGAGAGGGGGCGCTCCCCTCTTCCGTCCACTCGGGCGTCTGTCCTCCGGTCCCTCTCAGAGCCCTGGTCCCACGGACACGGGGAAGGGCTGGCGGCAGGGAGGAGCCGTGTCTGGCCACGAGGCTGGGCGCCCGCTCACGTGGGGTCAAGTGCGGTCTCTCCAGGGGAAGGGCCGCCGGGCCAGAGCGGCTGCGTGTCCGTGAAGCTCCTGGTGAAGGGCGAGGCCGAGCTCCCCTCGGCCACCAGCCTGCCGGGGGCCAGCCGCCTTCGGAGGTCCCTCCGGGTGGCGTCTCCCGGAAGCCTTGTCCACCTCCTGGGTGGCGAGTTCTTGTCAGACGTGGTCTTGGGAGGAAGAGAAGGAGAGGGAGGTGAAGCACGCCGCCTGCAGGCAGCCCCCCGCTGTCTGAGAGACGTGTCCCAGAGTTATCCCCACGGCCTGCGGGCCCTGCTCCTCCTGCAGCCACAGCCCCCGGCGTGGCCCAGGCCCCGGGCAGAGGATCAGGGCTCAGACAGGCCCAGACCCCAGGGCAGAGGAACGGGGCTCAGACAGGCCCAGGCCCCAGGGCAGAGGAACGGGGCTCAGGCAGGCACAGGGATCTGCCTATGGTGTCAAGCCAGGGCTGGTCTGACTGCAAAGCTACGCACAGCCCGAGGCTGCTGCTGGGGACGAGGCTGGGGGTGAATATTGTCCCCGAATTAGGATGGGAGCCACGTCGACCTTTGTCCCCGGGACTGTGGGGTGCTCGGTTCCCTGGGAAACACCAGTTCACTGTTCTATTAGGAAGGGCTCAGAGTCTGAACCCACTTAACCCTGTAGGGGTGGGTGGGAGGGTGGGGCATCTGCACAGAGGCGTTGAGAGAGGAGCATGGAGGCTGGGTGGAGGTGCGGGGCCCTCATCCTACTCGCTCTCCCTGCCATGTGTGTGCAGGGGGTGGGGGGAGAAATCCCATAACCCGTTGTCAGCTAGCGGCCCCTCGGGCAGCATTGTGTGGGGCAGGGCCAGTGGAATGTGCCCTCGCCGGGGGTTCCGTGTCTCTGAAAACAGAGGCCCCTGTGCACGTCCGGGTCACCAGGTAACGCTCGTGCCACGTGGGGAACGTAGAGGAAGCGGCTGCCCCACCTGCCGGGCCCACGGAACCTGCCCGCTTTCTCCCCAGCCCCTGGCAAACTCACCGGTGAACCCCAGCTCTGGCCTCGCAGCCCGGGGACCTGTGGGAACAAAGCAGGAGTGCTCAGGGCAGGCCATGGAGGGTGGGGAGGGGCCGGTCTGGAGACCCCCGTGGCTCAAGGGCTTGGGCCGAGGACAGACTCCCAGGGCCACCCCCGCCCAGGGCAGACACTCTGGGGAGGGGGCGTGGGAAGCACATTGAGAGGCTCTGGGCCTGGACTCGGGGTGCCCTGTGCAGCCTGGCAGGCGGGCAGCTCGGCTCCCGCAGAAATGAACTCCATCCGGACCTCTGGATTCGGAGTCCAACCTCTCCCCCACCCCTAACCTGGGAGACGCGTCAGGCACGTGGGGCCTCAGACACGGGCTCCACATCCCCGTGGGTATGTGCTCGCTCAGGATGCTAACGCCGCTAACACTGCACTTACAAGGAAACCACCTCCTTGCAGAGTTTGTAAACATCTTGAGAAAGGCCAAACACCGCTTCCCACCACGTAAACAACGCCCACCGGCCGCACGCGCGCCCCGCCTGGTACCTGCGTAGCCCCGGGGAGGACGGTGAGGACACCGGCTCCGACACCACCAGCCTGCAGCCGCGCCCACGACCACCGTCAGCAGCAGCGCGATGGCGGCCACCACGGTGCTGGATCTCCCCGCCTCAGCCTCGCCTGGCACGTCGGTGTTGCTCCCTGTGGTTCCCGGGAATGGCTCTGCAAGAAACAGGAGGAAGTTAGTCCGAGGCTTCAGGGAAGGGCTTTCTCTCCCAGGAGCCTCTCCGCCCCACCTGCCCTTTGTCTAGCTTTATTGCTGTCTTTAAAAATAAAATCCAAAATGGCTCTTTTCCTCCCTGGCTGCTTGAAGATCAACCTTCATCATGAACGACCCGGGAACCATCCGGACAAGGGAGTTCACGGCCGACAGACCCCTTCAGCGGAATCAAACGGTCATGGATGTCCCTCCCCCTGGGAAGGCAGCAGTACCCAAGGCAGAAATTCGGGGGAAACTAGCCAACATGTACAAGACCACGCCTGATGCCATGTTTGTGTCTGGATTCAGAACCTCCTTTGGTGCAAGACACTGACTTTAGCATGATTTGATTCCCTGGATGACGCACAGAAAAAGGAACCCAAACACAGTCTAACAAGACATGGCCGAGATGAGAAGAAGAAGACCTCAAGAAAACAGAGAAAGGAACTCAAGCACAGAAGGAAGAAAGTCAGGGGGACACGCTTCGCCCCACAGTAGGTCAGGGCCAGGGTCAAGGCCTGTGACCCCTGCAAGCTCCTGGGGCTGCGCCAGAGGCCCTGTGCTGGGGGCAGTGCTGTGTCCCCTTCGCGATTCTTGTAAGTCCCGTGTTTTCCACTGTGCACCGAGCCCCCAGGTCCTGCAGCGGCAAGGCCCACAGGCACACCTCGCCTCCACCTCTCCTCTCAGCACTGAGACACGGACACAGCTGGAGAGAGCCCGTGGCCTCTGCGAAGGAGTCACCTGTCTGTGCCCCTTCCTCGGGAGGCCTCAGGCCAGCACAGGCCCAGCTGGACCCCTAGCATGGGAGGGAGACGGGGGGAGGGGGGCAGTCTTCTCAGGGGAAACACACCCAAAAGCAAAAAGCTTGGTGGAGGCAGCAGAGGTGTGCGCCTCAATCCTGACGCCGTTGCTGCCTAGCTCTGGTGCTTCTGATCTGTGGCACAGCCGCTCAGAGCCTCAGTCCCTCCCCTGCGAAATGGGTCGCCACACCGGCCCCCTGACTGAAGATGGAGCCAAGCAGGGTGCATGGAGCACCCAGCCCCGGGCCGATGGCCACTCACGTGGTGATGCCGTCACCGCGCACCTGACTCTCCCCTCCTCTCCCTTCCAACCACCTCTCCTTCCGATGCTGCTGCGGGTCCCCTCGGAGGGGCTTCGTCCTCTGAGAGGATCTCCCAGCTCCCCGGGCCCAGACCGTGGCGGGGGCAGGCCTGCGGGTCCTTACCGCTCGCCTTCTGGCTGCTGACGGTCAGGTTCTGGTGCAGCAGCACGTTCTCGATGCAGCAGCCCACGTTGACGTGGGGCGTGCGCCGGATGGTCAGGACGCTCACCACGTCGTACAGGCCCCGCGCGTTGAGGGAGACGGTGCTGTTCTGCAGGCCCTCGTCCAGCAGGCTGTTGTCCGTCCTGTTGATCCAGTACACGTTGGGCCGGGGGTAGCCGTCGGTGGACGTGCAGGTGAAGGTGAGTTCCTCGTCCTGGGGGGCGGCCGTGGGCGCGCTGACCACGGGCATGCTGTAGTTGGCTGCAGGGGGAGAAACGGAGGCCAGGGGGGCCAGGTTCGGGAGGTCAGACATGGAGGGGGACCCAGCGCTCAGGGGCCCAGGGCCAGGTGAGAGGGGAGGCGGGCCGTCATGCCCCTGACCCTGGGAGAGAGACGGGATCAGGGCTCTGGTCTGGGCGACGGGCACTGGCCCTGCTCTGCCCAAGAGTCACTCCTCCGACTCCGATAGGGGAGTCACTGAGCCCGAGGACAGGGACCGTCCCCCATTCCCTGCCCCAAAGAGGCCGGTCATTGGCATCCAGTGACACGGAGAGCTTGCCGTCACAGCCCACCTCTGAACTGGCCGTGCCCTGAGCATCTTGATTGACTTTCATTTTCTTCCTAAATTCTGACCTAAAACTGCCCTATAGCACTCCTTCCTAATTTCATTTTAAAAATCTAATTTGAGTCCTGCCCCGTTTGGCTCAGTGGGTAGAGCATCAGCCTGAAGGGTCCCAGGTTTGATTTCGGTCAGGGGCACCTGCCCGGGTTTGGGGCTCGGACCCCAGTAGATGGTGTGGGGGAGGCAGCTGATCGATGATCCTCTCTCATCACTGGTGTTTCTATCTCTCTCTCCCTCTCTCTAACTCTCTGAAATCAATATATATTTTAATCTAGTTTGAGTTGAGTTGGCACATTCAAAGCAGAGACGGCAAGATTAGAAGTATCTCTGTGAAACCAGGGAGCCTCAGGTTGTGAAAACTTTCTTACGAGTTTGTGTTTCAACCAACTCAGCGTCATGCATACTTAAGCAGAAGGCTGCTCATTGAGACTGGGATTTTTCCACATGAAGAATCAGGTGAAGGAGCCAGAAAACGGGTCTTCTTAATGCTCTCTCCAGGCCAGGGAACGGGATGAAGTCAGCTGTCAGCCCTGACGCCCTTACCTGCCACGTGCAACATGACCTTCACCTCCAGAATCTTCTCTGTCATCTTCCTGAACACCAGGCAGTCATACTTCTGCTTGTCCTGGGGGGTGATGTTGTACAGATGCAGAGAGAAGTTGCCCTGCTTCATGCTGTCCAGAGACATCTGGGCCCGGTCCTTGTACCGGTTGTTGTAATGGCCCACGGAGGTGTTCCCCGGCAGGTAGTAAGCCACGGTTTCTATCTTGCCGCTGGTATCCGTGATTTGCCAATAAACATAGAGTTCGTTTAAATCAAAACTCTTTTCTTCGGTGTGAATGCAGCTGAGCTCAGCGTCACTGCCCACCATCGCTCTGACTTCTTTTTCTTGACCATCTGCAGTGATTCAGAAAGTACATTTATGTTTTGAGGTTGAGTCTTACTCAACCTGCGAAGTTACTCTGAGGGATGGGAGGGGGAGGGAGGAGGAAACTCTCTCAAACACCAATTCTGACTCATCTCAGTAGAAAAGGAACGTATTCATAAGATACACACGGGAATGCAATAATTTAGAATTCCGGAATTGGATGTGCTGTCTCAAGTGGACTTCCTGTCAGGATGGGAGAGGCCAGTGTTGGGACAACTAGGGGTGGCCCCTGGGACCAGGCTGCATGCTGTCTGCTCCTTCTTGGGAGTTTATAATTCATTCCACTGAAAAGGGTTTTGTAAAAATTTAGACATTTAATAGAAAACATCAGCTTCTCAACAACAGACTTATAATGCACTGTGTGCCAAGGCAGGCCACGTGACGTGTGCAGACTGGATCTCCCGTCCATACAGACACATGGAGGGCTACAGGACAGTGGCTGAGCTCTGCCCTCCCTCACTCTGAGCTGGGCACATCCCTGTTCCTTGCTCCCAGCTCATCAGGAAAGCAGAGGCCCGAAGCGTGCGGGAGGAAGTGCGTTCCATCTACACCCAGTGAACACACGATAACACAAGAGCGACCCCTTGGTGGCTTTCCATCCCACACGCTGGGGGCCCGGCGACCTCCCAGGAGATCCTGGAAAGACAAGAAGGGCTGTGGCAGGGCCCCCGCTGACCCCTGCGCCTCGGGGTCCCCCGCTCCACACTGAAGTGCCAGGAACTGGCCTTTGGACCAGGGGGGCTGTTGGACTCACCGGCTTGCAGGCCGCTGAGCAGCAGGAGGAACAGGCCAGCACTGGAAAGGAACCAGAAAGGCAGTGAGTCCCCCTTCTTCCAGAGGCGAGGGCTCCTTCTCACGGGCAGGAGCGGGTCACACCCATCGCGGAAAAGTGAACGCGTCCACGGACAGCCAGCCCGTCAGCCAGGCCCCTGCAGCAGGGGGCGCCCACCCCCCTGCCCAGCACAGCAAGTCCCAAGGGGCCGGCATCCCCGCAAGCTCCCGTGTTAACCCCCCAACACAAGGATGAACGTGCGATAAGTGAGAGACACTCTCAGGCATAGCTTTGGACACCCTGGTGGCCCAGCCATAGAGGAACAGATTCCAAGAAACTGTATGGAATCAGGAAAAAACAAACAAACAAACAAACAACAACAACAAAAAAACGTCCACAGTGCCCATGGCAGGAGCTGCGTTTAATTTGGGGGAGAAAGAGCAGGTCTGAGATGCCCAGTGGCCCTGGGGGAGCGGCAGGACAGCCCTCTGAGGAAGGAACTCATTCTGAAACCAATTGGGAGGCTCCTCCGGCCGGTGGGCAGCTGGGCTGCGGGGGTGAGAACTTCCCAACTTCCAGGTTCCTGGTGCCCTCAACCCAGCCACCCGCTCCTACCGCCTCCCAGGATGCTGTGTGCCCTGAGCTCTGGGCAGAGACCCCTGTCACCTGACTCTGTCTAGACCAGTGGTTCTCCACCTTCCTAATGCCGTGGCCCTTTAATACAGTTCCCCATGTGGTGGTGACCCCCAACCATGAGATGACTTTCGTTGCTACCTCATAACTGTAACTGTGTTACTGTTAATGAATCGTAATGTAAATATCTGTGTTTTCCGATGGTCTTAGGCTCTACCGCTAGCAGGGTCACCGCTAGCAGGGTCTTAGGCTCTGTTAAGACCTAAGGGTCCTAATCTAACCCAGAGGTTGAGAACCACTAACAGGGTCACCTAAGACCATCGGAAAAAAACAGATAGTTACATTACGATTCATTTGCAGTAGCAAAATTACAGTTGTGAAGTAGCACCGAACATAATTTTATGTTGGGGGTCACCACAACACGAGGAACTGTATTAAAAGGGTCGTGGCATTCGAAAGGTGGAGAACATGCCAAAACCGGTTTGGCTCAGTGGATAGAGCTTCAACCTGTGGACTGAAGGGTCCCAGGTTCGATTCCGGTCAAGAGCATGTACTTTGGTTGCGGGCACATCCCCGGCAGGGGGTGTGCAGGGGGCAGCTGATAGATGTTTCTCTTATCGATGTTTCTAACTCTCTATCCCTCTCTCTTCCTCTCTGTAAAAAATCAATAAAA
The DNA here is from genome assembly GCA_963693515.1 of Pipistrellus nathusii. NCBI lineage: Eukaryota > Metazoa > Chordata > Mammalia > Chiroptera > Vespertilionidae > Pipistrellus > Pipistrellus nathusii. The sequence goes on along the minus strand of OY882859.1, from coordinate 189,703,474 downwards.
TATATTAAAAAGAAAAAAAGGAAAGGTGGAGAACCACTGGTCTAAAGGCATGACCCTTGCCACCATGGGCTCCCCATACCCCACGGAGGCCACAGCCTGCAGGTGGGGCTGTCCTCTCTCACTGTCCCTGTTGGGGGCGCCATTCCCGTCTGTGGGGAGAGCGGTGATGACCACCTCCAGTCTTGACCCCTCCTGCCATCTTCCCCTGAGCCAGAGCAGCCTTCTAAAATACAAAGCTTGCCAAAACCGGTTTGGCTCAGTGGTAGAGCTTCGGTCTGCGGACTGAAAGGTCCCAGGTTCGATTCCGGTCAAGGGCATGTACTTTGGTTGCAGGCACATCCCCAGTAGGGGGCGTGCAGGAGGCAGCTGGTTGATGTTTCGCTCTCATTGACGTTTCTAGCTATCACTCTCCCTTCCTCTCTGTGAAAAATCAATAAAATATATTTTAAAAATAAATAAATAAAAAATAAAAAAAATAAAATACAAAGCTACACAGACGCCTCTGTGGCCCCCATTTCTCTCCCATGGAGCCCGCCTATGGGTGCTCAGGAGGCTCGCCCTGTCTGTGCACAGGGTCCAAGGCACACGCGTGCACCTGTCAGGGCCCCTACAGAGCCTCTTCTGGGGATACAGAGAGCCCTGTCCTGGGTGCTGCCTGCATGCGGGGCTCTCTGTATCTCTCCCTGATGGTCCTCTGGTCCCTGCTGTCAGACAGTACACGGCCCCTCCCTTCCCGCACCCAGTCACCACCCTGCCTCCGCCTCCAGCCCGCCCTCCTTGAGTCAGACAGACAGGGGCACCGTTCCCAGGTGAAGGCCGCTGGCGCCTGTGACGGTCCAGCACATTTTTTTTTTTTCTCTTTTGAGCAAACAGAACACCGTAGAACTTCCCACATGTCTGAGTGGGCAGGCTGGGCTGCGGGACCCTCCGGTATGGGCTGTGCGGCTGGAAACCTGGGCACCAGGTGCCTCACCAGTGGATCCAGGGAGTCAAAGCCTGGACACGCCCTGACGGTGGTGTTTGGCAAAGCTGCCCACCCCGGGGCAGGAGGAGAGCTGGGGTGATGGGCAGGAGACCTGGGTGATGGGTTGGGCCCAGCAGGCCCACCTTCCCGGCCTGGCTCTGCCCATAGGGGAGGGGAATCCCTGGGCTGTGGCAGTCAGGGCGGCACCGGGCGGCCTTGAGGTATCACATCCTTCATTCTCCAGCCCTGACAGTCCTCCGGGCCAGGAGGGGAGGGAGAAGGAGTGAGGGAGGTATGTGTGTGTGTGTGTGGGGGGGATGAGCACTTTTCCTTCCCTTCCCAGGACCCGCCTCCTAGCACACCCACACGCCCACACACCCACACACAGCGTGGGTCCCCACACACTGTCCTCCGACCCCACGCACTGCCCTCGATCCCCACGCACTGCCGTCGGCCCCACGCCACCGTTTGGCGGCTGCCACGGACTAGCAGGTAACCGCACCCCCGGACCTGCCCGGGGCCGCCCTGCCCGCGGCCGCCAGCTCCGGGCCGCCCTCCCTTCGCGCGGACCCGCCGCTCGGCCGCCCGGTGAGCGCGTCCCGGCCGGGCGCCCCGGTCGTCCCTCCTGGGCACCAGCTCTCTCCGGCGGCGCCCCCGCTTCTTCCCCGGCTCCCCGGGGCCCGGCGCTGGCCGCTCACCTTCTGAGCTTCATGGTGGAGGCGGAGACCTCGGGGCGCGGGAGACCTCGGGGCGCGGGAGACCTCGGGGCGCAGGGACCTCGCGCCGCCTCCGCTGAGCCGAGCTCTCACTGCGCTGCGCGCCCGCCGCCAGGACACCAGCTTCTGAGAAACCGGGCAGCGGACTGGGGCCCGGCCCGCCCCGCCCCGCCCATGACCCCGCCCCCCGCCCACGGCCCCGCCCACGGCCCCGCCCCGCACCCCGCCTTAGGCGGAGCTCCCCGGAACGGAAGCTGGGCCACCAGGCTCCAGGCGGTTCAGGTGGCCCGCGGGCGGGAGCCAGGCACGGATGTGGTGCCACAGGTGCCCGGGAAGGTGGGGGGAGTGTGGCACCAGGGGCGGCCGTGGGCGCTGGGGAAGGGCTTGCCCGTGCGGAAGGGCCTTGGAAGGCTAAGTGCTGCCCCCCAGAGTCGCGCAGACCGTCCCTTCGGCCCAGGGTCCCTGCCCCAGGCCCCCTCCTTCTCTCCCTCCTTCTCTCCCTCCCTCCCACCCTCTCTCCATCAGTACCTGCAGCTCTCAGGTGAAGTGAGCTCCACATCTGGGATGGATGGATGGATGGATGGAAGGAAGGAAGGAAGGAAGGAAGGAAGGAAGGAAGGAAGGAAGGAAGGAAGGAAGGAAGGGAGGGAGGAAGGTAGGTTGGATGGTTGGATGGTTGGATAGAAGGAAAGATGGAAGGATGGATGGATGGATGGATGGATGGAAGGAAGGAAGGAAGGATGGATGGATGGAAGGAAGGAAGGATGGAAGGATAGATGGATGATGGATGGATGGATGGATGGAAGGATGGATGGATGGAAGGATGGATGGAAGGAAGGAAGGAAGGATGGATGGATGGAAGGAAGGAAGGATGGAAGGATAGATGGATGATGGATGGATGGATGGATGGAAGGATGGATGGATGGAAGGATGGATGGTTGGATAGAAGGAAGGATGGAAAGATGGATGGATGGATGGATGGATGGATGGATGGAAGGAAGGAAGGATGGAAGGAAGGAAGGATAGATGGATGATGGATGGATGGAAGGCCGCAGGCTCTACTGTCCAGTCCGGCCCTGGGTGTACCCCTGCCCCCAGGTTTGCTCTCCGACCCTGCGTGCCTCCTGGGCCACGTGCCACAACCTGCTTGGGCATTGAAGGCTCTGGGAGGCCCCGCGTGGAAACCATGTCATCTTTGCTCCCCCACGTGGGTGAGACCCGGCCCTCTGGGTATTTGCTCCATTCCCCACCCAGCCCTCTGGGGCCCCTGGGCCAGTGCCCCCCACTCCCACCCTCATGGGCCAGGTGCCACTGAAGTGAGGGAGGTGGGACCACGAGGGAACAGGGTGCCCTCCCTGCAGAGCCCCCCAGGAAGGGCCTGGGATCCAAGGCACCCAGCTCAGGTCTGGGAGCAGGCCGGACGGGTGTATCTGGCCTCCCAGGCTGCTTCAGAGGCAAAGGCCCACTTGGGGGGAGGGGCGGGTAGGAGAGGCCAGGGGTAAGGTGAGGGCAGAGCCAAGCTTCTGCACGTAGTCACTCATCAACCAAGATTCCGGGCACAATTGCTGGGAGGTGGGACCGGGCCTGGACGAAAGGGCTGGCTGCCAGGAGGGAGTAGGCTGGCAGTTCTCAAACCTGGGTTTCCCCCCCTCCCCCCCGACCGGGTGAGGCTGGGAGATTGGTGTGGAGGATTTAAAGAGACCAAGGGGGGCCACCCCGCCTCTTAGCGGTGGAGATGGGGGGGGGGGGCAGGAAGGGCAGATACCATCTGAACTGGGGGAGGGGAGGATATAAGATATAAGATTTGGCTTGGAGCGCAGGGCGTGGCCACACATCCGATGGCGGGGGTGGGGGGTGTGAGTATCGGACTCACCCCATTCCTGGAGCCAGAGAACCGATCTGTCCAGGACCGCAGCTGGAACAAATGCAGGCGGGGGCGAGGGACGGGGAGCTGGAGGGGACCTGATCTCTGTGGCCTTGGTTCTCTCCCCATGGGTTAGCAGCAGCTGGCAGAGGAAGACAGAGTTTAGGGAGGGCCAGCCTCAAGTTTTCCCACAGGTGGGGCAGGAGGGCGGGGCTGGCTGCGCCTACCCTCCCCGACCTGGCCGCTATCCGCCCCGCCCTCAAACCCGGGAAGCTTTCCGATTGGCTGGGCTTCACGGACAGGCTGTGGCTTCGCCTCCCGCTCCCGGTCCCACAAAAATTCCTACTTCGCCCTCAGGGATGCTGAGCTGGAAGCGATGGACCTCATATACAATCTCTGGGGCTGTTGAAAGGGAGCGGGCCTTGGGGAAGAGAGACACCCCCCCCCCCGTGGAGCTAAGAAGGGAAAGTGTACCCATTGCAGCCTGGGCACTGCCCCAAGGCTTAGGCGCCCACAAGGCAGAGCTGGCAGGAGCTGAGGCTGGTGAGGGAGGTGCGGAGCTCTGCTTCCTGGGCAGCCCCACACCCAGAAGGCCAGGAGCACAGGAGTGCAGCTGGGCTGGAAGGACATCAAAGGGGGACTGGGCCATGGAGGGAGGGGCACCCCCAGGAATGGGACCAGGACACTCCACCTGGGAAGTGCATGCTGGCTTCCTCTCCCAGCTCTGCAATTCAGGAGCTGTGACCTCAGAAAGTCACATGACCCTCTGTGCCTGCATTTTCCCTTGTGAAGTGGGGTATCATAAGCTATTCCTCAGAAAGCAGCCGAGCTAATGTGTGGGTGGATTGGTTTTGAGACCAATAGGGGAAAGACCACCGTGGGGGGTGTGGGGAGAGAGTCGGCCTGGAGGAACATCTGGGCAGACCTGGGACCCAGTAGGAGTTGTATTCACGCCAGGGACTTGAAGCTCTGGGTGTAGGTGGGAAGCCAGAAGGGGTCACTTTCGGCCAAACTCAGGAGGAGGCTCTGTGGATGGGTTTAAATAGCCAGAGGGGGGTCTCCAGGTGTCTGAGCGAGCTGAGAGCATCAAGCTGTTCCGAGTGGCTCTGGGCCTTCTTGGCAGTGCCCTGATGGTATGTGGACAGGAGTTAGGTTGGACCCTGTGACCTCAGTCACTGGAGCGGAACAGCCTGGAGTCGGCCCTCCTGGGCTCAGCCATGGCCACTCTCTGTTGCTGTCACAAGCTTGGATCCAGAGCTTGGCCCCCAGGAAAGTCTTATCTGTGCCTGGATGCTCCTGTCTCCTCATCCCTTGTGTTTCTGGGGCTGCTGTCCCCTTGGTTTCTTTCTTTCTTTAATATATTTTATTGATTTTTTACAGAGAGGAAGGGAGAGAGATAGAGAGCTAGAAACATCAATGAGAGAGAAACATCGACCAGCTGCCTCTTGCACACCCCCTACCAGGGATGTGCCCGCAACCAATGTACCTGCCCTTGACCAGAATTGAACCTGGGACCTTTCAGTCCGCAGACTGACGCTCTACCACTGAGCCAAACCGGTTTCCACATGTCCCCTTGGTTTCATTGCAAGTCTTGCTAGGACCTGCCTCAGAGCCGAAGAGTGGTGTCCTCCTGTCCACTGCCGAGAGAAGGTTCACATTGATCAATGAAGATGTCTGTAGCCGAGGCCCTGGGCTCTCCAGAGAAACAAAACCAAAGGACTACATATAAATTCTTTCTAAAGGAATATATGTATTCCTGTTAGATACATATATTTATACATACATATCAATTCTATCAGGACTATATATATATATTTTTTTTTTTCTAATAAATATATATTCTCCCTCTCCTACTTTTCCTACTCTTTCCCTGGCTTCCCTGAATTTCTTCTCCTCCTCCTCAGAGGCCAGAATCCCTTTTGACCTCAGGCAGAGCTGTCTGCACCTTGAGTGCGTGGCATACAGAAACACCAGAAGCTCTCGGGCCGAGCCTTTGGCTTATCAAAATATTTTCCCAAATAAGGACTGCTTCCTGTCTAATTCTACCACCCACAAAAAAAAGATCAGAATATTTCCCCCTTTTATCATGCCTGTGTTGGCGACAATGTTAGCATCATGCCTGTGCTGGCGACATGCCTGGGTTAGGGAAGTGTTCCAGAGACCCTCCAGGAGACACTCGGGAGAAATGTTTTTGTGACAAACCAGGAAGATATCAAGAGCAAGTACTTGCTAAAGCAGGAAAGTTTCCAAAAAAAATCCTATTGTTTAGTTAATAATCTAGTAAAGAGCTCCTAAATGAAAGGAAAAGGAGGGACAGGAAGAGGGAAAAAGGCTTCATCTCCAGGGGCCTTAGGGGAGCATTTGGATCCTCCCCTCGGAATCATGACAGGGAATTTATTCCAAGAACACCAAATTGGAGCAGACAGGGAATTTATTCCAAGAACACCAAATTGGAGCACACAGGTGGTGTGCGGAACTCCCAGGTCAGCCTTGGTTCCTTCAGTGGCTTGGACGGGGCAGTCTCGGTCCCATCAGGCTGCTAGAACACCACCACACACGGGGCGCTGGGGGCTGGAAGTGGGGGGTCGGGGCGCCAGCAGTCAGGTACAAGCCCTTTTTGTGGGTCCTCTCATGGTGGAAGAGGCAGGATGCTCGCTGGTGCCTTTGATTCGGGCAGTTATCTCATTTTTGAGTCAGCTCCAAAGACCTCACCACCTCACTCCTTTATCGTGGGGTTAGGACCTCAACATAAATAAATGTGGTGAGGGAATCTACACCCTCAGACCACAGCACCCACTCACCTATCTCATCCGGAATAATGTTCGAACACACGTCTGGGCACCTGGCCCAGCCAAGTTGAAAGAAAATTAACCATGAAACAGCTAATCTTAACAATGTACGTGTGCGTTTTTAAAGTCCTCAACAAAAGGTCCAGTTCTAGCCCAACCTTTCTTCCACAAAGTGTCTTCTTCCCACTAACGGTACCAAGCCCCGGCCAGCATGCCCACCCAGGACAAGCAGAGTGGTTAATGACCTCAGCCTTGGGCCCTTTGGGGGGCTCCTGGCTAAACTGGAAAAATCCCTTTAGGATTCACCACAGGATTCGAATCCAGCTAAAACCAGGGCTCTACAAGGGGTCTCCCCTCCCTGGAGCCCAGCAAGACCGGGAGGGGATGGCGTAACGGTTTCCACCTGGTACTGCCCCCTCATCCCTTCTCCCTCTGCTCACCACGCTCGGAATTCTGCACTTTGCTGAGATCCGGGCTGCTGTGTGGCTGTCAGGGGGGTGAGTGGTCACATGACAGCATCACTCCCACACCTGGGAGCCCTGCACCAGCCGCCTGGGAAACGTGTTCTGCCCCCCTTTCTCACCCCAGCCGTGTCCTACAGCATCAAGGCCGCGCGTGTACATCAAAACACCAAAAATGACCACCAACCCCGTAATAAGCGTATTTTTAATTCCACAAACAGCACACACGAACACTTGCAGCAGCACACAGGGCTTGAACACCCGGATGCTGTCCCTGGTGAGACGCCAGGCACTTCGTCCCCTCCCTTCAGAGGAGCTGGGGGCCGGGGGAGGAGGAGGGGGAAGCGCTGTGGCTACATCTCAAAGACCCAGAAGGCATAGGGGTCTGAGGTCACCATGGAAATCCAAAGTCAAGCAAATAAGATAATCATTTGAAAGAGGGAAATGGGGACAATATCAGGAAAGTTATCTTAATTCTAAGAAAAGAAAGGTCTTTTTTTCTTTTTTTTTTTTTCACGGTATAATGACTCACTTATAAAGAGGAAGTTAGTTCGGTTGAAAATACTTGAAATATTCTCTCAGGGGGAGGAAGCACTTCTTCACCAGCGAGGCCTGCCCGGCGGCGGCCACGGCCCGCGCTCTCTGCTTGTCTTGAGCCAGCTGGGACAGCTCCTCCCAGGTCACCCCGGCCGAATGCCTGCTGCGGGGAGAGGGCAGCCCTCACCCACCGTCCACGCCGCCCCGGGCAGGGGAGGGGCGGGGGCTGGCCAGTGCCAGTCTCTCCAGATTACTCAGAGTCTCTCACATAAACACCCCGTCCCGCATGCATGTCCCGGGCATCAGGGGACTGATGGCCCCACCCCTCCCACCTCCCCCGTCCTATGAGAAGCTGGTGAAAGGCAGAGGGTCCCCAAGGACAGACCTTGGCCCCCCCAGGGAGTCCCCTTTCAGTGAGAAGCAGCATCATGGAGACCCCACAGAGAGGAATGTTATTCCCAAGGGGTTCTGATCTGCCCAAAACAGGGAGACCTGAGCAGGTCCCAAGGTCCTGGGGCAGCCTGAGCTGCAGACCCTGCATGGGGGGCAGGTGGGTGGGGAGAGCACAGGACCCCAACTTGCAATGTGATGCAACCCGTGGGACTCTGGTTCGGTGAACATGGCGCCCAGCACGTGCAGTCTCATGCTCCCAGGCTCCCCCTGCATCCAGATACACTCCTTGGTTCCCGTTGGAAGGCCAAGTATGAGGCTCCAGCGCCAGAAACATGCAGGGCTCCTCCTGGCAACCCCCCTCCCCCCATCTTCACACACCCCGGGCAGCTTGGCTGGCAGAGGGTGGCATGGCCGCCCAGTCTGCTTTCCAGAAGGGACCCCTCCTTGCCGTCGGGACAGCGGGAGCCTGAAGGGACCTTCTCCTCAGATCCCGGCTCCCAGCTTGTTTCCGGGAACCCCGTGGGCAGGGCGCCAGCTGCTGGGCAGGGCAGGGGGAACAGGGTAAACACCACCCACAGGACGGCCGTCCAGGCTTCAGGGAGAACACTTCCCGGAAAGCCGCCTCACGTTAGCCGCACCTAAAGCGGGTCCTGGATGTGGGCCTGGCGAGGGAGCACCTGGGACCGGGAGATGGGAAAGGCCCAGCAGCCACTGTGAGGAGGAGGAGGGAGGACTGGGCTGACCCTGGGATGCATCAGCGTGGCTCACACGGGCTGCCCGGGGCGGGGGGCCTCGGAGGGGCCAGCTGTCCCCTCCAGGGCAGGGCCGTGTGGGCGAGACGGAGCCAGGACAGGTGTCGGGGAGCAGGCTGCCAAGGAGCAGGCTGACACAGGGCTCCGGGGGAGGGGGTGGGGGAGGAGGTGGAGCAGAGAATGTTCACAAGCAGGAATAGTCAGGAGAGTGTCTGGTGGGTGCGGAGGGGTGTGCGTGAGCTTGTGTGAGTGTGTTTATGTGTCCATGAGTCGGGGGAGTGAGTGAGAGGGCTGAGGGTGTGAGTGTCCAGTGTGGAGGGGGGCTGTGCTGCTGAAGGCTGGGGAGGGGTACCAGGCCCAGGTGCGTGTGGCCAGGGGTATGGACTTTCTGGATGCAGGGAAGCCCTGCAAAGTCCTGGGATGAGAACCTCAAGAGCCCTGGTGCTACAGCTTTTGGGCAGAGGGTCCCCAAAGTGGAAGGGGTGTCCCCGACCTTGAGCATGCCCAGAGTTTTTGGGGTTGCCTTAGAGACCCACCAGCCATAGGTCCCGCCCTGGGCAGAGAGGCTGCTGGGCATGGCTGGCTCCCTGTGCCCTCAGACTCCAGTCTCCTCCATGGCCAGCGTCCCTCCTCGCGCCCAGAGGGCTCGAGTGCACAGGACATACCTCCTCAGGCCCGGGAGGTTGCTCCACACGTGCGCGGCGTTCCGGATGGCCCTGCCGCAGGAGTCCAGGATGGTCACGGCGTCCATCTGGGGTGGAAACATCGGCTGTGGATCAGGGTGACCTGGACAACAGCCTGTCCCCTGGGGTGCCCACAGGCCTCAGCCGCCATGGGAGCCACGTGTGGCCCTCGGAATTGTGTCAACACCGCTGCACGCCTCCCTCCAGAATAAGCTTCCTTTATTGAGACCGGAGTTTCTTTCCTCTTAACACCAAGGGCTGGTGTAATGTGCTCTGACATTTTACATCTCATTGTGATGTAAAATGTCCTGCCATTTTGGAGTCAAAAGTTGCAGCTCCCTTTGCCCCAGACCATTTCCTGAAGGCTCCTGCACACCTTGGGGCTGGGGGCCTGTGTTTATCAGACCCTCCCCGGCGGAATGCTGGCACTTCCTGTTCTGAGCTACAAGCCGGCCACTGTCACTTAGTTCCACTTCAGTATGGATGTCTCCCCTCCTGGCCGGATCCTCATTCCCTGCTCTGGCACATCACACACGCACAGCGTCCACGCGAGAGCTGGAACGGGAGTTCTATTGCTCGCTATGATGTGCGCTGACCACCAGGGGGCAGCTCCTGCGTCTGTCCTCGGGTGGTGGGTGCGTGCCACGGGGAATGGTCCTTCCGCGACTCAGTCGATTTGCATATTACCCTTTTGCTATAGAAGACCTTACTAGCAACTTTCTTGGAAGGAGGAAAATTATCTAACTATCTCCATTGACGTTAAAAAGAACATCCGACAATGTCTAACAGCTGCTCCTGATAAAATTAAAATTACTCCGGCCTCGCGGCCGGACCCTAAACTGACACTCCTAGACCAAGGCCGAGTGTTCCGGGGAGGCCTGGCCTGGCTGGCGCCCCGCGGCCGCCCGCCCCTGCACGCACCTCCAGGAAGCGTCTGGCATCCGAGTGGTCGGACTCGGTCAGCATCAGGTTGTCCACGAACATCCAGAAGAAGGGCTGTGAGCTGTTGGGCGGGGGCAGCGCGTACTCCAGGATGCGGTGGTACTGGAAGATGTACCAACCTGAGGGACATCCGGGCGCATCTGGCTCTGTCCAACACAGGGGCATGGGGGGGGGGGGGAAGGGGGGGTGGAGACTGCGGAGGGACCCATTCCTCGGGGCCAGTCTGGGCCCCCGGTACCACTCCTGCCCAGGGTAGTTCTGTTCCCCTAGGGCTCAGTGTCGCCCAGAGTGGCGACCCACCCTCGCCCCGTGCCCAGTGTTAGTGTGCAGAGGCTGATAAAACGAGGCAGGGCTTGCAGGTGGAAGGGGCAGGACAGGGTCAGAGGGCCCAGGGGTCTGGGCTGTAGCGATGGCCTCCCAGGGGACAGGTGTCAGAGCACATCACATCGTACTTGCCGAAGGGGACATGTCTCGGATGTCAGTGATGCCTCAGTGAGGCTGTTTTTATAAGATGCAGTCAGGGTGTAATTCCCGCCCTCCCGGGCCATGGCTGGGGGGGTTTATGGGGTGAGAGGGCCCAGGTATTGGGGCAGAGGGTGCTCTTACCCGGAGTGCGGCCGGAGGCCTGGCGGAGGGGAGGTGTGCAGCCGAACACCAGGTCGAACGGGCCCCACTCTTGCACCTGCAGGACACGGGACACGGGGGAGGCATGCAGTGGGCGGGCCTGTCCTGCAGCAGGCTCCCGTGTGCCCAGCGGTGGCACTACTCAGGCGGGCAGTGAAGCCGCCGGGTCAGACCCATCAGTGACCTTCTCAGTCACCCCCGGCCTCGGGACACTCGGGGCTGTCTGTCTGAAGAGGGGTGGGCCCTCCCCATATCACAGGGAGCCCGAGTGATGGCCCGTGGCAGGCGTCACCCTGCAGATCGCTCTGAGAACCCGTGCCCTGACCCCGGGGCTCAGGGCCTCGCTGGAAGCTTCTAGGCACCTTGCCCAGGGCCATAGGCCAGGACGTCGGCGACAGCCCTCCAGGAGCCAGGACATTTCACGGTGGGGATGTTCGGGGATGCTTTCCATTGGCCGTGTTCGTTTTAGAGGGAGGGGTGGGGATTCGCCCTGTCTGGGCGGCACCAGGACCGGTGGCGGGACCGGCCCCTGGGGCTTCAGCAAGGTGGACAGGAGGCTTGGCCGATGATTGCTCTGGGCTTGGCCAGTGTGGGGGCCACGGAAATGCTCCGCTCCTCTCGCACCGCAGGGCGAGCCCCAGCAGCTGTGCGGACGAGTGCCAATTCCTGGGAGACCCCAGCTGGGTGCCAGAGGCAGGCAGCATGGGGCCGTCTGCATCCCCACTGTCCGCGTCCCCACCCGGGCCCGCGTGCACACCCGCTCCCGTCAGGCCTGGACGGGCACAGGTACTCACGCTCCTCCTCACGACGTCGGTGACATCGTCCAGGTACCTCAGTTTTGCCCAGCCGGCTCCGTTCTCCAAAAAGCCCAGGCTCGTCAGCTCTGGGTGGGGAACAAAGACGCAGAACACGTCGACTCTGAGCCCAACCGGGACCAAAAGGCCACAATGGCCAGGAAAGCACGCTTTCCCTTTGGAAGGCCACATGGGGATGAGGGGGGGGGGGGGGGAGGGGCGTAAGCCGATTGAGGAAGCCAAGCGGCTTGTGGAGGAGCCGCCTTCCTGGGCTCAGGGCTGTGTCCTTGGCGGGAGAAGGCGGGCAGCCATGGCCTGCCTCCCAGTGCCTTCAGCGGTGAGCTGTGCCCACTGTGGGTCTTGGCCCCTGGCCCGTGACATGGTGCTTGAGGCCACTGCTCAGGGCGGGAGGCAATGCCAGGAGAGGGGCGGGATCCCCATGCCATTTGGTCTGGGACTAGGTGTATTTCCAAGCCTCCTCCTCATGGCGGCAGAGCCCAGAAGGACCCGTTCTATGCAAAGGCACCAGCAGGGGGCGGTCAGCTTGGGGTGCAGAGAGGCAGGCCCCCAGGGCGAGGCCGGAACACAGCAGTGCTGGGCCGGCAGTGAGGCAGGGCTCACTGCGAGTGAGGGTGCTGGGAGCCCTAGGAGGGGCGGGCGGCCCTGTGAGGTGGCCAGGGGTGAGGAGGTATCTGAAGTGGACTTTGTGAGGTGGCCATGGGCAGAAAAGCCTGGCAGCACGGTCCTCAGGGGCACTTGCTATCCACCGTCTGCATTTTCCTTCCATGCACTTCTGAGGGAGAGAGCACCAGGCCTCCCGCACCCTCTCCCAGCCCCCAAAGTGAACCTCAGCCCCTGGAGTTGCCCCAGGCGCTCAGCAAGTGTGACACTGGGAACGTTCTACCCCTCCCCCATACCCCCCATACCCCCCCCCACACACACACAGACACACACACTCACATGCACACACACCCCAGGACAGGCTGGCGCTGGGAACGTTCTACCCCTCCCCCATACCCCCCATACCCCCCCCACCCCCACCCCGCACACACACACACAGACACACACACTCACATGCACACACACCCCAGGACAGGCTGGCGCATCTTCCGGTGCATGTCCTCCGGGCACCACCACTCACCTTTCCTGATGTCCCCAAAAAGGGACAGCACGCGGATTGGCTGTCTCTCCCCGACAGGCACTATTTTATACATCTCCATGGGACTCTCCTGTTTATTAAAAAAAAAAAAAAAGTCAATGCTCTGACCCAACGTGGCTAGAGCCCATGAGTCACAGGGAGGCTCCTTCCTGGCCAGCAGGGGGTCCCCCTGAGCAGAGGCTCACCTGGGGCTCCCTGCACAGGCGCGGACCTGCCCGACCTCCTTGTGCACCCCCAGGCCGCCCCCACCCCCCCAGGCCATCGCTAGCAAAGGCAGCAGGTGTGGCCTCCCGAGTGAGGAAGACAGTTCCGTGGGGGGTGGGGGGGCACTCGCTGTGCATTTCTTGGGGAGAGCCCAGCATCAGGGGCTTCTGAACACACGCAGCGGTGGGATCCACCCCATTCCTCTCCTTTCCTGTGTGGGTGCTGAGTGCAGCCCCAAGCCCCCAGCACCCCTGACTGTCACTAACAGGAGGTCCTCCCAGGCTGAGGAGGAGACCTGTGCCCTGGGCTCAGCCACGAAGAAGCCACACCGGAGACAAAGGATGATGCCTGCCCTTCCCTTCTCTTCTCTTCCCTTCCCTTCCTCTTTCAGGACATCCATTTGGAGAACCCCCCCCCCTCCAGACCCCTGCCCCCAGAAGTGCGTGTGTGTGTGTGGGGGGGGGGTACTGGCCTCCTGCAAACAAGGAATCAAGCTGCCCACTGTCCAGACCAGGCCTGGGGGGGGTGGTGTCTGCCTGTGTGGGAGGCTTGCAGGGGACCCCGAGCCACAGGAGGAAGGGCCTGCCTGGGCACAAGCAGACAGCACAGCACCCACACAGGCAGCCAGTGAATGAGCAGGGGAGTCTGGGCAGGGAGGTGTGCCCATCCTGAGGAGTGTGGGCATTTTCGTGCAAAGTGCAAGTCCTCTGCAGCTGGCCAGCCTGGTCGTCCCACACTGAGATGGCCGGTTTCTGCCACCAGGTGAGCATCGGGCACAGGGGCAGCTGTGACTGACGGACACTGTGGGGCACCTGTGGGGCGCAGAGCGGCTGCCCCCTGCGCCTGGCACCGGGCTGGCATAGGCACATTTCCAAACGTGAACTTCATGTTCTTGCAAAGTCGTCCTGCAACTTGCAAGCCTGGGTCGTGGGACACCAAGATGGACAGTTTCTGCCACTAGGTGGCCCCGGAAGGAGATTCTATGAGGACAGGTGCCTGGTCTCCAAAAAGCACCGTAGAGACCCCTGTCAAGGTGGTTGAAAATGTGCACATGCCTCCAGCCGTGTCAGGGAGAGGCGGGACAACATGCCCGCCTGTGCACCCTATGGGTGGGCCCAGCAATTCTGTGTGCAAGTCCTCAGAACCGGCTCTGGCTGTGGGCCCCTCCCATCCACTGCTGCATGGCCAAGCACCCTCCCTCTCCCACCTTCGCTTCCCAGGACAACCACAACAAATGGGAATAAACTGGGTGGCCACCAATTTACTCAGGAGGCCGAAGTCTTTAATCGCCGTGTCAGTAGCCCTGGTCCCCAATGGGAGTCTGAGGGGGGCCCTGACCCAGGCCTCTCCCCAGCGTCTTGAGGGGCTGGCAGTCCTTGGGGTCTGGGTGTGTTGACCACACTCCAATCTCTCCCCCCCTCCCCCTAAGTCACAAGGCCGTCCTCCCTCTATCTCCCTGTCTCCTCTCCTTCCTCTATCTGACACCAGTCACTGCATTCCAGACCCACCCTAATCCAACAGGGACATAGGTATCCTTAACTCCATTGCATTTGCAAGGAGCCTATTTGCAAAACAAGTCACCTTCATAGGTACCGGGGTTAGCACCTGGACGTGGTTTTTGGAGGTCACAGTTCATCCCATTGTGATGAGCTCACTGCTCCTGCCTATAATAGATCCTGGCCCCTGACCGTGACCTTCAGCCCTCAAGAGGCCCCCGGTGGGGCTAGCCGGCTGCTCAGGCGTTTGTGCTCCTCTCCTACCTGCTACCAACACCTCATTCCCAGGCTCAGCACAAGCCCAGCCGCCTGCTAAAGTCATTGGAAAGCAGACCAGCTCGGGGAAGCTGCTGTCAAAGAGAAAGCACGTTTGCTCATACGCTTTTCGGTTCACCTTGTACCAGAGCAGGTGGGCATTCTGCAACTGGTGGCCAGAGGCCAGCAAAGCTGGGGCCCCCGGCAGCAGTCCGTCCCGTCCGGTGAGCGGCTCCTTACCGAATCCTGGTCGTAGAAGGCCTTCAGCTGCTCTGGCCACTTCTTCCTGCTCTGCAGCAGCCCCTTGCAGGAGCAGGGCAGGCACAGGAAGCACACCCATTTACTCCTGGCCTGAACTTTCTCCGAGGTCCCGGGCCCCACCAGGGAGTCCACACACTCGAAGCAGTAGCACCTAGAGACAAACAGAAAGCTGGCAGCGACTGAGATGACAGCGCGTAAACCATGCACCGTCTGCGGGCCTCGGAGCCTGCCCCTCGCTGTGGAGCGAGCTCTCGGAGCCGAGTAACCCAGGCTCCTGTGAAAAGACGAAGCTGGCTGTTCATCTGCACCCCACTGTGTGCGAGACTGTGGACCAGTGTGTGTGTGTGTGTGTGTGTGTGTGTGTGTGTCGGGGGGGGGGGGGGGGTCCCCTCTTACAGGAACCAAGCCACCTGCAGAAGACAGTGGACAGATTTCAGAGAACCCCCTAAGCCACCTGCTTCCCTGACCCTGGAGCCTGGGACACAGTTAAGGTTTTCCAACACCAGTTTTTGTGGGGGTTTTTTTGGAGGGGGGGGGGGACGGGGGGGATGGCAAATGCAAGGATAGCCCTGGAGACTGAAAGGGGGAGGGGGGGGACTATGAATGGAGCTCATGTTGGCATGTAACTGGCATGTAACGAGGAATGAACATGGCCCTGCCTATCTCCCTCTTCTTCCCACCATGACCAAGAGTGCAGGGTGTCCACCCTCCGTAATGATTGGGGGAGCAGCTGCGATAACAATTAAAAAAAAAATAAGAATTGAAAACACAAATCTTTTTTGACACCCAACCTCCTATATGTCAAGGCTTGACATCAAATGAAATATGTGAGATGGAGCCCTGACTGGTTTGGCTCAGTGGATAGAGTGTCAGCCTGTGGACTCAAGGGTCCCAGGTTCAATTCCGGTCCAGTCAAGGGCATGTACCTGGGTTATGGGCACATCCCCAGTAGGAGGTGTGCAGGAGGCAGCTGATCGATGTTTCTCGCTCATCGATATTTCTAACTTTCTATCCCTCTCCCTTCCTCTCTGTAAAAAAAATCAATAGTTTGTTTGTTTGTTTGTTTGTTTGTTTTAAAAAAAAGAAAAATATGTGAGTTGGGAATTAAGAGCTTTGGAGAAAGTCATCCTTTGTGGGGGCACACACACCCCATTCTTAGGTGCGTGGCTGAGGAGAAGGGACATTTCCTGGGGGCCTGGCCTTCACAGGCCCCAGGTGCCCCTGGCCTCACCGAGTGCAGTCGGGGTTCTCGCAGATGAGCAGCGTCTGTCCGGCGCAGCAGATGGAGCAGTAGGACTGGCACCCGTCGTCGTCATACATGAAGAAGTAGTCCCGGAACTTGTCCTTGGAGAGGGCAAAGCAGCCAGTGCCCCCGCTGCTCCCCTCCGGAGGCCTCCCGGCCGCCCCTCGGCTCCCGGCTTACCTTGCAGGGGGAGCACATCCCGCCCTTGAACAGGGGGTGCTGCGTGCACACCTCGAAGCTTCCGCAGCAGATGCATAGCTCTGAGGGGACAGCCAAGGCGCAACGACACGTCAGACAGAGCCACAGGCTCGGGAACACATTTAGCAAAAGAGATACAAGATCCCTGCACTGAAGACCACAAAGCGCTGCTGAAGGAAAAATCTAGATAACCAGGAAACCGAGCCCCAGGCCCATGGTGTGAAGTCTGATCAAATGATTGATCTGGCCTTCAGGCCACCGCACGAGGAAATTCCCCTCTTTGCTCAGACCACATTCCACTGGTGAAGACCACATTCCGGTGCTGAGACCATTATCTCTCCCCTGGAGGACCTTCCTGGGACCTGGCCCCGCCCAGAGAATCCCCGCCCAGGAAACGGCTGCCTACAGCCCTTAATCTCAGATTCCCCATCCCGTCCCATCCCATCCCATCCCATCCCATCCCATCCCGTCCCGTCCCACCCCGTCCAGCCCTGGGTGCTGGCGCCATTTTGGGGCTCTGCCCATCTGATATCCCAAGGACCTAATACATTCATAATCCCTCACCACTTAGGCCTCATGTGTTCCTCCTTCCGTGACCCTAACACCGTGGTCGGCAAACTCATTAGTCAACAGAGCCAAATATCAACAGCACAACAATTGAAATTGCTCTGGAGAGTCACATTTTTTAAACGTAAACTTCTTCTAACGCCACCTCTTCAAAATAGACTCGCCCAGGCCGTGGTGTTTTGTGGAAGAGCCGCATGTGGCTGAAGAGCCGCAGTTTGCCGACCACTGCCCTAACACATGGGTCAGACGGGGAACACTGTGAAAACGACGTGCCCAAACTCATCTACACATCCCTCTCGGAATCCCGGCCTGCTTTTGTGTGCACATACACAAGTAGACAAGCTGATCCTGAACTGCGTTTGGAAATGCCAGCTCAGCCGAAGAGAAAACGAGGAGATTTGCGATTGCCTAATGTGGAAAGGGGAAGTGAGAAGGAATGGGGAATGGCTTGGGGCTGGGTTTTCTTTCTTTCTTTTTTTTTTGGGGGGGGGGGGTGGGAGTGATAAAATGTCGTAAATTAGACGGCGGTGATGGTTGCACAATTCTGGGAATGTAAGACACTGAACTGTGTGCCTTCGATGGAGCTATGGGGCTGGGCCCGTGGAGGGAGAGGACCAGCGAGGCCCACGGCCTCCGTCCTGGATGGGCCCATGGGAGGCTGCAGCCAGCGGGTCCGTGTACTGGGGGGTGGGCACGCGTGCGACTACTCACCTTCTATGTCTCGCCGGTTGACCCTGACTTCATAGATGATCAGATCTGGAAAAGAAAGCTAAGTGGGGCCTTCCTTCTGCTACCCGCCTGCAGTCTGAACACAGCCTAAGTGCGTGCGTGTCACAGTCGATTGTCTGAAGCCACAGGGGCCAGCCGACCCCACCCCCACCCTCAGCCCCCACCCCCACCCCACCCCAGCCCAGCCCTCAACCTATCTTTCCTGGAATGTTACCCACCCAAGCTGGAGGGTGGAGAGAGCCTCCGGGTGGGGCCCTCCAGCCCCTGCCTTAGCATCCGATTTAGGCCTGGGGTTGGCATCCCAAGTGGTGGGTCCAGCACCCAAAGGCGCCCTCACCTTTGCAGGGCTCAGGCGAAGGGGTGGACGACTTCTCGCTGGAGCCCACCACGATGATGTCCACACTGCACTCTGCCTCTGGGTCCGTGGCAGGGGCAGCTGCCGTGGGACACGGCCCAGGACACAGGACAGGAACAAACGGGGGGAGAAAATGGCCCCTTGGTCACTGCCTTGGAGCCCCTGGCCCCCAGCAAGGGGAACGGGGTCCAGCACCCAGCTCAGCCCCCACCCACCTTCCACAGTGACACCCACCCTCCCAGCCCTGAGAAAGGCCTTCCTGGCAGGAAGGCGGTGGTGAGTGCCCACCTCAAGAGGGAGCTTGGTGTGGGCCCTGTGCCCGGTCCCTCCCCACCTCTTCTCCCCACAGAGCGAGGACCTTGGAGGGGTCCAGAGCTAAGACGCACGCAGCCTCCCCCTCCCTCTGCGCCCACCAGCAGCTGTGGGCCCCACGGCCACTCCCGTGCTCCCGCCCGCGTGTCCCCAGATCTGCTGGACCCTCATGGCAGGAGGCGAGGGAGAAGGAGGAAGGGACTCACGGATTTTGCAGGGCGGCTGCCCCGGCTCCTCTTCCAGCTGCCCGGCGGGGTCTGGGTCCGGGCTGTTCGGGTCCGGGCTGTCGGGGCGCTCCAGGCTCAGGGTCCCAGGGGAGGAGAGGGCCATGGGGCCAGGGGAAGGGGCCTCCCAGGAACCCGCAGGAAGCAGGTCAGGTGGGAGGCCTGGGGGTCATTGGGTGTGGG
This sequence comes from Pipistrellus nathusii, assembly GCA_963693515.1. Taxonomy (NCBI): domain Eukaryota; kingdom Metazoa; phylum Chordata; class Mammalia; order Chiroptera; family Vespertilionidae; genus Pipistrellus; species Pipistrellus nathusii. Next base: position 189,684,769 of record OY882859.1, on the reverse strand, counting down.
GGCACAGGGTCCCCCAGACGTGCGGGGGAGGGGTGAGCAACCTCCTGTGGGAAGGGGTGTTGGTTGAAAGGGTGAGTGGCTCCCGCAGGCAGCTTATATGGGTGGGTGGGATAGAAGGTTCCGGAAGGGAGGAGGGGAGAGGAGGTGGGGTGGGGTTAAGTGCCCAGTGGGAGGGAAGGGGCTTGGGGGCAGGGGGAGGGGTTCTGTAAAGGGATGCTAAGCGAAGTCTGGAGTTGGGTGGTGGGTTCAGGCCTGGAGCCCAGTGGGGAGGGGCGTGGCACTCCGGGGCGGGGCTTGGGGGGCTCAGTGCTCCGGGCGTGGGTGGGGGCAGGGCTGGAGGAGGAGGGGAAGGGAAAGAGGGAGGAGGAGGAAGGAAGAGGAGAAAGGGCAGAGAGAGGGGGTTCCTTGGGGGGCAGAGGTGAGGAAGAAGGCCGAGGAGGCTTTTACCTGGGTGGGATGAGCCTAATGGCAGGTGGTGGGGGGTGGAGGGAGGTGTTGGGGGGTCTCTGGTCCCCTTTGGGTGCCGGCTGGCCCGGTCTCGTGACTTCCCCTAACACCTCTGCCAGGTGACCAAGGACAACATCAACAGTGACAAATTGGGCGGAAACTGGTTTGGCTCAGTGGTAGAGCGTAGGTCTGCGGACTGAAAGGTTCCAGGTTCGATTCCGGTCAGGGGCTTGTACGTTGGTTGCGGGCACATCCCCAGTAGGGGGTGTGCAAGAAGCTGCTGATTGATGTTTCTCTCTCATCGATGTTTCTAGCTCTCTATCCCTCTCCCTTTGTCTCTGTAAAAAATCAATGAAATATATTTTTTTAAAAATAATGCTGCAATGAATATGGGGGTGCAGATATCTTTTTCTGTTAGTGTTTTTTTTGTTTTGTTTTGTTTTGTTTTGTTTTGTGGATAATTATCCAGAAGTGGAATGCTGGGTCCTATGGTAATTCTATTTTTAGTGTTTGAGGACTCTCCATACCTTTACCCACAGTGACTGCACCGATTTATATTCTCAGCAGCAGTGCATGAGGGTTCCTTTTCTCCGCATCCTTGCCAATACTTACTTTTTTGACTCTTTTGGGTAGTAGCCATTCAGATAGGTGTGAGATGATAGCTCCTTGTGGTTTTGATTTGCATTTCCCTCATGATGAGTGATGTCGAGCATGTTTTCATGTGCCTGTTGGCCATCTGTATGTCTTCTTTGGAAAAATGTCTACTTACATTCTCTGCTTATTTTTAATTGGATTTTCCCCATGAGTCCTTTATATATTTTGGATATTAGCTTCTCATCACCTATATTCTTTGTAAATATCTTCTCTCACTCGTTTTGTTTTATGTATGTGTTTGTTCATTTCTGGGTTCTCTGTTCTGTCCCACTAATCTGTGTCTGCTTTTATGCCAATGCCACGCTGTTGTAACTACCAAAGCTTTGTAATGTAGTTTGAAATGAGGGAGTATGATGCCTCCAGCTTTGTTCTTTCTTAAGATTGCTGTGGCTATTTGGGGGTTTTTGTGGTTCCATACAAATTTTAGGATGGTTTTTCCTATTTCTGTAAAAAATGTCATTTGAATTTTGATAGAGGTTGCACTGAACCTGCAGATTGTTATGGATAGTATGGATGCTTATAACAATATTAACTCTTTCAACCCATAAATATATTTAATATATACTGTATTAATACATATTAAATACATACTGTACTTAATGTGTGATGTAATATATATAAATTATTTAGAATATAAAGTCAAATTAATTCACTATTTTTTAAAAGTGGAGAGAAGAGAATTTTTTTATTTTTTTGTAAGAGTTTATTTGAGCCAAACTGAGGACATATGCCACTGAGCAATGTCCCAGATGCTCTGGAAAATACGCTTTGCAGTTTCTTTTTTCTTGATCAACTTTTTTATTCATTATTTTTAAATTGTTTTTAATTTTTCAATTACGGTTGGCATACATTATTATATTAGTTTCAGGTGTACACCCAGTGATTAGACACGATGTACATAATTAAGTGGTCATTCTGATAAATCTCACATCCACCCGGCACCATGCATAGTTACTACAATATTATTGACTATATTCCCTGTGCTGTACTTTAACATCCCATGACTATTCTGTAACCAGCAATTTGTATTTCTTAATCCCTTCAGCTTTTACACTTACCCCCTCCCCCAACCCCCCTGCTCTCTGGCAACTGTCAAAATGCTCTCAATGAGTCTGTTTCTGCTCTGCTTGTTTATGTGTTTTGCTTTTTAGATTAAATTGTTGATAGATGTGCTCGTATTGCCATTTTAATGCTCATATTCATTGTCTTCTCCCCTTTTTCTTTTTCTTCTAGACCCGCTAACATTTCATAGGATATTGGTTTGGTGGTAATGATCTCCTTTAGGTTTTCCTAGTCTGGGAAGGTCTTTGTCCTTTGATTCTAAATGATAGCTTTGCTGGGTAGAGTAATTTAGTTTGTAGCTCCTTGCTTTTCCTCACTTTAAATATTTTGTGTCACTCCCTTCTGCCCAGCTGGTTTCTGTTGAGAAATCAGCTGACAGTCTGATGGGAGCTCCCTTGTAGGTAACTAACTGCTTTTCTGTTGCTGCTTTTAAGATGTTCTCTTTGTATTTAACTTTTTGCATTTTAATTAGGAAGTGTCTTGGTGTGGGCCTCTTTGAGTTCATCTTTTTTGGGACTCTGTGCTTGCTAGACTTGTATAGCTATTTCTTTCACCAGATTAGAGAATTTTTCTGTCATTTTTTTCAAATAGGTTTTCAATTTCATGCTCTCTCTCTCTTCTTCCAGCACCCCCATGATGCAAATATTGATACACTTGAGGTTTTCCCAGAGGCTCTTTACACTATTCTTGTTTTCTTTTCCTTTTATATTTTTTATTCTTTTTGCTGTTCTGATTGAGTGTTTTTTTTTTTGTTTTTTTTCTTCACTTCCTTATATTCCAAATTGCTGGTTTGGATTTCAACGTCATCTACTCGACTGTTGATTCCCTGTAGATTATGCTTCATTACAGTTAGTGTATCCTTTATTTCTAACTGATCCTTTTTATGCTACTAAGGTTCTCACTAACTTCAGCAAGCATCCTTATATCCAGTGTTTGAACTCTGCATCTCATAGATTGCTTGCTCCATTTTGTTTAGTTCCTTTTCTAGAGTTTCATTCTCTTCTTTCATTTGGGACATATTTCTTTATTTCCTCCTTTGGCAGCCTCCTGTGTTTGTTTCTGTGCACTAGGTAGAGCTGGTAGGTCTCCCAGGCTTGGTAGAGTGGCCTAATGTCATAGGTGCTCTGTAGGATCCAGTGGCACAGCTTTCCTAATCTCCCACGCTGGGCCCTCAATGTGCACACACACCCCACCCCACCCCCATGCCCGTGTAGACTGTGTACACCCTCCTCTTGTAGTTTAAACTTGATTACTGTTGGCATATCAATGGGAGGGACTTACCCAGAGGCTAATGAGCTGCAAGGACTGGCTGTGACCATCGACCACTGTGGAGGATCAGCTGTGTAGGGCCCACCCCTCAGAGCAGAACTTGCTTCAATGGGGCTCTGGTGCCCTCTGAGGCCACCCCAGGAGTGTGTCATTTGTAGAGGAGGTTGGGTGGTGACGCTTGGACATGGTCTGAAGCTGCCCACTGGGTGTCTGGCTCTGGGCAAGGCCCAGCCAGACCCCAGCTGCTCTGTGATTCTGCTCTTTGTTCCGTGTCCTGTGTTTCTGCTCCAGGCTTTTCTGGATGCCAATTATTTGTGGCTTGTTTTGTTTTTAACCCCCTTGGCAGAGGGAGCTCCTGCTACAGTCCTGGTGCTGACTGAACCACATGATGATGGAGAGATGGGTGTCTTCCCAGCACCTTATTGTCTGGGCTCTGGGTGAAGGGCCTGGTAGCGGAGAGGCCACTGAGGGCCAAGGCTGGATGGGGAAGCTCCATGCTGGATGCTGACCTGGTAGAAGGAAGAGGTGGACTGATGGGTTGCTGGTTCAATTCTTGATCAAGGAACATGCCTGGGTTTTGGGCTCATCCCCAGTGGAGTGTGTGCAGGAGGCAGCTGATCGATGTATAGTTCTCATATTGATGTTTCTCTCTTCTCCCTTCCTCTCTCTCTAAAAATCAATAAACTTAAAAAAAAAATAGAATTTAGCCGAGACCGGTTTGGCTCAATGGATAGAGCGTCGGCTTGGGGACTGAAGGGTCCCGGGTTCGATTCCGGTCAAGGGCATGTACCTTGGTTGCGGGCACATCCCCAGTGGGGGGTGTGCAAGAGGCAGCTGATCGATGACTCTCTCTCATCGATGTTTCTAACCTTCTATCTCTCTGCCTTCCTCTCTGTACAAAATCAATAAAATATATATTTAAAAAAAAATAGAATTTAAGAACTAATTAATTTAAGAGCTGATTTATTAAATTAATTTTATTGTGGTAATATGCACATAACACCAAATTTGCCATTTGACCATTTGAAAGTTTAAAATTCAGTCACAATTGGTACACCACAATGTTGTGTAACCATCACTACTATTTCCAAAATGTTTTCATCACCCCAATGGAAACCCCATAGTTATTAAGTAGCCCCCCTTTTGCCCTACCCCCCAGCTTTTGGAAACCAATAATCTGCTTTCTCTCTCTATGGATTTGCCTCTTCTGGGCATTTCATATGCATGGAATCATATAATAGGTTACCTTTATGTCCTACTTATTTCATTTAGCATAATATTTCAGGGTTCACCACGTTGTAGCATGTATTAGAATTTCGTCTCTTTTTTGGCTGAATATATTCTATTGCAGGACTGGACCACATTCTACTTAACCATCCTCTTGTAGATGACATTTGGGTTGTTTTCCTCCCTACACACACACACACACACACACACACGCACACCTTTTTGGCTGCTGTGATAGTGCAGCTGTGAACATGCATATACATGTGTTTACATGCTTTCAGTTCTGTGGGGTGTACACTCGGGAGTGGAATTGCTGGGTCCTAGGGTAGCTCTATGCTAACTTCCTGCGGAACTTGCAGGGGGAGGACAGAGTCCTAGAGGTGGCCTGCCAAGCAGCAGGCATGTCGCTGCACCCAGTGCCTAGTGGAGAAACTGAGGCTCAGCCCCACGAAGGCAGTGACCCAGGCCCTGGCTCCAGGCTCCTCTCCCCTCTGTGGGTCACACAGGCAACCCTCACTCTTGCCGGCCGCCTCGGGTCACCTGCAGGAAGGGGCTGTCAGGGAACCCCACACGTGGTGGAAAGTCCAGAATTCTACAAGAGTCTCTTTGCTAATCTCCAGCCAAAGTGGCTGGGGGACGCCCGCATGGGGCCAGCTGGGCTGGAGGGCACAGGTGCACCTGCAAGGAGTTCGTGGCTTCAAAAAAGTGAAGTGAGGGCAGCTTTTAGTTCCCCTGGAACCATTGTGTTAAGGCCCAGGGTCCCTCAGCCAATTGGGGGGTGGTGCAGGGTGACCTTGGAGGAGGAGGATGCTCATACTCTCTGTGTCTGCTGAGCTACTGGAGGCAATGCTCGTGGGTCACCCCGAAAGCCTCAGTTCTGGGGACCCCTGCGTGCTGGCCGGCAGTGCCAATAGCTGTGACATGAGTGTCTTTGCTTTCCTGAGAACAGGGGCCCACGAGTGAGAGGCCTGGGGCCTGGGGGTGCTGATCTAGAAGCTTCCTTGGCCCAGAAAAGAAAGGCCCACAGACCGCGGGCAGGTGCAGAGCGGGGCTGGCTGGCGGGGCGCGTCTTACTGGGTTACAGGGAGGTTTCCAGGCCTCCTCTCTCCCCCACCCCCCAAGCTCCAGGCCCTGATTGGATTGGGGCAGCTCGGCCTTTGCTCTTTCCCGGGGCGCCAGGAGGTATAACAGGGCCCCGGCGCTCAGCCCCGCGGAGGGAGACGCCCGCTCAGGTGCCCAGGTGCCCAGCGAGGCTGCCAGAGCGGGAGGCAGGCCCGGCCCAGGCCGCCCACAGGCCTGGGGCACCCCGAGGCCGCGGGACCCCCGCCGCGGAGATTGCCCCCGGTCCGCGCGCCCGGACGGACGGCGGGATGGCCGGCGAGACCCGCGGCGGCGGCGGCGGGGACGGGGCGCTGCGCCGCCTGCTGAGGCTGCACCGCACGGACATCGCCGTGGCCGTGGACAGCGCCTTCCCGCTGCTGCACGCGCTGGCCGACCACGACGTGGTCCCCGAGGACAAGTTCCAGGTGGGCCCCAGCCCCGACCCCACACCTGAGACTCCCCGAGCCCCATACCCCCCTCCCCCAGACTCCCCAAGCCCCACCCCGGAGGCCCCCCCCCCCCGAGACTCCTCAAGCCCCGCCCCGCCCCGGAGCCCCTACACCCGAGACTCCCCACGCCCCGCCCTGGAGTGGGGAGAGAAGTCCCTGATGGATGCGCCCGGCCCTCCCGCTTCTAAGCGCCAATCTCAAGGCCCCCAACCATCCTCCCAAGCCCCGCCCACGAGCCAGATGGACAGCCCCCAGGACCAGTTAGAGATTGGCCCCTGCCCCCCATGCCCTAGCCCTCTCCTCCAAGCCCAGCCACCAGCCTGGGGGACGGTCTCCTGGGCAAATTCCAGATGTGCCCCCAACGCAGATCCCAAATCCCCTCCTGGGCAATGGTGAGCAGGCCCAAGGCTCCCCTGCTCCTGGGCCAGGGTGCGAGGGTCCAGCAGGTGGACTGGGGAGGGGGCTGTCCCCTAGGACCCACCCTGGGACCTAGAACCGCGGCATCTCACCCCCAAGCCTACGTCCAAGCCAGTGGCAGGTCCCCTAAGATGAATGCCAAGCAGCCTCTCTCACACCAGCATCCAGTGCCATCCTCAAGCCTGCCCCCAGCCGGGAAATGAGCGGGTGCCAGGCGTCCCGCAGACGCCTCTGGGTTGGCAGCCGCCCTCCAGCCCCACAGAGGAGGCGGGCGGAGGGGGCTGGGGAAGCACAGAAGCACCCCTCCCCGCCCCGCTCTCGCTCCAGGAGACACTGCGGCTGAAGGAGAAGGAGGGCTGCCCACAGGCCTTCCACGCGCTCCTCTCCTGGCTCCTGACCCAAGACTCCGCCGCCATCCTGGACTTCTGGAGGGTCCTCTTCAAGGACTACAACCTGGAGAGATACGCCCGGCTGCAGCCCGTCCTGGACAGCTTCCCCAAAGGTGGGTCTGCTGGGGGCCCGGGGCCTGGGGTCGGCCTCCCTGGCTGGGGGTCAGCCTCTCTGGCTGGGGGTGGGGGTCCCTGCAGGCCGGCCTCCCTGGCTGGGGACCGAGATGCCTGGAGTCATGTCGCTGAGCCCCAGGGGGACTGTAAGTGGGAAGAAGTTGGGGCGGGGTGTGTGTGTGTGTGTGTGTGTGTGTGTTAGGGAGACTCTGGGCATCACCCAGGACAGCCCTGAGTTCCAGGAGACACAGGCCCGGGCCTCGCCCACCGTGCCCAGAGGTCAGTTCTGGGCTTGAGGCCTCTGCCCACGCCCCGCAGACGTGGACCTCAGCCAGCCCCGGAAGGGGAGGAAGCCTCCGGCTGGCCCCAAGGCCCCAGTGCCGCTGCCCAGACCCCCCACCAAGAGGAAGGCCCTGGAGGAGCCTCGGGCGGCCCCGCCCGCAGCCCTGTCCCCCAGGCGCACCTCCAGCCCAGGTACGCAGCCCGCAGTCCCAAGAGCAGTTCTGGCCACAGATCCCCCGAGAGGCCGGCACCCCGGTCCCCTCACACCTTCTCCCAGCTGCTGTGGGAGCCTCTGTCCCACCTGGTCAGCAGAAGCCAGCGAGGGTGGGGGGGTGGGGGGGCAGCGGGGTCCCTCCAGGTGCTGGTGGCACACTGCAGGGGGCCCAGTGCCCAGGAAGGAGGCAGGCGGGTGGCACGTCCTTTCCACTGACGTGAACACCAGAGCCCTGTAAAGCCAGGGGACCCGCGGGAGCCGGAAGACCAGCCCTGCTCACCGGAGCGCTCCCCCCCGCCCGCCCGCCGGCCCCTGAGTGGAGAGCAGGCCCGGCTGCCGCAGCTCCCCCCGCAGGCTCCCAGGGGAAGGCCAAGCACCCGAAGAAGCAGGAGAGCAGCGCTGAGCTGCCCTGCCTCCCGCTGGGCAATGGTGAGCAGGATGTGGGGGTCCTGGGCCAGGGTGTGGGGGTCCAGCAGGTGGCCTGGGGCGGGCGCTGTCCTCTGGGACCTGTCCTGGGACCTGGAGCCATGGCATCTCCCCCGTAAGCCGCATCCAGAAGAGAGGGCGCGCTGGGACCCCCCTCCTGTGCCCATCCTGCAGGGCAGCTCTCCTCTGCTTCCTCCAGAGAAGCCTCCTGGTCCTTGGGCTGGATTCAGCCTGGCCTCTGTCTGTCCCCATCTGCCCCAGGACACAGGACCCCATCTGCCCTCTGTGGTCACCTGATGCCTTCCTCCCAGCACCACCCTGGGCCATGTTCTGGGGGAACTGCCTGCCATGTCCAGTGGGTACACACACACACACACACACACACAGTCTGTGCTCTGACACATGGGCTGTGTGTGTGTGTGTATGTGTGCATGTGTGTGGAGGGGCTGGGCCCGCTCCAAGGCCTGCCCTGAGCGGAAGGAGAGAAGGATTCTGCCCCCCGGGTGCCTCTTGCTTCCCACTGCCCGCGTGGAGGGGGTGCTCAGGGGCCATCTTCCCAATGGGTGACCCCCGCCTGGTGCTCCCTTCCCCAGGAATCCAGACGATGTCCGCTTCGGTCCAGAGAGCCGTGGCTGTGTCGTCTGGGGACGTCCCGGGAGCCTGCGGGGCTGTGGAGGGGATCCTCATCCAGCAGGTGTTTGAGTCAGGTAGACAAGATGGTGCTGGCCCCTGAGATCCACGGCCCCCCTTCACTCTCCGGTGGCCCCAGAGCAGGCAGGACCGTGGACAAGGCAGCCAGCGTCCCCCGAGTGGTTCTGGCTTTGGAAGGGTGGGAGGCACAGCTCCCCGAGATGGGGGTGGGGGGGGCACAGGAGGAACTCCCGACCAAGCAGGCCAGGGAACTTCTGCGAGGCGAGTGGTCCAGGGCCACACCCTTGGTGACCTCCCTCCCTACCTCCCTCCCGCCACTCGGACGGGCCTCTTCAGGATCACGGGCTCACGTCCTTGAACGCCCTCAGCTTGTAAGTCTGAGGCCTGCAGGAGCTCCCTGTGCTGCTCAGACCTCCGGGGAGGGCTGCTCTCTCGCAGGTCAGCCTGCAGCACCCCTTCTCTGCACCTCCTTACTCCACCCGCTGTCCCGGGCACCAGCTGAGGACATGAGGACGGCCGGGCCCAGCTGGCCCCTCGGAGCTGCCGGAGGCCCTGGTCTCTCGCCGGGAGGACACAAGGACCCCGAGTAGTTTCTCGGGGCTGTTGTGCGGCATTGCCACTAACGGGGTGGCGTCACGCAACAGAAACTCCAAACTCCCCGTGTCCGCAAAGCCACTTTCGAGGAGGCTCGAGGACAGAGCCGTCCTGCCTCTCCCAGACCCTCCTTCCCTGGTTCCCTGGTTCCCTGGTTCCCTGGTTCCCTGGTTCCCTGGCTTGGCGCCTCGTCAGCCGCAGCCTCCACCTCCGTTGTCACGGGGCCTCCTCCCTGCCTCTCTGTGTCCTCTCCTCTTCTCACGAGGACACCAGTCGCTGGACACAGGGTCCAGGGCAAGTCCATTGTAACTAATCACATCTGCGAAGGCCCTACTTTCAGATAAGGTCCCGTACCCGCGTTCCAGGCGGATATGGATTTGGGGGACACACAACACAGTTCCCAGCAGAGACCCCTCCCAGGGGCGGGTGGGGGAGGAGCATCCAGCTGCAGAGCGCCGGCCTCCCTGCTGCCCGCAGCGGAGCGGGGCACCTGGGCAGGCAGCCGGGCCAGTCAGCTTCTCCTCCCAGGCGGCACCCAGAAGTGCATCCAGGTTGGCGGTGTGTACACTCCCGGCAAGTTTGAGGACCCCGGCGGGGGGAAGAGCAAGGCCCGCAGCAGCGGCAGCCTGAAGACCCTGGTCCGAGCAAAGGGCCCCCAGGTCGCGGCCCCCGTGAGTGCTGCCCGACAGCCACGTGGCTCCCGCCTCCAGTACACACAGTGGCCGCGGGGGCTCCCGCCCTGACTGTCTCCCCTGTTGGTGACCCTGTCTCTCCCTGGCAGGCTGGCGAGGACCCCAGAGCAGGCCAGCAGGACAGAGTCCCGGCCCCCCTCCCCCTCCCCAGTGAGCCCCAGCTCCACCAGGTAACTCCCAGACATGGGGGGTGGGGTGCCCTCATCCTCATGACGCCAGGGCTTCCCACTTGTCGGGGGCACCTCACTCAGTGACGGCAGGACAGGCTTACGCCCCTGTTCACAGGGGGAGCTCTTGTTTTCAATAGCGTCTTTTTCCTGATAACACACAGTGGTGAACATTCAAATAAGACAGAGACAGTGAGTCCTGCCGGGCTTTTAAAAATGTTTGGTCCAGAGGCCAGCTGCCCCTCGCCTCCAAACTGGCCCATGGATGGTGGTTGCCCCTCCTGGGAGCCAGAACCCGAGTGCCAAGCTCACCTTTGGGCTCCGGCAGCGTTTCTTACTGAGGCAGAACGAGTCCCAGGTCCCAGCCCCTCCACACCAGGCCCTGTCTGGGCCCCGGGATCCAGCAGGACCCAGGCCCGGTCTTGGCTGGCAGATCTGGGAGGATGGTTACAATGAGTGTGCTCACTGCTGTGCCTGGCTGCCAGCCTGGCAGTTCAGGGGGCTTCTGGAGGAGGTGGCACCCAGGAGGGCATCATGGGTACATGCAGGCAAGGGCACATACAGACTGGAGGCCTCAAGGGGAGGGGACATCAGGTGCCCAGGGCAAACAGGAACTCCTCTGGGCCTACAGCTCCTTACCCTGTGAGGAAGGGGCAGATGGGGTGGGCGTGCAGCCTGGGGCCCCTGGAGCCCAGGTGCCCGGGAGAAACCCGCTTCCTAAAGGTTCTTCCTGAGAGAGGTGGATGTGGTGGGTGGGCAGGGACTAGAATCTCAGAGATGGAAGGGGTCGTGGGCAGGCAGGGGAGCAGGCATTGGCCAGCGGCGGAGCAGGCCAGGAACCGGGGTGCCCCAGGGGAGCCTCTGGGGCACCTGCAGTGCAGCCGTTCTGGGGGAGGCTGGCCCACCCCCTGTCCACCAGAGGATGGGGTCTCTTTCCGGTCAGAAGAACGAGGATGAGTGTGCCGTGTGCCGGGATGGCGGGGAGCTCATCTGCTGTGACGGCTGCCCCCGAGCCTTCCACCTGGCCTGCCTGTCCCCGCCGCTCCAGGAGATCCCCAGGTGAGCCGGCGTGCTGGCCACCCGCAGCACCCGTCCCCCCCCCCCCCCCACCTGGCTTCACAGCCACCTCCACCCACTGGCCCCGAGTGGGAAGCCTCCGGTCCTCTCTCGGTTCCACAGATGGCGAGTGAGGCACCGTCAGGGTGGCCTTGGCTCAGGGCACTGGACAGTGGGGCCCTGGGCTGCTCCCACTCCACCTCCCTCACACTGTCCCCAGTCTGGCCAGCGTGGCCCGCAGGGCACTGAGGGTGGTAAAGCAGAGTGGATGCCGGAAGCAAAGAGTGGCCAGTCTGTCCCATCTCACTCCACGCTCCCGGGCAGACTCCCACAAGCAGCTGACCCCTCCGCCCCCAGATGAAATCAGGTCACAAAGCTGCACCCCAAGGGCTGGTCTGCCTCCTGGTGCACCCTGCCCAGCCACCGGGAGAGCCTTGCCTTCTAGCACCCGTGCCCACAGGTCATGGTGGTTTGCGGGGAGGGCCTAGGAGGAGTTGTAGCCACCGCTCTGCCCCTGCTTGCTGTGTAACCTTGACCGGGTCACATCTCTCTGAGCTTCTAAACAAGGGGGCTCGGCCCAAGTCACTGTCCTGCTTGCCCACCCCGGACACCGGCTGTCCGTCATTCTTCCATCCTCTTCCTTCCTGCCTTTACCCATGTGATGGGTCCAGCGTATAAACACCAGCCCCGGGAGGCCCCCCCTGCAGGCCCAGCCCCTGACAGCAGGCACAGGCGGCTGCAGGTGTGGGTGCCGGGCATCTTGGGGCTCATCCGAGAAGTACCCCGGGACACTGATCTTGTGGGTGAGGTCCATCCCACTAGAGGCACATAGTGGGCACCTTTGGCTCTCCTAAGGACTGGCTTGGCGGGCCCTTCCATGGTGGCTCTGCCCACTTCCTGCCTTGGTTCCCCATCAGTAAAAGGGAAGGGTGACTGGGAGGAGCCTCAGGCCTCCCTGAGCTTTGGGGCTGGGAAGCTACCAAGCCTCTGCCTTGCTCTGCACGCCTCTGGCCGGGGACCACGTGAGCAGCGGCACATGGCGGTGCTCCAGCTGCCTCCAGGGAAGAGCCCAGCCGGACCTGCCTGGGGCCAAGGAGCCACCTGCGGAGATCCCGGTAAGCACAGGCTTGTCCTCCTGCAGGCCCCGCCCGCGGGCCCCTCCTGGGGCCGGGCCTGCCCAGATGTTGAACCACGTGTCCCCACCCTGGCCTGGCCAAGTCCATTCAACTTTCTTTTTAAAAACATTTCTTTATTGATTAAAGTATCACATATTTGTTCTCATCTCTCCCCCCACCCCCATTCCCATCCCAAACTCCTCCCCACACATACCCCCACCCCCCTGTTGTCTGTCACCACGGATTAGGCTTTTATGCATGCATACAAGTCCTTTGGTTGATCTCTTCTGCCTCCTCTCCCCCCCACCCCCCCAATTCAACTTTCTATAGCAGGGCCTGAGGGGTGTCAGCTGCTGGGCCGCTGCCCTTACAGTGGCCCCGTTTCTCAATGCTTGAACTGGGGTGCCTCGGCTCTGTCATCCCAAGGGATGTGCTTTGATAATGTTCACCCTAAAATATTTTCATGTCTGATGCAGCAAAGACATGAAGGATATAACACAGGCCTGGATGTAGGTGGGGTGTTTACCTCGACAGTCCCCGAGGCTTTTGGGCACCCCACCCTCAGATGGGGAAGGGGTGAAGGGTGGAGGAGGGCCTCGGAGCTGGGACGGCACCCCGGCTTTCTGACCCACGTGGCATGGCTCCCACACCAGCCCTGGTTCCCAGCTTTCACTGATGTCCCGGCTGGTGCTGGGCAGGTCCCTGCAGCCCCTCTGAGCCCGGGGCCCTGGTTCCAGGTCATCCTGGGACCGAGGTCCTCAGGAGAGGAGGTGAAGGGACTGCTCAGGGAGCCCCCCGCTGGTATGGACACTGCCATCGCCTACAAGCACCTGCTGAATCCACCGTCCGGGGCCCCCCTGCCCATCCTGGACCCCTCCGCCCTCCGCCCCCTACTCAGCGCGGGCCCTGAGGGGCAGCAGGTGAGGGGGCCAGGGCCCTGGGGCCTGGTGTTGCCTGGAGGAAGTGACTCAGGGGAAAGTGGAGGGGAAAGGGGACAGGAGTGTAAGGAGATTAGGAGTCAGGGCTGGGGGGTGGGGTGGGGGAGGGGCTCTGCCAGGAGCAGTCTGATGAACCATGGGGAGGACAGGTGGGAAGAAGCTGGAAGGAGGCATGGGGGGGTGGGTGCTGTGGGAGAGCACCCAGAACGCGGGTGGGGGAGAGGATTCTGGGAGGGATTCCTCCAGGGGCGAGGCATCCTTATTGCTCCTGAAATTCCCAGCCCTAAAAGAGGCTGGACAGACAGCACAGGGGCTGGGGTGGCATTGTGGGGAGTCCCCACGAACCCAGCTCTCCATGCTTCCTCTGGAGAGTGCCATTTCAGAGACCCCTTGACCGGCCCGGAAGGGGCCCAGGCGCACCCAGGAGGAGCGAGGTGGGGGTGCCCGGTTTCTCCAGGCCCGGGACCCCAAACCGCCCCTCCCTGCACGCGCCCACCCCGCGGCCCAGCCCTGGCGGGGTCCCTGGGAGAGGGTGGGGTGCAGGGTCGGTAGCGGGCCCTTCCCGTCCGCCCCGCAGGGCCCGGCGGCCGGCGCGCGGTGCGGGGTGTGCGGGGACGGCGCGGACGCGCTGCGGTGCGCAAACTGCGCCGCCGCCTTTCACTGGCTCTGCCACTTCCCCGCCGGCGCGCGGCCAGGGTGAGTGCGGGACCCGGGGGTGGGGGGCACCCAGCGGTCCTGCGGGGGTCCCTCCTGCCCCCGGCCAGCCCCGGCCGAGCCCCGGCACCCCGCAGCCTGTCCCCCGCTCTGCGCAGGGCCGTCCTGCGCTGCCGATCCTGCTCCGGAGACCCCGGCCCGGCCCCCGGGGAGGGGCCGCCCGCCCCGAGCCCCGCCCGCCCGGCCCCCGGGCCCGCCAAGGTGAGCGCCCCCGGGGGGCAGGCGGCCCGCGGGGTGGAGAGGGTAAGGGAGAGCATCTGGGGAAGGAGCTCTGGCGCCCACTTGGCGGGTTTTCATCACACCCCAAAACACGTGTTCCTTGTTTCTGTGCGATGGCTTTGTTTCAAGGGACTCCCTTTTGGTAACTTGCATCTATCGGGAAAGGAAGCCCGCCTAAGCAGTGGTCGGATCACGTCTGTGCCCAGAGCTCCCTGGCCCCGTACCCTTCCCCCAGCCCGGAGTGCCCGGTGGAGGGGGGGGGGGGGGTGAAGTGGGAGGGATAGGGTGAGGGGCGAGCGGAAAGGGGACCCCACGGTGGGGTGATCATGCACACGTGATGACGTAGGATGAACCACCCGTGCAACCCCCCCCCCCTCCACAAAGGAAGTTCAAACTTGTTGAGCATTTTTTAAAATATATATTTTTATTGATTGCAGAGAGGAAGGGAGAGGGAGAGAGAAACATCAATGATAAGAAGAGAGAACCACTGATTGGCTGCCTCCTGCACACTCCACACTGGCGGGTGAAGCCCAAACCTCCCCTCCCCCATGTGCCCTAATCAGAATCGAACCCTGACCTCCAGATTTATGGGTCGATGTTCAACCACTGAGCCATATGGGCCTGGCTAGAGCATTTTTTAAAAAGCATTTTTAAATATTTTGAAAGCAGGCCCCACACTAGGGATTGAATCCACAACCCAAGCATGTGCCCTCGACCAGATTTGAACCCCGGGACTTTTCAGTCCACAGGCTGACGCTCTAGCCACTGAGCCAAACCTGCTAGGGCTGTAGAGACTTTTATAAAAATGTATCTGGCTCAAAACAGGATAAGCTTGGAAGCAAGATCTCAACAGACGGAGAACAATGCTCCACAAAATACAGTTTGCAGTTTCTTCTCTGCACCGAGGCTCAGGAAGGGCCACAGGAAAGCCTGGGTGGAGGTGGCAGAAAGCAAGGCCCCGGTGGGATACAGGACGGTTAAGACGGTGTGCTGTCTGGACGGTGTGCTTTAGGAGGAGTCTGACAGGGGCATTTCAAAGGCTTGTTAACTAGATGCATAGAAACAATGGATGGGGTTGGTGTAAGGCAGTGTCTGGCAAACTTTGCCTCATGAGCCACAGGCGGCTCTTTGGCCCCTTGAATGTGGCTCTTCCACAAAATACCATGGCCTGGGCAAGTCTATTTTGAAGAAGTGGCGTTAGAAGAAGTTTAAGTTTAAAAAATGTGGCTCTCCAAAGAAATTTCAATCGTTGTGCTGTTGATATTTGGCTCTGTGGACGAATGAGTTTGCCGGCCACTGGTTTAAGGCAAAGAAAAGCTTTCACTAAAGAAGCTCTGTGCCTCTGACTATCCACCACGACCTGCCGGGTTAGGTAGGAGTGTATGGTCAGATCGCTCGGTGAGGAACGTTCCGTAGAACCCCATTTCCATGCACACCCCATTCAGCAGCCCTGGGTTGGGGCCCTTCCCAGCCCCATCCTGCAGCCAGGAGTCCGTGGGGAGAAGTAACTCTCTCCACCCTCATTTGTCCAGGAGGAGAGGCAGCCGAGGCCCCAGCAGCCGAGCAGCAGTCATCTGGGGCTCTCTCAGAATCTGGGGGGTCCCGTTGCCCCCCAGTCAGGAGCCCTGAGAGGGTGGGGCCTCTTGCCCTAGCTGCCCTATGCAGAGGCCTCCCTGACCACATCCCTGGCCTGGAGGAATCTGGGGGCCCTAGGGGGTCCTGCCCGCATCCAGGCCCATCTAGCATGCAGGCCCGCCCAGGAAGGGACTCTGGGGACCACCTGGTGGGGCTCACAGCGGCTGGTCCCCACCCATCTGCTCAGGGTGTGCCCAGGCCAGCTCACTGCCTCCGGGCAGCCTGGGGGGTGGGTCTCCCAGGAGGGGACGCCTCCCTCCAGAATAAGCTTCCTTTATTGAGACCGGGGTTTCTTTCCTCTTAACACCAAGGGCTGGCCTCTTCTCATTGTGATGTAAAATGTCCTGCCATTTTGGAGTCAAAAGTTGCAGCTCCCTTTGCCCCAGACCATTTCCTGAAGGCTCCTGCACACCTTGGGGCTGGGGGCCTGTGTTTAATGCTGGCACTTCCTGTTCTGAGCTACAAGCCGGCCATTTTCACTTAGTTCCACTTCAGTATGGATGTCTCCACTCCTGGCCGGATCCTCATTCTCTGCTCTTTGCCAGGGGCATGGCTGGCTGGCCTTAGACCAGGCACTTCCCTCTCGGGTCTTCAGTTTTCCATCAGTGATGGGGTTCTCTAAGTCACCTCACATTCCCCAGAGGGCCACATGCAACGTGCGGAGGCAGGCACATCTGGGGGCTTGGGGCAGGCAGCTCCCAGCTCCCTCACATCCACCCTGCCTGTGCCCACTGCCTCCAGAAGGAGCTAGGTGCTAGAATTCAGTTTTCAGCACCCCTCTGCCCCCCTCCCAGCACCTGCCACCCCCCCCCCCCCCAGCCCCTGAAGCCTCTGCAGGGAGTTCTGTTTCCAGGGGGATGTCCCTAACTGGGGTGTGGACGTTGGGGTGACCTTCTTTTCCTGGGTTCCAGACAGGGGACAGTTCTACTGGTCACGAGCCCGTTCTGCACAGGGATGACCTGGAGTCCCTCCTGAGCGAGGTAACACATCACATGGCCTCCACCTTGTCCTTCCTGCTCCCTTCGACCCCCACCACCCACAAGCCGGCCAGCGCCTGAGCCACAGGAGGGGCAAGGAGTCACGGCTCTGGGCCCTCCCAGCTCCCCAGGGCAACACGCTCCAGCATGGCTCTGACCCCTCTGTGCACATGAGCACACAGCCTCAACAAGGGGACCCTGGGCTGCTCCCCCTTCTAGCCGGCTTGCAGGTCCTGGTGCCCAGACAGGGGGGTTGCAGAACCCCAGGAAGGGGGCCACCAGAGTCTGACTTGGAGGCCATGCCTTTGGGGGGTGGGGGGCGCGGGCAGGAGCTCTGCTGTTTGTGGCTCTCTCCGTCCTCTTCCTGACCCGGCCTCTCTGCTGAAGACCAGCAGCTAGGTTCGCAGGGAAGAAAATGTGGCTTTTAGGGGCCTCATCTTTGGCCCGGAGTCAACACCCCCGGCTATTCCCCTGTCCCCGGGGGCCAGATGTGGGTGGGGCAGGCTTACCTTTCCTGGGAGGTTCTGGCGGGTCCCAGCGCCCTGGTTCTGCTCTGTCCGCAGCACTCCTTCGATGTCATCCTGCAGTGGGCCATCCAGAGCATGTCCCGCCCGCTGGCCGAGGTGCCCAGCTTCCCCTCCTGACCCAGGAGGGCCCACGCCTCCAAGCATGGAAGGGGAAGGGGCCGAGTGAGATCGGACCCTCCCAGCCCTGCCTCGGTGGACCTGTGAGTGCCCACGTGCCGTGCCCACGGTGACTCTGCTCTGCGGGGGACAGAGGGACACGCCCCCTCGCCCTGGACCTGTCCAGGTTACAGCCAAGAGGAGCCGCCAAGTTCCAAGGATTGTCAATGTGGCTTATAAACACAACCCGACTTTGTAAACACAGAGCAGCGTGCGCACTACCATTAAAGTCACGTCACGTCTGTGTGGTTTTAACATGTTCTCCAGGGGATGGGGTTCGAACCCCTGTGTTGCTGGAGCCCGAAGTGTAGGTGGAGAGCTGGCTGGATGGAAACTCACGGAAACGGGAAGAGAAATCCCTGGGAGCTGGAATCAAAAAGAGACGGGACAGCTCCACGCTGCCCTCTGCCGGCAGCGCCCCGGTGCTGGTTCCACGTTTGGCCTGGCCCCGCCCACCTCTGTCTGCCCGCACCGCGCTCCTGCTTGCCTCTGTTTCTGAGGGGCCAAGCTCATCCAGCCCAGGGCCCTTGCAGGGCTGCTCCCTCTGCTCATATTTCCTTCCCTTGATGCTTTGCAGCCTGTTTTCTCAGCATTGAGAGCTCAGCTCTAATGCCACCTCATGCATTCAGTTATTCACTTAGTCAGTCATTCATGCATTCATTCAAGAACACTTCCTTGTAGATTTTCTACGCACCAAGCATTTTTCCAGCCGTGGGGTCCCAGAGGGATATTCCAGTGAAGGGATGAACCACATACTAGAGGAAGGTGGCCTCACATGGGGTAACTGTGATACAGAGGTAGGCAGGACTGGGGTCAGAGGGTAGAAGCATGCCAGTGGAGGGGCAGGTGTGTCTGTGCAACAAATCGGAGGTCAAATCGGAGGTTGTGTGATTGGGGCACACTTGACTGAGTCACACCCATCTGTAAACAAGTCATGTGAGAGCCCCACCCCACCCCGCAGGCCACACAGAAAGTGAATGACAGGGAAGGTCAGTGGGGCAGGCAGATACCGCAGGCTCCTGGTTTCTGGGAGAAATCCCTGAGGAGAGTGGGGTCAGGGCCGGAGTGTGGACTGAGCTCCAGGCCTCAGAACAGGGGCCCTAAAGGACCAGGTGGCTTCGGAAGGCTCCCTGATGGAGCTTCCAGCCCCTCTGCCCTATTTTCCTCACGGCCACTGCCACGGTCTGAAGCCAGCTTCTGGATTGGTCTGCTTCTTCTTAGCGTGTCTGTCTCCCAGAACTGCAGCTGGGGTCGGTCCCTGGGGCCCTGCCTGGTTTGGGGCCATGTCCCCAGGGCCTGGCACAGCTGTTGGGTCAGTGTTGGTGGAGGGGATGGCAGGGGATGTCATGGCTCCCTCACCTGCAGGAACCCATGACAGAAGGCCCAGATCCCGGGAAGTCAGAGGCCTGGGAGGAAGGGAAGCGGCTACAGGCCTCTGAGTGGGCAGCAAAGCTAGGACTTGTGCTCACGTGGGACATAGCTTTTGCTCCCACACAGGGAGGCCCAGGCAGGGAGTGACAGCAGGAGTAGGGGTCCCAGTCAAGACTCACAGCCCTTGGCCTCTCTGGGTCTGGCTGGCTCACACAGCTCCTCTGGGGAACCCTCTGCCTGTACACAGGATCCTCAGGAGCCCCTGCAGGGTGGAGCGAGGGAGGGGCAGCCCCCCCTAGAACAGCTCATGTTTAGGGTCTATTTAGCCCTGGAAGGGGCCTGACTCCCAGCAGCGTGGGGTGAGTGCCCCATACCTCTTGGTTGAGCAGTTGTTCCGGTCTGGGTCAGGCAGGTGGCGATGGGACAGCAATGCCAGGAGCGGATGAAGGAGCCGGGAATGCCCTAGGAGTGTCCCAGCGTGGAGGCTGGGTCCTGGACAAGGAGAGTCACCGGGAAGGGAAAGACTGTAATCGGACAATCCATGGGTCCGAGTTGCCTGTCACTATTTAAGCCAATTAATCGGAGATAGGGCTGAAACATACATGAGTGTTTATTCCAATCCAATCAGCAGGTCACCCACAAAACCAGGCAGCCCCCATAAGCCAGCTGGGTGCATAGGGTAGGACTAGGATTCCATGCGGAAGAAGGAATTGTAGGAATGGGAAAGTAAGGACTGCAGGCATGGGTGTGCAGGCAACCCGGATTGTTAATCTTGTTTGGACAAGATTGTTAATCTTTCCATGATAAAAGGCAGCTCTTGAATGAGAATGGACCACATTCCAAAGTGGACTGGCAGGTCCAAGGTTGACTGGAAGGTCGAAGGTTGTCTCCCACATCAGAGGGTGGGGGTGGGGGGTGGGGAGTGGTGTACAACTCCCAGCCAGATCAGAATGTCCTTTCTTCAACCAACAATGCAGTCTTTGGTTAACGAGGTGTGATTAATATTTACCATAACCATAGCTAGTCCCCAATATCCTACTTTTGGGAGGGAACAGCCACAGCAGCCACAGGCTCAGTCACCCAGTGCAGGGGAGGAGGGAGTGGAGTGGGGAGCCCTCCCCATCTCACAGCGCCCTGCCCACCCGAGATCCCAGCACTGCTGAGCCCTGTGCCCACCCCCAGAGTGAACCCGGCTGGGTGACAATTGCAGAGGCCAGTGGGAATGGGGTTTGTGGCAGTGGGTGCATGTTGGGGAGCTGACCAGGGCAACGCCGATGCCACGAACTCCCTGCCCATCAGTGTCCACACTCTCCCAGGCAGCCTCACCCTGAAATCCTCTGTTGCTGTGTCTGGCCCTCTCTTCAGCTTAGTATGGCCCTGGCACCATCGGGTCTCACCTGGTGGGTCTCAGGGCACTGGACACCCAGTTTCCTCAGAACCCCTCTGAGACAAGTCCATGGAGGCCGTCCCCAGGGAGCTCCGTGCTCCCATTGATGGCCCAGGGTTACTTCCTCAAATTTAGCTTCTCGTTAGGAGACAGCCTTCAAAGTGTGAGGGCCAGCTGACAGGTTGGAGGCTCAGCTGTTACTGTTTTTTTTTTTTTTTTAAAAAATATATTTTATTGATTTTGTACAGAGAGGAAGGGAGAGAGATAAAGAGCTAGAAACATCGATGAGAGAGAGAGTCATCGACCAGCTGCCTCTTGCACACCCCCTACTGGGGATATGCCCGCAACCAAGGTATATGCCCTTGACCGGAATCGAACCCGGGACCTTTCAGTCCCCAAGCCGACACTCTATCCATTGAGCCAAACCGGTCCTGGCTTTTTTTTTTTTTTTTTTTAAATATATTTTTTATTGATTTTGTATAGAGAGGAAGGGAGAAAGATAGTTAGAAACATCGATGAGAGTCAATGATCAGCTGCCTCTTGCACACACCCTACTGGGGATATGCCCGCAACCAAGGTACATGCCCTTGACCGGAATCGAACCCGGGACCTTTCAGTCCCCAAGCCGAAGCCTTATCCATTGAGCCAAACCAGTTTCGGCATCAGCTGTCACTGGTTTTGAAATGATAGACAGTTTAGGAATTGCTCTGTGTGCTGGGCCCCTGCCCTCAGCACCTGGTCCCGTTTGGAAACCCAGAGGGACTGGCTGATGTGGGGTCACTTCTAAGAATCAGGAGAAGGGCCCTGACTGGTTTGGTTCAGTGGATAGAGCATCGGTCTGTGGACTGAAAGGTCCCAGGTTCGATTCCGGTCAAGGGCATGGACCTTGGTTGCGGGCACATCCCCAGTAGGGGGCGTGCGGGAGGCAGCTGGTCGATGTTTCTCTCTCATTGATGTTTCTAATTCTCTATGCCTCTCCCTTCCTCTCTGCGAAAAATCAATAAAATATTAAGAATCCAGGTGAAGGGCCTGGTCCATGTGGACATGCCCGTGGGCTCAGGAAAAGACAGTGTTCAGACACAGCTATGCTCCAGGCGGCGGGCGGGCCTGGCTCTCGGCTCGTTACCTGATCTGGGCTGAATGCATGCCTCGCATGCCGCCTTGTAACTGGAGCTCCCGCACGTGACAGTGGACTGGGTGCTCCGAGGACAGTTTTGAGAGGCTGCACAGCGTTAATTCCCCCAGAACTCCGAGAGCCCCCTCTGGGCGGTGGGTGGCAGCCCCTGAAGGGTCAGGGGTCCCCCAGGGCTCCCAGGCGCAGGCTGCTCAGTGTGGAAAAGGCTGCTCTGCTCCACCCCAGCAGCCCACCTCCACCCTGACTCCAAGCTGGGGGGTAATCACCCGGTCCCACAATGCGCTGCGTGCCCAGCTGCAGCCCCTCAGCCCCATAGAGAGAGAGAGATGCAACCACCCAGGAAGCCCTCCCCTCAGTGACCCGGCAGCTGCTCCCCGGCCCCAGGGAGCCTCCTGCCCCTTCTGGCCGCAGCCTCCTCGCCATCCCTGCAGGGCACAGTCCCATTGTGACCAGCTTTCAACTTCTGCGGAGTTTCATTGATTTTTTAATCTTCACCAGAGGTTAGTTTTCCATTGATATTTAGAGAGAGTGGAAGAGACGGAAAGACAGAGAGAAACACTGATGTGAGAGGAACATATTAATTGGTTGCCTCCTACAGGAGCCTGCTGCACCAGGGCCTGGGCTGGGAGGAGCCTGCAACAGAGGCATGTGCCCTTGACCAGAATGGAACCCAGGACCCTTCAGTCCACAGGCTGACGCTCTATCCACTGAGCCAAACGGGCTAGGGCTGTGGAGTTACTTGTTCACTTTCCATCTCCAATCCACACCTTGTCCCCCGGGGGCAGGAATGTCCTGTTGATAGTGCAGAGCCTAGGCCGACCAGAGCCGGGCACAGGGCCCACTGGCAAGCACCACCAGGATATTTCATTATTTGAAAATGAAATAAACGTCCAGTATTCAAGGAACGTTTCGAGAAATAATGTTATAGCCACAGACTGGGGTATTATCTAGTCAATAAGAATGATAGCACAAGCCTGTTAAGTAAACATAGATAAGTATTACATTACATTTATTTAAATATATATGTGTGCACATATAGGCTGTGTGTATATACACATAAATATATAGAGGTGTATATAGTCTAC
This sequence comes from Pipistrellus nathusii, assembly GCA_963693515.1. Taxonomy (NCBI): domain Eukaryota; kingdom Metazoa; phylum Chordata; class Mammalia; order Chiroptera; family Vespertilionidae; genus Pipistrellus; species Pipistrellus nathusii. Next base: position 189,662,299 of record OY882859.1, on the reverse strand, counting down.
CTATGTATAAAGAAGAAGTGTGTGTGTATATATATATTTATATTTACATACATACATATAGAAACAGAGAGGTGTATGTGCTTAGTCTATCTACTTAATAGGAAAAAGTATGTGTGATGTGTGTGTATATATTTAGAGAATATACACAGGGTTGGGCAAAAATAGGTTTACATTTGTGAGTACTCAAAACAGTTTATTCTTTTTTAAAAAAAATATTTTTTATTGATTTTTTACAGAGAGGAAGAGAGAGGGATAGAGAGTTAGAAACACTGAGAGAGAAACATCAATCAGCTGCCTCCTGCACACCCCCTACTGGGGATGTGCCCGCAAACAAGGTACATGCCCTTGTCCGGAATCGAACCTTGGAGCTTTCTGTCCGAAGGGCCCGACGCTCTATCCACCGAGGCAAACTGGTTAGGGCCAGAGTTTATTCTTGTATTATGTTTCATTAATTATTGTATTATTTTCCATACGAACAACTGTAAATCTCCTTTTGCCCCACCCTGCATATAGAGAGGAGGGAGAACATATGTAGAAAGAGAACATGTGTGTGTGTGTGTCTGGCTATGCTAAGGCCACACTGTTTCTACCGCCTTGGAAAGCTCCGGGCTGGGTTTGGGTTTAACGGCGCCTGGACGATTATGGAATCCAGTGTTTCCCAAACTTCTCTCATGATGAGAATCACCTGGTGGAGTTGTTAAACTACAGATTCCTGAATCCCAACTAAGAAGTGCTAAACTAGAACTTTTGGGAACATGTAGGTAAAATTGTATACTTAACTAGTGCTCTGTGATTCTCATCATGAGAGAAGTTTGGGAAACACTGGAATAGACCTTCAATAAACGGGTACCTGGGTGAGGCGGGACCGGCTTAGAAACCTAAAACGGCTGCCCGAGGCTCTCCACGGTTGCAGATCCCCACTCGTGGGGTTCTGGCTCGCGTGCTGTTGGGGGTTCAAATCCAGGGGGCAGCGGTGCACCCATGCCGAGCGGGGGCGCTGGACCCCTTCCCGGCCGCTCGCTCCGCGGGCGTGGGCAGCGGTGACCTCACGCGGGGCGGGGCCGGGCCGGGCGGAGGCGGGGCCGGGGAGAAGCGGCGGCGCGGGCGGGCGGAGAGCGGGCCATCCGTCTGGGCGCCGCCATGGCCACCGTGGACCTGGAGAAGCTGCGGATGTGCGGGGCCGGCAAGGCCATCGGGGTGCTGACCAGCGGCGGCGACGCGCAAGGTGGGCGGGGAGCGGGGAGCGGGACCCGGCGGGGGGCGCGGGCGGCGGGCGGGGGCGTCCTCCTGCCCCGGGTTCCTCCGCGCGCACCGGGACCCTCCCCGGGACCCGGGGTCCGCGGCTCCCCCGGTCCGCGATGAGCCTCCGGTCCCCGATCCTCCCCCCGCGCCCGGGGGCCGCGTACGTGCCGCGCGCCACGGCTCTGCGCTCCGCCCCTCCCTGCGCGCGGAGGTGTGTCCGCGCCGGCGTGGCCCGGGGACTCCGCTGGGGACACCGCGCGGCCGGCGCCGGGCTGGCCGCTGTGCCCCGCCTGCCGGTCCGGAGAGCCCGCGCCCCTGCCCGGGGCACCTCTCCGGAGACCTGCTTTCCTGCAGGCCGTGCTGAGCGGTGCCGGTCCCCGCCGACCTGGAGAGCCGGCTCTTCCTGGTTCCTGCAGCGCGACCTGGGGACACTTCCATTCCCCGACCGAGGCCTCCAGGGCGGCTACCGCCCGCCCCCTCCCCGCCCACTCACTCCCCATCCATCCATCCATCCCTCCCTCCCTCCATCCCGGCTGGCAGGGTGGGGGGCATGCCCACGCAGAACAGCTCCGCACGCTGCTGCGAGGCCTAGTGGGGAGAGGGGACCTCGGGAAGGCGCGCTGTCTGGGGCTTAGGGAGTTTCCTGTAGCTCAGACTTGTTCTCACCCCTGAACAGGGGAAGCCCAAGGTGGTGGCCTGCCAAGGCCCTTCAGTTGGGGCCTGGCAGAGCTGAAAGGGTGCCCTGCCTGGGGGGTCTATCCCAGCATCTCTCTCCCCAGCGCCCGTCTCCTCCTGGCAGCCTGGTCTTTTCAGCGCCTCTGACCTGGGATGGCCAGTTTGACACCTGTTGTGCTGGGCCATGTGGATACACCCTGAACTTAAAAATAAAATAATAATAATAATAAATAAATAAATATATAATATATATAATTGATGTATATCAATTATATATAATATATCAATATATATCAACATATCTATCTATATATAAAATTGATATATATTATATACATATAATTGATTTTAGAGAGGAAGGGAGAGAGAGGGATAGAAACATCAATGATGAGAGAGAATCATTGACTGGCTGCCTCCAGCACACCTCCTACTGGGGATGAAGCTTGCAACTCAGGCATGTGCACTGGCAGGGAATCTTACCTGGGACCTTCTGGTCCATGGGACAATGCTCAATCCACCGAGCCACCACAGCCAGGAAAACAGCCTGAGCTTCGGGAAAGCCTTAAGTAGATCAGGAGCAGGACGGAAAGGCACAGAGCCAGCACCCTTCAGCTGCACAGTTGGGCTTGATCTGTCTCCTTCCAGATTAGAGGGCAGATACACACCTCCATCCCTTCCTCAGGTCCCCTCCCCCGCCCTCCCCCCCTGCGTCCCCTCACCGACTCCCCATTCCCCACTCAGAAGGGAGAAGAGGCATTCACAAGCCAGGTAAGGCAGAAAGCATGGCCTCTTCCTGTGTCCCTGCCTGCAAGAGGCCCTCCCGCAGATTCAGGTTGAACACTCGGGGCCTGGCCTGGCCTGGCCTGGCTGGCAGGCAGCGTGCCTGACTGCACGTCGACAGCCCCTCATGGCCAGAGCACTTGCTAGTGGTTCCTCCCTAGGGCATGGTGAGTGAGCCGGGCTGGGGTGAGCGAGCTTTGGGGTAAGCAGGCTTGGAAGGTGGCCTTGGGGAAGCATCATCCGGGGAGATTAGACTCTCAGAAAGGACACACCCTGAGAGGCTGGACCCACCTCGTCAGACAGGCCCAGAGGCCCGGGAGGCCCCCAAGCCCCATGGCTCTTGCAGGCAGAGCGGTCCCCACCCGGGCTCCTGTCTGCCCAGCGGAGACAACAGCACCCAAGGGGGTTGGAAGGATAAATGACAGGCGTTTAGATCAGAGTGTCAAGTCTTAGTGGTGGCCCTGGTGCCTCCCACTGGACGGGCAGCGCTTCCTGGACACGGCTGGAGGGTGGCCGTCCGGGCACCTGCTGGCTGACCTCAGGCCTCTCTCTGCAAGTGTCACCTCTCCCCCAGAGCCCTGGCAGCCCCACTCTCCGCTGGCAGCGTGGCAGCCATGGTTTCCGGTTGGAGCTGCACGGAGGAGGTGCACAGACGCCCCCAGCTTAGGGCTCTGCAATCCTGGGAGGCGGGTGTCTGTCTTCCTGGGCCCCTGTGTGTCCTCCGTGGTCCTTTGTGTGGCCTCCCTCATGGGTGCTGGGCTGACAGCAGCTGGGGTGGGTGACAGCTTACCTCCCAGGTGTTACAGTCTGCAAATGTATGCAAACCCGCCAGCCTCACAAAGCGAAGGGCCAGACCTGGGTCCTGGTTGAGGCGACGTTGACCAGCCCTGTGGCCCGATCCAAGCACTTCCCTTGGGCCTCAGTTTCCCCTTTTGTAAACAGGGAGGAGGAGGAGGCATGCCAGGCCACCTGGCAGGTCCCTTCCAGTCAGCCTGGAAGTGGCGTCCTCTGCCTGCTCGGGGGCCTCGCTCTCCTTTTGACCACAGGAAGTGTCAGTGGAGGGACAGCCGTTGTTCAGAGGTGTCAGAGGACTTTGTGCAGGAGGAACTAGAGACTTGTCAAATAGCCCAGCCTGTCCACTCCTCCACCCCTCGGTCGCCCCCTGTAGGGCACCCCCTCCCAGTCCCCAAAGGGCAGCCAGGACCTGCCTCTTTCCGGTGATCAGGAGGACATTGAGGTCCTGGACTTGCAGGTGAGAATTTTGCTCCCTGAGTCCCCTCCCATCGCGTATGTCCCAGCCAGGCTCTGTGTCTGCATGCCACCTGTCACCTTGCTATATGCAGTGCCCTGCTGAGCCCGGCGTTGTCTCATGATCGCTGGGAGCTACAGGGACAAAGTCACTCCGGTTGCATTGTGGACTTCCTCCAACCGGAAGTCATGAGATGGGCCTCCTTGGCCCTCTCTGAGGGGCATGGGTCGCATGCCCCTTCAGCCAGTACACTCCACCACCTCCCTGCCCACTCTTCTCACTGGCCCAGGGTTTATTTTGAGGACAAAAAGCAGATGAAAGGGTCATTTAAATGCCTTTTAAGAAGGCTACGTACAGTGAGGTGTTCAGGATAACCCATGCCCTCGGCTGCCATTTTCATGGCTTCCGGTTCTGGGCTAACGGGCTGAGAGTCTTCACTCAACATTGTCTGGTTTTCCCCTCTGAGGGCTGACAATGTTATCCTAACACAGGGCTCCCTCGTGGCTACCAGGCTGGCCAGTGAGATGGCGTTGGCCCCAGGCTGGCCAGGTTGGGTGGGTGACTGGAGAGGCATCTGGGTTGGACGGTGGGACTGAGTCCCTGGCCACTGACTCCCACCCCCACCCGCTGTCTGCACCTGTCCCAGCTGTGGCCCCCTCCTGCCAGCCAGAGGTGGGGCTTGGACCTTGAGCCTGCTGCGGGTGCACAGTGGCCTCACCAGCGAGGCGGCTGGGAGAGGCAGATAGTCTAGAGCGAACCACTTGCTGCCCGGTCAGGGCCCCCTGGGGTGGGGGTTGGGGGTGAGGGCGGGAAGCTTTACTGCTGTCTCATCTTCCTCTGAGCCCCCCACCCCACTGGAGAAGGCAGGGGCCAGGGGAGCCTGCAGCCCTTGGACCCCCCACCTCAGCTACAACTTCTGATCCAGGCTCCTGGGGCACCCCAGCTATCTGGGGTGCTCTCTGGGCCCCCAACTTCAGCCTCCGCTATCCTAGTTCCATGCATTTGGGGCACATGAGACATTCACGATTTCTTTAGAATAGGGGTTCTCTGACTTCACCCCAGTGTGGAAGCTGCGAGTGTGGTCTCTGTGCTCTGCCTGCCCTGGCGTCTGGGTGCCCCAGACGAGGGAAATCCTGGGCACTGGATGTGGGGCTGTGGGTGGGCACAGGGCGGCTCGCTGTGCCCCAGGAGGGGTTGGTGCCCCCATCTGCTGGGGCACTGGCAGGTCCCCACCCTCCTCGGAGACCCCAGCTTCTCATCTGTAGACAGGGACGGTGCACATGCCTGTCTGCTGTTGTAGGAGTCCGGAGTCCTGTGCCTGCAGGCTCCCCTGGCCCCAGGTCCTCCTGAGGGGCTGGGAGGCCCCCTCACGCTGTCTCATTCCTGCTCGCTCCCCCGGGCCCTTCCCCCCTGGCTGGAGACCTGGAGACCAGGGAGATGGGTGTGACAGAGTGAAGGTCGGGAGTCTTCACTTTGGAGTCACCTTGTGGACCACACATGGTGTTGGGACCCTGGAAGCCATGGTGCCCCTGCTGGATGCCCAAGCAGATGGGCACCGCCAGGGACTTCAGGGACGGAAAGGCAGGGGTGACTGGGGTGCCTGGCCACACAGACATTTGCATAGGCCTCAGGGAAAAGGCGTTTGAAAGCCTAGGGTCAGACCACAGGATGAGCCCGGGTGCTCTGGCTCAGTGCCAGGGACAAAGGCGGGGGGGGGGGGGGGGCGTTCGGGGGGCTGGGGACGGAGCAGGGAGGTCCTTGGGGAGACCAAGCACCGGTCTCCTGTGATCTGGCCCTGGGCGCAGAGTCAGAGGACGGGACCTGGGTGGTGACCATTCTTTGTTGTTGTTGTTATCCTCCCCTGAGAATAGTTTTCCCACTAGTTTTTAGAGAGAGTGGAAGAAAGGAGGGGAGTGAGGGGGGAGAGAAACATCTATGTGAGAGGAACACATGGATTGGTTGCCTCCAGTGTGGGCCCTGACGGGGCAGGGGATGGAACCTGCCACCCAGGCACCTGCCCTTGACCAGGAATTGAACCCAAGACCCTTCGGCCTGTGGGCGGACACCCTATCCACTGATACACACCGGCCAGGGTCGATGCCGTCGTTCTTCCTTTCTCTCTGAAGACATAGGGTCCCTGTCTGCCTCTTTTTTTCGGAGCCATTGGTGTCTTTGCGGCGTGGACTCTTGGTAAAGAAGGTTTTGGTCAGTGTGGGGGCTGGGCCCACTCAGGATGCCCACACTGGGGTCAGTGACCCGGGTACCTGGCCTGGCGTGCTCCAGGCCTGTGGCAGCTACAGTCCTGGCTGTCTGGCCACCTGGAGGCCTGGCCCCTGGGCGAGGCCCCAAAGTGCCCTCAAAACACGGAAGGGGGCCCTCACACAGGGCCACTCCTGGTGCTCCGTGCCTCTCGAGGGGCCTCCCCGGAGGGCTTTGTTCCGGCTGCACCTTGTGGAGGGACCGCAGGTGACACCTCTGCCCTCGTTGGGTCTCGGGACCGGCTGTGAGGGAAGGGGCTGAGGCTTCTCTGAGCTCGGAACATCCCCATGTGCTGCCTCCTCCGGCGACACGAATGTCCCTCTTCCCAGGGACTTGATCTGCAGGGAAATGCTGGGCACAAGGGCGAGGCTACGGGGACATGGAAGAGAGGTGGCCACCCCAGCCTGGCAGCTCCCCTGAGTGTGTGTGCGGGCAGGAGGGCCGGAGTGCCAGCCTGCTGAGCCACACTGCCTGAGGCTGCCGACCCCCAACGCCCCATGCCTTCAGGTCACTGCCCTCTTCCTGTTTCACAGAGCCCGCCCTCGGGGGCCTGGGGCAGGGGCTGATGCTCAGGGTGCTCCTGAGCTGCCCCCAGGGTCATGGTCATAGTGGAGGCTGAGGGGGCAGCAGGGGCTCGATGAGGCCGGAAGTGATGGCTGATTGCACACACCTGGTGCTCACACTCGGGCTGCGTGAGGCCTGATGGGGAGTTTCCTGGTTTGTCCCCGAATGTTCCAAAGCTAAAATGACTGGGTTCACCCTGTGACCTGGGGCTGGACCCCCCCCCTCCTGGCTTGGCCCCTCCTGAAGAGGCTGGTCCAGGGTCCGGACATCCGTGCACTGACCATGTCCCCCCTCCTCCCTCCCAGGTATGAATGCCGCCGTCAGGGCCGTGACGCGAATGGGCATCTATGTGGGAGCCAAGGTGTTCCTCATCTACGAGGTAAGGCCGGGCGGGGTCCGGGCCCCACACTGGGGGGCTCCGTGCTCAGTGGGGAGTCGGAGGGAGGGGGGACACCTCCCTTCTCACAGCGGTCACTTGTTTAACTCCAGGCTCGGGCCGAGAGGGAGGCGAGGGTGAGGAGGAGGCAGAATGGGAGGGAGCGGGGCCCCTGCTCTGGGGTGGGGTGAGGAGCCTTCCCCCCAGTCTGGGTGCTTGTGACGTGGGCCATGTCCCTGGGAGCTAGGAGGGCATAAAGCAGCTGTTCTCCTCCTGTGAGGCCGGAGCCTCCACCTGTCGTCCTCCAGCCCGGTCCCCTTCCTTCCTCCAGCCCCCTCATCCCTTACACACAGCGCTGTGTGCATCACCCAGGTAACAAAGGCAAACAGCCCCCTTGGACAAGTGGCAGAGTATCCTCTTATGTCCTCACCAGTCATTCTCCCAGACCCCTCAGTCCCTGTGTCACATTTGGGGCTGACATGGCCACAGACACACGGAGGAATTCCTCCATTGCCTTGTGGTTTTCTGGAGGCGCTGTGTTGTTTTGTTTTCACTCTTTAGGCAACCAGAAGCGAACCCCAGCCTCTCTCTCTCTCTCCCAATGCCTCTCTCTCCCCGCTGTGGGCTGTCCCTGCCCCTTCCCCTGGCCCCAGGCTGGGCCGGGCCACACCCAGCTCCGGCTGCATGAATGAAAGAACAGTAATATGTAGGCCCCTGCCTCCTGCACGGCTCCGCTCTCAGCCCAAGCAGGACTGGGGGGCTGGGACCCTGCAAAGCCCCAGGTTGTCTGTCGTGACCCACAGGTTGGGAACCGCTGTTGCAGAGCCTAAGACCATCGGAAAACACAGATAGCAGTTACATTACGATTCATTAACGGTAGCAAAATTACAGTTACGAAGTAGCAACGAACATAATCTTATGGTTGGGGGTCCCCACAACGTGAGGAACTGTATGAAAGGGTCGTGGCATTAGAAAGGCTGAGAACCATTGGTCCAGAGTCTTCTGGAGGATGGGGGTGGGGAGACTCTTGGGAGTGGCCTTGGATTGTGGCCTCCCGACAGGGACCGTGGGTCCAAGCCCTGCCTGAGGTTGCCCACATGGGACAGGTGTGTTCCTTCACCTCCTTGACCCTCAGTTTCTTCCCCTATTAAGTGAGGGTACAGATTCACTCTCTGTGGGGATGGTGGGCACAAAGCTGATGGGGTGCCGTGAGTTAAATCACTTTTCACAGCTGACAGCGGGAAGGGCTCCGTGAATGGGAATATGGCTCTTATTCACCCGGGAGCCTGGCCTGGGCCCGTGGGCTCAAAGTTGACAGAGGAGAGCTGCCAGCACTGCCCTTGGCCTGCGGCCAGCGCTGGGCGGCCTGGGCGCCTGCCCGGGGGGGCGGGGGAGGGAGAGGTGACACGAAGTGGGCGGAGGTGTGCAGAGACATTTTGTTTTTATTTTAAAAATAGTTTCATTGATTTCAGAGAGGAAGGAAGAGGGATAGAAAGATAGAAACATCAGTGGTGAGAGCGATCATTGATCAGCTGCCTCCTGCATGTCCCCCCCTGGGGATGGAGCCCACAACGTGGGCATGTGCCCTGATTGGTATCAAATCATGACCTCCTGGTTCATAGGTCAAAGTTCAGTCCCTGAGCTGCGCCAGCTGGATGAGGGAGACTTTTTAGAAGGTTCCAAGGCTGGAAGAGGAGGGTTGTGTCTGTGAGACTTTTTTGTAAATATATTTTTAAAAATTTTTCAATTACAGCTGGGACTGGTTTGGCTCAATGGATAGAGCGTCGGCTTGGGGACTGAAAGGTCCCGGGTTCGATTCCGGTCAAGGGCATGTACCCTGGTTGTGGGCATATCCCCAGTAGGGGGTGTGCAAGAGGCAGCTGATCGATGACTCTCTCTCATCGCTGTTTCTGACTCTCTGTCTCTCTCCCTTCCTCTCTGTACAAAAAAATCAATAAAATATATTAAAAAAATTTTTTTTCAATTACAATTGACATACAATATTATATTAGTTTCAGGTGTAGAGCAGGAGTGATTAGACATTTATGTAACTTATGAAATGACCACCCTGATCAAGCCACCCATCTGAACCCTACATAGTTATCACAATGTGATTGTCTGCTGAGCCTGCCCTTGTGGAGGTGGTTGGCTGGTGCTTTGAATTAGTCTGAAGCTGTCCACTGGGTGCACTAGCTCAGGGCCACCTGGGAGGTCAGGCCAAGGTCAGCCACTGTGTGGGTCCTGCTTGGGAACCCCCAGCATGTGTTACAACATAATCTGCAGATGGCTGCTACCTGTGCTAGGCTTGGAGGTGCTTGGGAGCAGCCAGCTGTGCACCAAGGCTGACTGCCACTAGTGCCTAGCCTGGGGCCACTTAAAGCGAGAGGTATATGCCTAGGCCAAACGCTGCTTGTTTGAGAGATTTCTAGGAAAATCTGAAGCATGAGCCAAGACAGGCTGTTTGTATGGAAAAGTCAGTGGAAATGGCTTCAGAGGGTCCGAAAGTTGGGTGGGGTGGGGTCATAGGGGATCACCAGGGTGGGGTGAATAACGTTCGCCAGGTTGATGGAGACTCGGATATGCTGCCCATCTGCCGGCTCTGTGGTCAGGGGGCTCAGCAAAGGAACGATGGCCTCTGCCATCCCTTTTGTCCGGGAGAAAGCTGCCTTTGTCCAGCCCTGGATAGACAATTCACTCTCCTCGCCCCCAACACCCATATGTACTGGTTGCCTTTTGAGCTGCAGCTCTAACCACTGAGCAAGCCAGCCAGGCACCCTCCTGATTTTTTTTTTTTGCCTCCACAGCTGGGTGTGGGACCAGCATTCAGCGTCTCCATCCCTCCTACCAGTCTTGACGTGGCTTTTTTCTCTATATTCTTAATTGTAGGACTTCTGTTCAGCTAGGTTTCGGGCAGTTCCGAGCGATGGTGGTTCTGTCGTTTGGTTGTAATTTCCATGTGGTTGTGGGAGGAGGCGAGGACCGCATTTGCCTTTGCCGCCATCGGGACCGGAAGCTGTCATCTCCGTCCTCTGCCTTCTGAATTCAGCAGAAGTGGCATTCTGGAACTGACAGGGGCTACCCCAAAAGAAGCCTAGCACCTTCTCCCAGGTCCCTTAGAATGGATGTTTTTGGGGGAGCCAGCTGGCCTAGGAGAAGTCCAGCTGCTCTGAGGCTGCCCTGCTGAGGGTAGCCCAGGCTAACCATACGGAGACGTCGGCTCAGTGCCTGTCGTTCACGCCATCTTAGCGCAGGTGCGTGGTTTGGAGGCTGAGAAGCCCACGATCTGCCGTCTCCCAGATGCAGAGCCAGGAAAGCTGGTGGCACAGGTCCCGTTCCCAGTCTGATTCCAAGGCCCGGGCACCACGAGTGCTGCTGCCTCGGCTCCAGCAGAGCTGTGTGTGAGGGACTTGGATTCGAGCTGGTGCGCCGTGGCCAGGGGCCAGGCTGGCGCTGTGCTCGGCTCTGTGCCTGACCCTGGGCTTTGAGACCTGCCTGTTTGTTGCTGCTTTGCCCCAGGCAGTGCCTGCTGTGGCTTTTCAGGTCATTTTCCTGTTTTTCTGTGCTGGGCTGGTGGTGGCAGGGCTCGCTCATATCCTTGTGGCCAAATCCCTGACCAAAGGATGGGGGAGGGGAGGAAGGAAGAGAAGGGCATAGCCTGGCCTAAGCCAGGGAAGGTAGCGTGGTGGTCCCCAGCTTGGGGGTCTCACTCCTCCTGTGGCCCCGAGAACCTTCTCCTAATTTTGGTTCCTGGAAGGATGGGCACCTGCCTTGCCAACTCCGGCAGGCTGTGGGGCTGGTGAGGGGACCTGTTATGTCCTGAATTGAAGAAACATTCCTCCCGGGGACCCCCCTGCATTCTTTCCTGGGTAGTGCTCCACCTCCACCCCCAGCAGCGGGAGCATTTGCTGCCTCCAGGGCCTCGCTGCCCAGGACCCTATAGGCCTAGGTGACAGAACAAAGGTGGGACGGCCTAGAGGGAGGAGGCAGTAGGGAGGTAGATGCCCAGAGCCAAGCTGGGCTCTAGCCCCAAGCAGGGGCAGTGACTTATCTACTACTTCACTGGAGGGGCTGGAGGACTGCCTGGAGGAGGCAGCCCTGCTCATCTCAGCAGGGCGGGGCCTGTCTTTTTACCGTTTGTAAAATGCACCTGTCCTCTATCCAGACTGTGTAAAGCACTCCCACTGATAAGGAAGGAGTAGTCATGTGACAGAGAAAACTGACAGGACACCTGACCAAGCTCTTCTCAGAGACATGGTCCAGACGGTCAGTGGCTTATGTCATAGAAAAGCAGCAAGTGGCCTGGCCGGTGTGGCTCAGTGGTTGAGCTCTGGCCCTTGACTCATGCACCAAGAGGTCACTGGTTCAATTCCTCATCAGGGCACATGCCTGGATTGCAGGCTTGATCCCCAGTAGGGGGCATGCAGGAGGCAGCCAATTGATGTTTGTCTTTCATCAGTGTTTCTATATCTCTCTCCCTCTTTCTCTAAAACTCAATAAAAACATATATTAAAAAAAAAAAAAAAAAGCAAAACAGTAAGGGGTCGCTGGGGAAATTTAACGCACAACCAACTGCAGGGACCCACTGCAGACCCCGGGGAAGACTAGCATGGCCGGCACTGTGGGCTGGAGCACCACGAAGCCCTGCTGTGTGGCTGGCGGGGGAGGAGGTCAGCACAGCCCAGCGGGCACCACAGGAGCCCCTGCTAGCTGCTCAGGCACCCAGCTCTCTGGAGCCCTCTCGCGAGAAATATGTGCATCCTTAGCAGCCGTATTTCTAACAGCCTGAAGCTGGAGACTTTCCCCGTGTCCGTCATTGGTGGATGGACCATGGCTGGGGCTCACACAGTGGTCTGGGGCGCAAAGCAAACAGACACGGCTGTGCACAGCGAGGTGGGACCCTGGAGACTCCAGGCTGAGGGAAAGCCAGACACACAGAGCAGACACTGCTGTCACTTCTACGTCTAAGCGGTGCCCTTAGGAGGCAGGACAGCTGGTTCCTCCTGGTTCCTCCTCTTGGAAGGGCAGAGCGCTGCGGGGCACTGTCCTGGTCTCGAACCCTCGCCAGGTGGGCCACCTGTGACAGGAGCACAGTGCCCTGTGAGTCACACTCTGTAACAAGCAGCTTCTCAGCCTCACAGAGGCTCCGGGAGGCCCGCCTGGTGGCCTGGCCTCTCCCCTGGACGGTTGGCCACCCCCGGCTTCATTGTCCAAGGCCCCGGGGCCTCGGTGGCCAGGACCCAGGAGCCTCCTTCCTGTCGGATGGGGTGCTGGCCAGGTTCCAAGTCCCCCGCTCAGGGACAGGAGTGCTGTCCGGCTGCTGTGGGTGCCTGCCTCATGCCTGTGCTCCTCGGTTTCAGGGCTACGAAGGCCTTGTGGAAGGAGGCGAGAACATCAAGCCAGCCAACTGGCTCAGCGTCTCCAACATCATCCAGCTGGTAAGGCCTGGGAGCCCTCTCCCCCGTGAGCACATGTGCGCACACAGAGACACAGAGACAGACGCACAGAAACGTACCCGTCCCACGGGGCCTGGCTCCAGGCTCACCCAGCCGTCCGGCTGCCGTGGGTTGTGTAGTGGCAATGGCCTTGGGACACCTCCACTGCAAGCGTTCACTCCGCTCAGGGTGCAGGGAGGAGCGGACACTGGACAGGGCTTCCCCTTCATCACCGCTCTGACCTGCCCAGGGACCGAGGCTCAGGTTTCCCTCCAGCTGCCTGAGGGCAGGGGCGGGCACCTAGCTGGACCAGGACTCCTAGGACTGGTGGTTTTTGAATCATGTCTCTGTGGGGAGACCCTCATCCTCCCACAGAGCTGGGGCGGGTGCAGGCACTGGTCACCTGTTTACCCAGGCCAGCAGGCAACACCAGCCAGTCATTCTCATGAGCCACAAATGGGTCAGTGGGCGCAGTGGGCAGAGGGGCCTGCTCCCTTGGTTACCTTTTTTGAACTTTCCAAGACAGACAAGAGGATATTCTCCTCCTGGAATATTCCAGAAGGAAGGCCCGGGGAGAGGGACCCCTGCCCAGGCTTCTGGAGGAGGCCCTGGACTTCACCCTCTCAGTTCTGTAGGGTCCATCCACACCCTCCAGTACCAGTTCCTTCTGCTGCCTTGTTGGCCAAGGCTCCCCGTCTCCTTTGCACAGGGTGGCACCATCATCGGCAGTGCCCGCTGCAAGGCCTTTACCACCCGGGAGGGCCGCCTGGCAGCAGCTTACAACCTGGTCCATCGCGGCATCACCAACTTGTGCGTCATAGGCGGGGATGGCAGCCTCACGGGCGCCAACATCTTCCGCAGCGAGTGGGGCAGCCTGCTGGAGGAGCTGGTGAAGGAAGGTGGGTCCGCGGCCAGAGCCGGCTGGGAGGGGAGTGGGTGGGAGGGGGCGGCTCGGAGGCCGCAGCACCTGCCTCGCTGCTGGTGGGCAGTGGGATAGGCAGGATGGGGGGGAGGGGGCACACTGCCTGGCTGCTGGCCGGAGGAGTGGGCCTGGCCCAGCCCAAGGTCAGATGACCCTGGGCAGCTGCAGGAGCTGTCGGCTGGGTTTGGCTGGTAGTGAGGTCAGTGTTTGAGCCGGAGCCCCTGGAACCCAGCATCAGGGACCCCCCCAGGCAGGGTGGACAGCAGTCCCAGGCTGACTCACCTTTTGCTGTACGGACCGGTCTTGTCTGTCATGGATTCCGGACAGGGGTTACGGACATTGTCAGAGTTGGCAGGAGGGTAAGAGTTAACACTTGCCAAAACCGGTTTGGCTCAGTGGTTAGAGCGTCGGTCTGCGGACTGAAAGGTCCCAGGTTCGATTCCGGTCAAGGGCATGTACCTTGGTTGCAGGCATATCCCCAGTGGGGGGTGTGTAAGAGGCAGCTGATTGATGATTCCCTCTCATCCATGTTTCTAACTCTCTATCCCTTCCTCTCTGTAAAAAATCAATAAAATATATATTAAAAAAAAAAAAAAAAAAAAGAGTTAACACTTGATTACACCCAAGGCACACAGTTGCAAGGTTGCCAGTTGGAAACACCTTTTGGGGTTCAGTCTGTGCCTCTCGTATGAAGCCGGGAAACGGGGTGCGGTCACCCTGAGATTGCCCTGGAGGTCTCCTGCTCGGGGTGATGAGTCTACACTCGGCATTAGGGGTTCAGTGGCCCCTTCCCTCTTGGGAGTCCGACTGCAGGACCTGGGTAGGGGGAGCTGAGCTTGGGCACCTTCCTGGGCCACACTGCCTGGTGGACGGGGAGGGGGGTGAGAGGTGGGGTTTCTTGCCCCCTACCGTGGCCCGTGGGCCTCAGCTGCCCCCGCTGCTCCTCCCCAGGCAGGATCTCAGAGAGCACGGCTCAGACCTACTCCCACCTGAACATCGTTGGGCTGGTGGGCTCCATCGACAACGACTTCTGTGGCACCGACATGACCATCGGCACCGACTCGGCCCTGCACCGCATCATGGAGGTCATCGACGCCATCACCACCACTGCCCAGAGGTGAGCGAGGCCCGGCCCCCACTCGCCCAGGTGGGCAAGCGAGGCGGGCAACCTGGGATCCTTCCTCCTGGGAGGGGCGAGGCTGCCCTCTGCAGGGTCAGCAGGGGCCCAGGGAATTGGCACATCCCACAGGGGGGTCATCCGACGGCTGCTGGCCAGTGACGGCCAGGCCGGGCAAGGGAAATGGCCTTCAGCCCTCGGAGCAGAGGTCAGTGAAAACCAGCGTGAAGCCGAAACCGGTTTGGCTCAATGGATAGAGCTTTGGCCTGTGGACTGAAGTGTCCCAGGTTCGATTCCGGTCAAGGGCATGTAGTTTGGTTGCGGGCACATTCCCAGTAGGGGGTGTGCAGGAGGCAGCGGATCGATGTTTCTCTCTCATGGATGTTTCTAACTATCTCCCTCTCTTCCTCTCTGTAAAAAAAAAAAAATCAATAAAATATATCAAAACAAACAAAACAAAAAAAACCCTCAGCATGAAGGCTGATCAGGAACCGAAGGCCACAGTTTGCTCAGACACGTGACCATCATGAGAATAAGAGTGGTCTGTCCGCTGCTCTGGTGTCGGTGTCGCCGGGCACCCCCGAGGGGAACGGGGCTGCTGGAGTGTGGCTTGGCCCCTGGGGCTTGAGGGAAACGTCCTGCTGGCCTGTGAGGCCGCCATGCGGCTCAGCCCGCAGAGGCTCCACACTGACCTTTCGCTCTGCTCTGTGCCCACAGCCACCAGAGGACGTTCGTGCTGGAGGTGATGGGGCGGCATTGCGGGTAAGGGGGCCCTGGCCAGCTGGGGGCGCGGGGCGACGGGGAGTATGAGCCAGGGGTGGCCCTGGCCCAGGGCAGGTGGTCATCTAACACTGGGTGTGTGCTGGCAGGGGTTGGGGGGTCGGGATGGGGCTGGATGCAGGGAGGACAAAGGAGGGAGGCTCAGGTGACTCGGGTCTGGGTTTCGGGGTGCTGGGTCGAGCCCTGAGGCTGGATGCAGGGAGGACAAAGGAGGGAGGCTGAGGTCTCTGGGGCTGGATGCAGGGAGGACAAAGGAGGGAGGCTCAGTTGACTCGGGTCTGGGTTTCGGGGTGCTGGGTCGAGCCCTGAGCTGGTGGCCCCTCTGCTCCTCTAGGTACTTGGCCCTGGTGTCCGCCCTGGCCTCTGGGGCCGACTGGCTGTTCATCCCCGAGGCGCCCCCCGAGGACGGCTGGGAGAACTGCATGTGCGAGAGGCTCGGCCAAGTGAGTGGGAGGGGCGTGCTCACTTGTACCATGTGCCTCCCCCTTCTTCCCTTGCTGCCCCCCAGTTCCCAAGCCTGTGGCAAGGACCCCCCCACCTGCCTCTCCCCGCCTCCTGGAGGGCCACAGGGTCCCTGTCGACCCCTCCTCACGGGGGTGTGGCCCCTGCGGTGTGGACCCCGGGAGGGTAGGTGTCGGGACCGGTGTCTGGGGGTGCTGAGCTCCCGGTGTCTCTGACCCAGACCCGAAGCCGAGGGTCCCGGCTGAACATCATCATCATCGCTGAGGGCGCCATCGACCGCAACGGGAAGGCCATCACCTCCCGCTACGTGAAGGACGTGAGTGCAGGAGGGCCCCACAGCGGCCTGGATCGTATGGGTGGGATGGGGTGGGGCTCGGCGGGTCTCCCTTTATCTCCTGCCCCCAACCATCTGCTGGGCTCCTTCCCCCCCTGGAGGGCTTCCTCAGTGACAGCAGATGTGTGCATGTGTGTGTGGGGGGGAGTGTGTGTATGTGTGTGTGTGTGTGTGTGTATGTTGGGGGATGCCTGGGCTTCCTGAGAAGCCTGGCACAGAGGTCAAGGTTCCCCCACACCTGTTGGGGGCCCCCGCCCCCTGGCTGCTTTTCACTGACTCCGCTCCTGAGGCTTTTCACTGACTCCGCTCCATACACACACACACACACACACACACACACACACACACACGGAAATACAGCAGACACTCACATGGAAACACATACACAGACATACACCCTGTGTATGGAAATAACCTCCACACACTCACGTGGGAACGTGTACAGGGAAACACA
This sequence comes from Pipistrellus nathusii, assembly GCA_963693515.1. NCBI lineage: Eukaryota > Metazoa > Chordata > Mammalia > Chiroptera > Vespertilionidae > Pipistrellus > Pipistrellus nathusii. Next base: position 189,645,653 of record OY882859.1, on the reverse strand, counting down.
CACTTGTGTACCCAGAAACACACCCACACGGAGAAACACACGTACCCATCCTCCCGCGTCCACAGAAACCCATCTGTGGGCATGAGCGCTGGGCCGGCTCTGTGGGGACCCTGACATGCCCGAATCCCTGAGGCCTGGTGGGGAGGGACAGGGACCAGGGTTTGGGGCCTGTTGGTGGTGAGAGAGTGGAGGTGGGCAGCCAACCCAAGGACCCCCTTCTTCTTCTCTCCCAACGAATAGCTGGTGGTCCAGAGGCTGGGCTTCGACACGCGTGTGACCGTGCTGGGCCACGTGCAGAGGGGAGGGACCCCCTCGGCGTTCGACCGCATCCTGGTAGGTGGGGCTCTGCCCTGGTCCCAGTGTGTGTGGGGGTGGAGTGGCATGCGTGGTGTGCGCGAGCATCTCCTCGCTGTGCGGGTGCTCATGGGTGAGATGGAGCCGTGGCCCCTCCGTTTCTCTGTGAGGGGGATACGCAGACCTGGCTGGGGACCCTGCCTCCTGGCCAGCCCGTCCCTGCCCGCTGAGTCAGCAGCTCCGGCCCTCCTTGGAACGGCGGTGGCAGGTCCCTGGGAGAGGAGGGCAGGATGCACGGGGGCCAGTCCTGTGCAGGGTCCTCCTGGGGTCCGAGTCTGGTGATTCCGAGTCCAGCCCATAGCATAGTTCCTATCCCGGGGGCACTGGGGCACTGAGGAGGAGGGGGGCCTGGATTCTGACCTGAGGGTGCCATTGTCATTCTGATTATTGCTGGGTCCTTCATGTCCTCTGCAAAGTGGGAATCTCCTTGTAGACAATGGAGACGGGGCCTGGCCATGGGTGGTTGGGCACCCCCATAACGTGCCTGTATGTGCAGGCTGGCCCCTGTCCTGGCTTGAGGCTGGATCGTCTGCTCTGCTCCTCGGAGGGCTGAGGCTGCTGTCCTGCCCTGAGCAGCCATGGCCTCCTCAGTCCCCCACGAGCAGTGGGGACACTGGCTTCGGACGGCCTTGCCTACCTGGCCAGACACCTCTATGTGAGGCCTTGGGGACGCTCAGGGCAGACTCCTGAGGGGTTTGGGATGTAAGGGCCAGGCACTGACCCTCCACCAAGCCTGGCAGCAGAGCTGGCGGGTGGGTCTGGGCCTCCCTGGCCTGCAGGAGAGCAGGCTGGCTGCCGTGTCGTGGGAGCCTGTGGGAGACATGAGGAGACAGTTGGTTCTTGCAGCCAGAGTGACAGCGTTTTCGCTGGTCGCCGAGCCCAGTTCTGCAGGGTGACACCTGCACGCACACTGTGCCGAGTTGTAGGGGAGACGCCTGAGCTCAGGGAGCCCCAGTCTCCCCTAACGAGCTGCAGCGTGGTACAGAGGGGGACAGGAACTGTCTTCCATGGCTGTTCCTAAAACTGACTCCCAAGACGTGCAGAAACCCGGATGCTGTCTGTGGGAGCAGCAGGAGGCAGGGACCAGCCGGCCGACTCTCACGGAGCACAGCTCAGCCTTGCTTGCTTTCTTTTTTCTTTTTCTTTTTCCTTCTTTTTTAAAAAAAATATATATTTTATTGATTTTTTTACAGAGAGGAAGGGAGAGGGATAGAGAGCTAGACACATCGATGAGAGAGGAACATTGACCAGCTGCCTCCTGCACACCCCCTACTGGGGATGTGCCCGCAACCAAGGTACATGCCTTTGACCGGAATCGAACCTGGGACCTCTCAGTCCTCAGGCCGACGCTCTATCCACTGAGCCACGCCGGTTTCGGCAGCCTTGCTTTCTTGCACACCTGTCTGTCCGTCCCTGTTCGCTGTGCCAGGACCCGCATTTGCGATTTGTCCCCACAGAGAGCAGCCCCTCGGTGGTTTAGCTGGCCAGCCCACCAGCCCATGTTCACCATTTAACGCACGCAGGGCAGCCCCGACGTAAAGGCATTAGAAACCTCGTCACAGGAGAAAGAGCCCGGAAACCTGGCTCCGGTCCTCGCCCTTCCCACCAGGCTGAGCGCCAGGGGTGGGTAGCGTCACCGCAGCCTTGAGGGGCCGGGCCACACCCTCCTAACAGGGCTCCCTGAGACCCCGTCAAGTGGTGTCTGGATGGGCTGTTGTGAACAGTGGTCATACGAGGTCACTGTTTCTGTCGCCCTTTGTTCTAGAAGCTTTGGCCAATGTGTGTTGGGGGGTTCTGAAAATAGAGGGTTTGTGCTGGTGTGGGGGCTGGCTCAGTGTGGCCCTCAGAGCGGAGAAGGGCCAGGCGAGTCTGTGTGTGCATGTGTCCGTGTGCGTGTGCGTGTGTGCGTGTGTGTGTGTGTGCACTCTGAGTGTGGACTGCGCCTGCTTGAGCCCCGCTCCTCCCACTCAGAGCAGCAAGATGGGCATGGAGGCGGTGATGGCGCTGCTGGAGGGCACACCGGACACCCCGGCCTGCGTGGTCAGCCTGTCCGGGAATCAGTCTGTGCGGCTGCCCCTCATGGAGTGCGTGCAGGTGGTGAGTACACGCTCTGCGGTCTCCCTGGCTCCCCTCGTCCCCCAGAGCTACCTGTCCTTCCAGGCCGCTCAGGGCTCCTGCAGGCTGCCGGCACAGCCCCTTTCCGGCCTCGCCTCCTCCTGGGTCACATGACCCGGCCCCCTGGGTGTGCTGCCCCCCCCCCCCACGCGGGCCTCAGGGTGTTTGAAGCCTGCAGTCCTGGGGAGGGGAATGTGCGTGTCCCCCGCGTGGGACAAGCTCTGAGAGAGGGGGGAGCCACGCTGTTGTGTGTTTTATGGGGTCACTTAGCTTCCCGGAGCCAGTGGCCATGGACCGACCTTGCAAACTGGGTGGTTGGGGGTAGGCATTTGGGGCGAAGGGAGGGAGGAGGAGCGGGTGGCCGGAGCCAGTGGGTAAATTCTGGCAGACGGTGTGGGGACATCCGATGTGGCTGGAGTGGGGGCCACTGGAAGAGTGGGAGTGGAGAACAGAGGCTGAAGGGCTGGATATGGGGATCTCACCCTGGCTCCACAGGTTGGGGGCCCTGCAGCCAGGAGAGGGTGGGATGAGAGGGCGCACAAGTGGGAGACCGGGCTTCCCTGATGCTTCTCTTGAAAGAACCTCCTGCCATGATTTCCACCTGCTGGGCAGGCTGGGCGTTGGCTGTGGCCCTGGGGGCCAGATGGGCCTCAACCTCTATTCCCCAGTCCCTGGGGGGCCCCAGAGGTTGAAGAGGAGCGAGGGTGGCCAGGGAGGCCTCGGCCAGCTTTCCTGACCGCTGGCCTTGGCAGTGACCGCTGCTGGGACAGGATGACACTCTGGGACAGGGCCACCGAGTCAGGTGGCTGCTGTGCATGCTCCAGGCTCCTCCTTCAGTCTGTGCTTTTCCTCTTTAAGACCAAGGAGGTGCAGAAGGCCATGGATGAGAAGAGGTTTGACGAGGCCATCCAGCTCCGTGGCAGGTGAGGGCTGTGTGGGCTCGCCCCACGCAGACTCCGGGTGGGCTGGGTGTGAGTCCTGGCTTAGCTGAGAGGGATTGTGTGTTTTATGGGGTCTTGTACCGTCCAGGGATGGCATCTGGTCCAGGTTTGGGGGAACAAGAGAGAGGAGGTGGGGTGCACCATGTCCAGCTCCTCATCCTTAGTTGTGTGATCGTGGGCTGTGGCTGTGGCTGTGGGCTGGGACTGGGTCGTGCCTGTGGGCTCTGGCTGTGGCTGTGGACTGTGGCTGTGGGCTGGGAGGGAGTGGGCTGTGGCTGCGGGCTTCACGGTGCATGGCCCGCTTTCGTTCCAGGAGCTTTGAGAACAACTGGAACATTTACAAGCTGCTTGCACACCAGAAGGTCTCCAAAGAGAAGGTGAGGCGGTGTGAGCGGCAGAGCCTGCAGGGTCAGGATCTGCCCATGAGGAGCAGAGAGCTCTGAGCTGGCTCCGCTGGGCTGGGCCCCTCCCTCCTGTGGGGGGGCTGAACTGTGAGCTGGGAGGGTCAGGCTCGGCCTCTGTGGGACCAGCAGATGTCAGCCAGCCAGAGTCTGGGCCTGCGGGTTATGGTGGCCGGTCGCTTACCAGAGAGATGCAAGAAATTAAGTCAGGCCCGTAGACTTAGCTCAGGAGGAAAGGGATCCGACATTCCTGAGCCCTTCAGGACAACTACGAACCTGGGGTGAGGGTGACGGCAGGGCTTGTTTCGGAAGTCCTGCGGGGCAAGGACAGGGTCCCCTTAACACAGTGTTGGAGGGTCTACTGCCCTTGGAGCCTCGGCCATGCGGGGGCCGACAGGGAGTGGCCGCTGCCTCTCGGCAGAGGCTGTGGGGTTGGTAAATGCCTGTGGCCATTGTCACTAATGTCACCAGTCTGAGGGCATCCCTGCAGAGTGTGTCCAGCCCGGGGTGCTCATCACCCCCTCCTTTCCCAGTCCATCTCTCCAGGCAGAGTGAGCTGCACGTCCCCTCCCGGAACTGGCTGGGGTGTGCCCACCTTTGGGGCAACGGGACGCTACCAGGGCCCACTGGAGCCACACTGCCTGGCGAAGCCCTGGCCATGTGTGGCCACAGAGCACTCGGCATGAGGCCAGGTTCTAAGGACAGTGTGGGAGATGGATGTGAAATAGCCTGTTAGTCATTTCTTTCCTTTTTTATAACACGTTTGTGTTTTTTTTTTTTTTTTTTTAAATATATTTTTATTGATTTCAGAGAGGAAGGAAGAGGGAGAGATACAAACATCCCTGATGAGAGACAATCATGGATCGGCTGCCTCCTGCAAACCCCCCACTGGGGAACAATGCCATAACCTGGGCATGTGCCCTTGACCGGAATCGAACCTGGGACCTTTCAGTTCGCAGGCCGGCGCTCCATCCACTGAGACAAACCGTCTAGGGCCTGTTAGTAATTTCTTACATGGATTCCAGGTTGAGGTGATACTGTTTTGGCTACATCAGGTTAAATTAGGCCGAGGAGTGTCACCTGCTTCTTTATGCTCAGTGTGGCCTCTCTCTGCTCCTGTACCACTCACCATGGACTTGGAGTGCTGGATGCTGACCCCTGAGTGTGGGGTGATAGCTGAGGCTTCGGGCAGGAGTGGACTCTGGCCTGACCCTCCCTGCTGCCACCGCAGGGCCATAGCCCGTAGCGACCACATCCTGCTAATGCCTGTGGCCGGGCCGGCAGGCTCTGAGCGCGGCCTGCACCGCAGCCTGTTTGCTCTTCATCGGGAGCTCATGGCGCCCTGAGGACAGATACTTGTCACTCCTGGGGGGACGGCTGCCTCTCGGTGACTTTTGTGTGCTTGGCCGCCTCTCCCAGCCTATGCTCATGCTCCTGTCTCTGTCCCCTTCTCCGAAGACCCAGTTCTCCCTGGCCATCCTGAACGTGGGGGCCCCGGCGGCCGGCATGAACGCGGCGGTGCGCTCCGCGGTGCGTTCTGGCATCTGCCAGGGTCACACCGTGTATGTGGTGCATGACGGCTTTGAAGGCCTGGCCAAGGGTCAGGTAGGTGCCCGGTGGTGGGCGTCCTGTTCACTGGCTGATTACTCCCCTCCCCTCCCTCCCAGCATGCCTACAAACAAACCAGGGGCCCAGATGCCGAAACACAGGGAACGGCCAGTTCAGGCCCCTGAGAAAACAGATCAGAGGATGAGGGCAAGGGGCAAGCTTCCCGGGGAGGGGGAACGGGTCCACGCTAGCTGCCTGGCCCAGGCTCCCGGGACCCTGCTCTGTTCCCCTGTGGGCACGCTGTCCCTGAGCACAGGTCTGTCTCTTGAGGTGGAATCCCCTAGCACCTCTGGCCTGTCCCCTTGAAGCTGTGCCTCCCTTTCGCAGGTGCAAGAGGTGGGCTGGCATGACGTGGCTGGTTGGCTGGGGCGTGGAGGCTCCATGCTGGGCACCAAGAGGTGAGTGGCTGGCAGCTGGCCACCATGGGCAGCTGGGAGATCCAAAGTGTAAGCTCAGCAGGGAGAATGGGGGGCTGTGCGGGGAAACCCACCTGGGCTCTTGGGGGCTAGGTCCCCCTTGTGGCTGGTGACCTGCCAGGGCATGCTATCGAGCCCCTGCCTGGCTGAGGGCTCACCTTCCTGGCTGAGGGGAAGGCTGCTGGGCAGCCCCATGTCTGCTAAGAGCTCATTAGGCCATGGGGTGAGGGGCTCCTCCATCACCTGACAAGTGCCTGGCAGGGGCACTAGCAGGCCCCCTGCCCCATATGCCTCAGGCACTGAGCCTCTGCTTCCCCCTGTAACCAGGTCAGAGGCGAGGTCAGGTGCAGGTCAGAGGCAGGTCAGTTACAGGTCAGACGCAGGTCAGGTGCAGGTCAGACGCAGGTCAGGCAGGTCAGTTACAGGTCAGGTGCAGGTCAGTTACAGGTCAGGTGCAGGTCAGGCAGGTCAGTTACAGGTCAGGTGCAGGTCAGACGCAGGTCAGGTGCAGGTCAGTGCAGTGTGTGTGCTTTCTTCCGGCCTGGCGGTCTGCGCAGACACCGAGTGTTTGTCTCACTGTCTGCCACTGCAGGACGCTGCCCAAGAGCTACATGGAGGAAATCGTGGAAAACATTCGCAAGTACAGCATCCACGCCCTGCTGGTCATCGGAGGCTTCGAGGTGAGGCCACCGCAGGGGTGCTGTCCGGGGTGCTGAGGTGGCCCTTCCAGGAACCCACGTGCAGGGAGGGTCTTGGCAGGGTCCCAGGAAAGGGGTGTTTGGTTTTTGCCTTCTCTTGAGGCTTCAAAGTTCAGATGAAAGCTGGCAGCCCAGGCGCTGGAGGGGGGGGGGGGGAGAGAAAGCAGCAGGAGCAGGAGGAGGAGGACCAGCGGGGGCAGCTCTGGCTGAAGGACGGAGCAGTTTGCAGTCTGGGCCCTGAGGCGGGAGTGGGCACTCTGGGCAGGAGCAGTGGGCACTGCCGTGTGACACGGGTGCTGGCAGCCCTGGTGACTGGCCAGTGTCCTTGCTCTTCCCCGGAGGAGCCCGAGCCCCCTGCAGACTGCAGGGAGCAGACCGGGGTCAGGACGCCCCTGCAGGCCTCCTTCTTGTCCTCCCTGGCCCCCACTGTCCCTGGCCCAGGGGGCTGCGGAGCTTCTGGGTGGGGCCCGTTCCCCCGCCCCATCCAGCCCCTCTGGTCCTGAGCCCCCACCCTCCACAGGCCTACGAGGGGGTGCTGCAGCTGGTGGAGGCCCGCGGCTGCTACGAGGAGCTCTGCATCGTCATGTGCGTCATCCCAGCCACCATCAGCAACAACGTGCCGGGCACCGACTTCAGCCTGGGCTCCGACACCGCCGTCAACGCCGCCATGGAGGTGGGCAGGGCCTCCTGGTCCAGACCCCAGGAGCCTGTGTATTCTATGTCCTCCTGCTCCATTCTCTCTCTCTCATTTTTAAAAAAAAATGTATTTTATTGATTTTTTACAGAGAGGAAGGGAGAGGGAGAGAGAGTTAGAAACATTGATGAGGGAGAAACATCGACCAGCTGCCTCCTGCACACCCCCTACTGGGGATGTGCCCGCAACCAAGGTTCATGCCCCTGACCGGAATCGAACCTGGGACCCTTCAGTCCGCAGGTCGACGCTCTGTTCACTGAGCCAAACCAGTTTCGGCCTTTTGCTCCATTCTCTATGCCATGTTTTAATTCCCTTCCACACGCTGAGCTGTTCTGAGTGAGGGTTATGATGTCACATGATCATTAGCACCCACGGGCACGTGTCCCCCAGTCCCTTGTTCACAGCGACCTACCCTGGCAGCAGTGACCCCGCTCTCAGGTCAGGGGAGACCTCTTAGCGATGCCCTGGCCTGCACCTGGGAGGTGCCAGCAGTCCCCCTGTCGTCCCCGGGGGCAGACCCGCCCCGGCTGAGGCCGTGGAGAGCTTGTGGTGAGGGCCGCAGAGCCCTGGGCACGTCGGGGGTGGGACTGTCCCGGCCTCATGTGACCCTCAGTCAGCTTTGGGGGGAGATCTGGTCCCCGCAGCAGAGCGGGTCCCGGGTGCCCCCCGGGGAGGACCCTGACCACCCCGGCGCCCCCCAGAGCTGTGACCGGATCAAGCAGTCGGCCTCGGGGACCAAGCGCCGGGTGTTCATCGTGGAGACCATGGGCGGCTACTGCGGCTACCTGGCCACCGTGACCGGCATCGCTGTGGGGGCCGACGCCGCCTACATCTTCGAGGATCCTTTCAACATCCAGGACTTAAAGGTGAGCTGAGCCTCAGCCTCCTCCGTGCGCGGGGCTGAGCGGGTCCCCTCCTGGGGCAGGGACTGGGCCCGGACAAGGAGCCACGGCTCAGCAGGCTGGCAGCTCCCTGCCTGTGCGGGGGGCTGGCCCGTGGCCCTGCACCCCTTTCTGTGTCCACGTTGTGGCTTCGTGGCCTCATGGCCCAACCCATACCTCTCAGCGCCCTCTGCCACCCCAGTGCTCCTCCCCCATCACCCCGGGGCCACGTTGGCTCCAGCTTTTAGTCAGTCTGGAATATTCCTGCCGGGACAGCCTGCCTTCTGGCTGCAGTGGGGGCAGTGCTGGCTGCTGCCCGGGCCCCGGCTCACGTGTCACTCCCTCCTGCAGGCCAACGTGGAGCACATGACGGAGAAGATGAAGACGGAGATCCAGAGGGGCCTGGTGCTGCGGTGAGGCTGCGGGTGGGCCTGGGCCCCGGCGGGGGGAGGGTCCGCCCAAGCCTTGGCAGGTGCTTCCAGGCCTTGGCTGTGGGGTCAACAAGGTGGAGGTGGCCTTGGAGAGGAGTGGGTGGGGTCAGAGGCCCGTGGCCTGGCCCAGCAGGCTCAGCAGCGGGCGAGGCCTGAGCCGGCCCCCACTTCACTCAGGCCCCCTCCTCCTCCTCTTCCCAGAAACGAGAAATGCCACGATCACTACACCACGGAGTTTCTGTACAACCTCTACTCCTCCGAGGGGAAGGGCATCTTCGACTGCAGGACCAACGTCCTGGGCCACCTGCAGCAGGTACGGCGTGGGGGGCGCGGCCCCTGGCCCCCCGCCTCCCTCTGTGCCTGGGCGAGGGGCCGGGACCCAGCAGGAGGCCCTCCTCTGTGCACATCTTTGTGGGGTGCCTGCGTGCCGGTCGTGGGCTGCTTCGTCCTCAGTCCCCCGGACAAAGTGCTCCCATCCCATCACTGAGGTGGGGAGGCCAGGCTCCTGTCGGCTGAGGCCTCCCCACTAGCTAAGAGGGGTCAGGGCCTGGGCCCCTGTGGTCACCTCCACCGCCATGTCCCCACCCTGCATCAGGGCCCTGCAAGGAGCTGGAGCTGTGGGGTTTCCCAGCCCTGTGCGAGGGCTGTGTGCACCCCGAGGCTGCTCTCCCCTGGGGGTTCCTTGCTCACGGGGACCTGCCTACCACCAAATGCATCGTCCCACAGCGTCATCCCATCTGGTGACTAGTTAGCCCACTCACTGCCGTGGCCTCGCAAAGTGGCTTTTAGGCCCGATTTGAGGCGGAAGAGGGACCAGGGGTGCTGCCTGGAGAGCTCACGTGATGTCACAGCGGGGCCAGGTTTGGGGACCTGTGGGGACCTGGCCTGCCTCCGCTGGGTCTGGTCCCTGCTGGACGGTGGTCTCGCCCGCTGTGTCTGCAGGGCGGGGCTCCCACCCCATTCGACCGGAACTACGGGACCAAGCTGGGGGTGAAGGCCATGCTCTGGATGTCGGAGAAGCTCCGGTCCGTCTACCGCAATGGTACGTGGGGCGGCGGCTCGGCTGGCCTAGCCTCGGCCAGGCCCGGGGGGTGGTGGCTGCAGCACATGCCTGTGTCCGCAGGGCGGGTGTTCGCCAACGCCCCCGACTCGGCCTGCGTGATCGGCCTGAAGAAGAAGGCGGTGGCCTTCAGCCCTGTCACCGAGCTCAAGAAGGACACGGACTTCGAGTGAGTCCCTCCGCAGTTAGGGCGGACCACGGGCCCCGACTTCCCCGGGCCGGTGTGCCGGGACAGGGGAGGGTCGGGGTGGGCCCGCCGGACTGCCAGGCCCGAGTGCACAGGCGGCCCGCTCTGTCCCTGGTGCTGAGCCCATCCTGGGTGCAGGCCCCGAGGGCCACCACCGCCATGGGCCACTCATGTCAGGGGCTGGGCAGGGTCCAGGGTTCGGAGGAGGGGGGTGCGGTCCCAGGTTGGGCTCTGACCAGGTCCCGCCCGGCCCCAGGCACCGCATGCCCCGGGAGCAGTGGTGGCTGAACCTGCGGCTGATGCTGAAGATGCTGGCACACTACCGCATCAGCATGGCCGACTACGTGTCCGGGGAGCTGGAGCACGTCACCCGCCGCACACTGAGCATCGACAAGGGCTTCTGAGGCCGCCCCGCCCTCCCGGTGCCCGGCCCTCCCCGCCAGGCTGCTGCCCCGGAGCCTGCGGGCAGGCAGGCCGTGGGCAGGCTGTGGCCTCTCAGCCTTGCCCTGGGGGATCCTGGCCCCAACCTCCAGGACAGAGGACCCCGGGGTGCACACATTCCAGGGGGACATGGGCCGTCCGAGCTTGGGCGGCACTGTCCTTCCTCCTTGGACCCCTGCATGGTCCCGAGTCTCTCCTCAGGGTGGCCCTTCGGGTCCAGCGCCGCCTTCGTGCCAAGGGGCGTCTGTCCCTTGCTGGGCCCCTTTTCCTGTGCACTGGACACTGGCTGAGCAGGGCCTCCCGTCTTTTGTAGGAATAAAATCACCAACAGAGGATGCTCCGTCTGCAAAGCAGGGCCCGTAGGGCTGGGAGGGAGGTCGGGCCTGTTGGTGCTTGGCATGGGGGTTGGCTCGGGGCTGTCCTCTGGCTCCGGGGCCAGTTTGGGTTTCAAAGACATGCACCCCCTTCCCAGGATCGACACTGGCTTCCCAGGACCAGCAGACCCCTCTCTGCCAATGAGGTGACCTGAGTCTCCACGGGCCCTGTCCTGAGCCTCTCCAGGCTGTCCTGAGGGGTGGCCTGAGCCCCTTACCTCTGTCCTAAGGGGTGACCTGAGACCCCCTCAGCCTTGTTTTGAGGGGTGACCTGTGTGCCCCCAGCCTGTCCTGAAAGGTGACATGCCTGGGCCTCTCCCAGGATGACTTCTGAGCCTGGTTCCTGGGCTCCAAGTTTGATCTTGACTGGTCCCCCAGACTTAGCCTGGACTGGGGTCTCCGGCCAGGGCAGTGGCTGATATGAGGTTGCTGGGAGACCCTGGAGGAGGTGGGCAATGGGAGGGGGAGACAGCCAGAAACTTCACCACCACCACCATGAGCTGTGGGCTGATCATCAGTTCGGGGCAGCGAGAGCCTTGATCCACAGTGTGGGGCAGGCGCCGGGGGTGAGGGGTTGATGGGAGGGGTAGATGAGCTGATGACACCGAGGTACGATTTGGCGGGACCTGTCACTCCTGAGCTCACTGCACAGTCCGGGTCTTTTCCCCCAGCAGCTGTCTGGGCACCTGGTCCAGGGATGCTCCATCTGGGCTCCTGCCCTGTGTCCGCAGAGACTCAGGATGAGGGGCTGGGGGCAGGGAGACAACATGGCGGCCGAACAGATGGACTTGTGCTGAGCCTAGTCCCAGAACAGATAGGTGTGTCTGAAAGTCGCTCAGGGAGTATTAATTAGTAAGCTAAGGGGTAGCAGAACTCTAAAAGATGGAGAAAGAAAACCACATAACCAGGATGAGGGGCTGGGACCTGTGAGGTTTTGTAGGGAGGCCCTTTCCTGGGGGCCCACAGGCCATGGGGGGGGGGGCGCATGCTGGGCAGAAGTCTCCTGGTTGGGCCCTTCATCCCTCCAGCTGCCTTCATGCACTGACAGGCCTTGGTGGGAGCCTCGGTCACTCTGGGGGGACAGCGTGCATGGGGGCACCACCCTGTGCCCGGGCCACACCAGCCTCACCACGTAGGTCCGAGAGCCTGAGAGCTCCCGGGCGCTCATTTCTGGAGCTGGGCCTCGGGTCTGCTCCGCCTGCCGTGTGGGCTATGCCTTGGACGTGCCCTCCTGGGCCTCCTGTCCTGCATTAACGGAACCAACAGGACATGGGGAGTATGCCGAGGCCTGCTGGGCTTGAAACCCCTGCTTTCAGGGTTCGGGAATTCAGGGCAAGGCTGCTGTGTTGAAGACCAGAGGCCGTGGGTAAATGTGCTGCCCCGGTCCGGCACGAGGGCTCCAAAGGCAGAGTGGGCGGGTGGCAGGGAGTGGGCCCAGTGAGCGGCAGCCTCTGCTCTGGCGTGGACCGTGGCGGGGGCCGGTGAAGAGCGAGGGGCCGAGGGCTGAGGCAGACAGTGCATCCCGACGAGTCCTAATCCAGGGTCCCCGAGTGAGGCACCAGGGTGTGAGGGACGTTGGTGTGAGCGGGAACAGGAGGATGTTCTAATGCAACAGAACCACAGCAGCCTGTTCTAGCCAAGGCACAGGTTTATTTGGCAACATCCCTTAATGACCAGAAGGCACACGCACGGGCCCGCAGCCACCTTCCCAGACACCGCACGCAGGGTCCCCTCGCCTCCCACTGCTCAGAGCTCACCCCTGGTCCCGACAAACTACAGAGGAGGCACCGCCTCTGCTTGGTCTCCCCCGTCCTAGTTCGGAGGCCTCCAGCGGCTTGAGAGCTGGCCCAGGTGCAGCCTCGGCAAGGAGAGCCGAGGTCTTCCAGACGCTGTCCCGCCCTCACTGGCTGTCACGCGGTTCCTGCCTCTGGTCTGTGGCTCTCACACAAGCTGGCAGCTCAGCTCTCAGGGATGCGGACAGTCCCTCCCCAAAGTGGGGAAGGGGCAGCGGAAGGGCCTGTCTCCCTCTCCAGCCCACTTGTTTCAACAGGCTTGTCTCTAATGGCGGGGGCGTGGGGGGGGGGGGACGGGAGGAGGTCATACTGCTCTCCTTCCACAGAGCGGCCTCCTCAGCTTTTGGAGGCACCAGGAAGGCCCCCCCGGGCTGCAGCATCCCCGCCCCCCTGGATACTTAGCATCAGGGAAGGGCCTGTCACATCCCAGAGGAAGAACACGCGTTAGATATCTGCAGTTCCGAGGCCGTCCTACTGGCCCAGCGGCTCCTGCTGTGGCCGCGCCTGGATCCCCAGGCAGACGCGCAGGCCTGTTCCTCCAAGGCCTGTCCACAGAGTCCCCCACAAACCCTCTGTTGATGTGACTCTGAGGAGGGCGTCTGTCTGCAGGGGGGCCATGATTCTGGAAGGCTCCTGAGCCCAGAAATGCTCCCCATGACCGAGTCAGAGAGACGGCCTGCGGGAAACCACTCTCACTTTCACAAAGAAAGCCAAGGCCGTGCCTGTCACAGGAGACCCGCTTCCAGGCGGGGCTTCGGGAAAGGTTTATTAGGGAGAAGGGCGGCCCGCGCAGGAGGGCGAGGGCGCGGGGTCTCTCCAGCCAGCCCTGATGCCCCTCCGGCCCTCTCCGGATGCTGCCAAAGTGAGAGCGTGGCCTTCCAGGGCGGGCTGGGCTTCCTGAGGACAAGCCACAGGTGCTGGGACCGGCCTAGGATCCGGCAGCGACCGCAGTGGTGGCAATCAGCCTCACCTCCCGGGTGATCGGGAAGACTGGGACTTCAGCAGAAGGTCCTGCAGTGCGGGGTCCCCGCTGGGTCACTCCATGTCCTCCTGCAGCTCCTGTCTGTGCAGAGCCTGCAGCCTGCTGACCACGGTCTGGTGCACGGCCTCCAGCCCCTCCGTGTCCAAGTCCCGAAGCAGCAGGAGGATGGCAGTCAGGACGTTGTTCTGGGGGCACAGTTACTGGCTGAGTGCCACACCGACAAGGCCAGGATGCCCACACCATAATGTGCCCAGGGCCCTGGCCAGCAGCACGCCACGTCATGGGGAATCGGCCTTCCACGCAACCAACCATCCACACGGCTAGATGGAGACTCGGGCAGCCTAAGTTCCCAGCTGCAGTTCCGGGGTGGTGCTCCCTGCCTTGGGGAGCTGGTCAGTGGTCGAGCAGGAATCAGAAGCAGCCAAGGGCGACTCAGTAACGCGTGCTCAAATATGTGTGCGTATGTGTGTGTCAATGTGCCTGTACTCAGTTTCTACCTGCCTTCAAGCGGGGAAACCCTGCCATGTCTGCTGTGAAGATGTGGGGATAAAAACACACGGGGGACTATGTGAGCTGATTCCTCCTATGAGACGCCCGGGGAAATGGCCATGAGATAATGGGCTCAGAGGATACGATGGGACTATGGAGCCCCCACCTCGGACCTGCACCTGGAGCCTGGCTTTGTTAGTCCTTGTGGTGTCTCCAGCCCCCGTCCCACTCCCACCACCAAATCCACACCCTGGGCGGAGGCAGCCAATGGCCACCATCACACTTACCCTGTTCTTGTGGCTGCTCACAGCCTCCCTCTGTGGGAAGGAAGGAAACCGGTCCCGGGCAGGGGGCTTCGGGCCGAGCGGTTCCCGTATGCTGGGGAGGAAGGGGGGGTGACAACATGCGTTAGGACTGAGCAGTCCGTTTCTGCAAAGTCAGTTCCCAGAGCCCAGGCCAAAGTGAGGAAGAGACACCTAGGAATGGCTCTCCCACCCACCATTACGAAGCCAAACGCCCAGCACGTGCCATCGCTTCTGGAGGGGGCAGCACCCGACCGGAGGGTGGGAAGGTGCTCCAGCACCCTTGTCTCTCGGATTCCCCAGGGGCTGCCCTGCTGTACCCAGGCTCCTGCCCCGGATCAAGGGTGGGGGGACTAAACACAAATGATGCGAGAGACAGTGCTTCGTCTCTGTGCACGGAGCCTGGCAGCCCTGGAAGCCACCGTCTCTACAACGTCCAGGACAATCAGAGCGCTGTCCTCCGGGGCCCTCCGCTGCCCTGGAGGCCACTCCAGCCGGTATTCCCTCTACCAGCTGGCCCCGGTGCCCACTAATCCCTTCACCGAGTCCCACCTCCAGGCCACCGCGAAGGGCTGGCTCTGCGCATGCACTCGCTGAGCCTGGAACATTCTCCGGGCCATGAGGGCAGGTGAGAAAGAACACCAGGGCAATTCGCTCCCCTCCCTCCCCAGAGATGGGAGACATGGCTGCTGACTCTCCTCAAGAGGGCGAACTGGACAGACCCCCTGCGCACCTCGCCTCCTCCTCGCTGTAGCTCAGTGCGTCCCCTTGGGTCTCGGCAGCGGCGTTCATGGCACTCAGGGCGTAGGACAGCTCGGGCCTGCCATTCCCCGTGTCCTCTCTGCTGGGGGCCGTGACCTCCTCTCCCTCCATCAATGCCCGGGACAGCTCCTCCTCAGTCACAGCTTCGAGGCGAAGGAGAGGAAAAGCATCAGAGCGGCCGCCCTGCACGCATGCAGGCCCCACACCACGCCGCGCACGCAGCGTTCTGCCTTAGAGAAGAGGTGTCTGTCTGTCCACCCCAACAGCCATGCCCCAGCCCGCGCATGAGCTGGACACATGGCAGATGGCCAGTGGCTGCTTCTGAGCCTGACTTTCAGCACTTCCCAAAAGCAAATACTCATTTAAAAAAAACCCTCAAATTAAAATTTAAAAAGGAACAGCATTCACAGCATTTATTCCATTTGACTTAATTGCCCTGGAGTTTATTTATATTAAAATTGTTCATCTGGGAGAAAATAACTGCCCATAAGACAGGATTAGGAGCCAGCACAGAGAAGGCGGACAGCCCAGAAAGGGGTCCAGGCCCGGAGCGGGTGGGACCGGAGGCAGAGCGCAGGGCGCCTTGGGCACAGGGCAGGGGCTTGCTGTGAAGCTCCACACCCCAGCAGGCAGCGGCCAGCATCAGGTAAGCCAAAGCGGGGAGCTCAGGGGCATGGACCATGGGTCCCCATGGACCAGCAGTGACACCAGTTGGCCCCACCCAGACCTCTCATTTATGCCAAGGCACTTCACATATATGTGGGTGAGTGTGAGGCAACCCAGTGCGTGTTGGCAGTGGGGCAGCCGAGTTCTGTGAGGTTCACCGGAGATCCTGGCTCTGCATGTGGGGCTGCACCCCATAATGCGTTACAGGGACAAGCCCGAGGATCCTTCTGGGGGACTCCAGAGGAGGAGGTGCCTGGGGCATGCTCGGCGTGGACACCCACCCTGGTTGTCCAGCTTCTGCAGGTTGGGCAGGTTGCGCAGCACGGTCATGCGGTAGAGGTGGGGGTCAGCGCCGCAGCACGGGTTCTCGGCCAGCCACAGCACCCGCAGGCGCGGCAGGCCCTTCAGGTGGGAGAGCTCGCTCAGGCTGGCAATGTGGTTCCTCCGCAGGTAAAGCTCGCTCAGCTGCTGGCACCGGCTCACGGGCTCCAGGGTCGACACGCTGTTGACGCTACAGAGACAGCATCGTGAGCATCTGTCTGATATTATCTTGTATTACAGAAAGGGAAACCGAGGCACAGGGGGGGTCCAAACCTTGCCCCAGGTGGGAGAGCTGGGACTTAGCCTGGGCACAGCTGTAGCCCATTATTCGCTCATTCATCCCAGAGAAGGCACCAACCAAAGAGGCTTGGGCCAGGGATGGGGAGCCGTGAGCACAGTGGGCAGCACAGGCATCCACCAGGTGACCGAGGAAGGCGCAAAGGGCAAGGGAGGGACAAATAGCGTGGCCAGCCCTGTGATCAGGAAGTTAAGACACAGGAGCCTGCATGGAGCAGGCCTATAGTTCCAGAACCTTCTGAACTGCCATAGAGGGGGAGTTTGTCTTCCCTGTCAGGTTTACACAGGGGGACCTGCAGAAAGCACTCCAGCATTGAGCAGCAGGGATCCCCAGCACTAGCTGCAGCACTGGGCCCCAGGGGGGCATTTGAGGCACATCCTCCAAGATCCCCAGCTGCCTGGAACCCCAATGACAGAATCTAGTTCACGCAGGGCTTCCTTAGTCCGTTAAAACCCCAAGGATACAAAAACGAGGTATGTCCTCGATGACTGAGCACGTGATTCAGAGAAACAGGCCGAGTTCCCAGCAGAGATGGAACCGCGTCAGAAAAGGCTGGGGCGCTGGGGGCTGTTGGGGGCAGGTGTGGCCTCCGTGGGGGTGGCTGCTCATCACTGGGGGGCTGTACCCACTGACCTGCAGAGAGGGTGGGCAGGGGCGCAGCAGGGGGGAGGCCAGAAAGGAGGGTGGAGCTTGGGCGGCGCCAAGGCGCCAGCGGCTCTCCCATAGTTTCCTGGGGTTTTCGGGTCATCTGGGTTTCCCGCCTCTTTCAAGCCCCCGTGACTCAGAGTGACAGCAGGCATTCAGGTACCTGAGCGTGATCACTTCCAGGCTGGGCATCTCCCGGCAAATGGAGATCTAGGGAGGAAGAGAAGGCGGCTGCAAACCCTGCTGGCCCTGGCCTCATGGCATCACGTCTAGCAGCCCAACAGATTGGAGCCGCAGCCAATCCCACCTCCAGGGCCTACGTAGTGGCCTCCCCCTCACCTGGCACCAACGACGCGAGAGCACGTGGGTTCTGCGTTCCACCCCACCCTGCAGCCTAGATGTTTCTCTGGAGGAGAAACATGTGTTCTCTCTCAAGCTTTCAAACAGCCTTGCCACCGAGCACCACCGGCAGCCAAGACAGAGCAGTCTGAACTTTAGAAGCCCTCCAAGGAAGGCAGGGAGCTGGACAGAGAACCTTCCTTCTTGCTGTCCCTGACCCACAGGAAAAGTACTGACACCCCTTCTCACCAACACTCCAGCCCAAAAGGGAGTCAGAATTAAAAAAATGGCATCTCGATGGTATCCACACTGTTGATTCAGTGGGAAAGGGCAGCAAGAGAATCAGCGGGTCCATTAAGCTTGTTGAGTGGTGCAGCCGCCAAGTGGCTACCATTCACTGGGCATGAAGCCAGATGGTCCCTGACCACAGCAAGTTCATGGTCTGGTCAGGATGCTTCAGAGTGCATTGGATTTGTCTTCTGCTGCAATGGTGATGGGTTTCGTGTGTGTGTGTGTGTGTGTGTGTGTGTGTGTGTGTGTGTGTTCGTGCGCGTTTTCTACTAAATAAGCAGCTCTTCAGCTATTGCCTGAGGTGGAATCAGCTTTTCTGGACAGCCCAATGGCTCAGCAACATTCAAGCTTTGTTTTTAAGGAAAGGCACGGTTCAAGTTACAAAAGTAGATAAGAACGGAATGACTGGCACTCAAACTCTGTGCAAGTTGGGGCATTCGTTCTAGGGGTGAGAAAGAAAAGAAGAAATCTATTCACAGACTCACAGCTCACTCAGTTCTCACCCCATCTGCCCTCACCCCCACCCCCACCCCATCTCTCCTGACATTGGTGGGGGAGCGTGAAGCTGGACGTGCCCAGGAGCAGAAGCTGAAGTGAGGAACCTCCTCCGAGGTGAAGTCCAGGAGCCCACAGGGACCCCCAGGCCCTGGATTCTTCCCTAGGCCCAAGCAGGACTGCCCTGGGACATGCTCCCTCTTCTGTGAGACCCGCATGGACGCAGGAGCCTCTCAGATGTTTAAAGGTTGTTAGAGAATGCTACTTTTTATTAGTGGTTCTGCCTCACAACATCTGCTAAGTGAACAAAGCACCTGGCTACAGCCTGAGGTGAGCGGTGCAGTTCGGCAGCTTAACAATTCCCTTGTGGAAGAGGCTACAACTCTGGGATCAGGGATCGGTGTTGAATACTTACATCTGTGAGGCGGCTGCCCCTGGGGAAAGAAAAGATACATGTACGTTAATTTTGTTCAAGGTTAATTAAAAAATTATAAATAACTCCAAAATTTAACAGTAAATGCTTACAAGAGTTAAGATCCTATGGTTTCAATGACAGAGTAAAAGCTTGCCCAGACAACTGACAAAGGTGTCAAAACTCATCTCATGGAGGCCGAAACTGGTTTGGCTCAGCGGTAGAGCGTCGGTCTGTGGACTGAAAGGTCCTAGGTTCGATTCCGGTGAAGGGCATGTACATTGGTTGCGGGCACATCCCCGTTAGGGGTGTGCAAGAGGCAGCTGGTCGATGTTTCTCTCTCATCGACGTTTCTAGCTCTCTATCCCCCCTCTCTTCCTCTCTGTAAAAAATCAATAAAATATATTAAAAAAAAAACAAAACAAAAAACAAACTTGTCTCATGGTGGATTGTCAACAAAACCACAGGGCACAGACCGGGTGCCTGAGGGCAGCTTCTCTGGGAGGAGCAGTGGATGCTGTCCCGTTTGCAGGACCCAAGTTCGACTCCCTCTCAAGGCTGTGGCAGAGGACCATTTCTCTCGCGATGTAAACAAACAAGGGCGTCTTCGTAAGTGGAAAAGTTCAAAGGCTAAACATGCAACTTTGGAAACGCTTTAGGAAGCCTGAAGCCGAGTTGTTGTTTCTCCCTGCTTAAAGAAAAGTCTGACCGCCCCGTGCAGAGCGAGGACACGCATTATTGAAAAGGAATGACGGGATGTGGGGCCAAAGTCGCACATGTGCCAGAGCCAGAAGAGCTTTTCAATGAGCAAGCCGAGCCCCCACACTGCGGTCAATATCCTGGCACCAGCGGGAGGAAGGTCTGCTCTGGGCTGAGCTTCCTACTCCCACCTGCACCGCCCAGTTCACAGTCACGTGTGAAGCCTCCCTCGGAGTCCCCGGGGAACACCTGTACCGCTTTCAGGAGTTCATGAAGCACTTCTGGTCCTGCCAAGGCCCAGGCAGACCCTCCTCCCTTGGAGCCTGACCCCAAAACACCTATACCGTCAACTCCCAGTGAGTCATCTGGGTACAGCTCTTCTCCCAGAGGACTCAGTTACAGAAAGGACTGCTAAATCATTGCTGAAGAGTCTCAATTTTCTTACGTTCTCCTAGAAATGTTTTTTTTATTTTTAAAAATATATATTATATTGATTTTTTACAGAGGAAGGAGAGGGATAGAGAGTTAGAAACATCGATCAGCTGCTTCCTGCACACTCCCTACTGGGGATGTGCCTGCAACAAAGGCACATGCCCTTGACCAGAATCGAACCTGGGACCCTTCAGTCCCCAGGCCAATGTTCTAGCCATTTAGGGTTCCTAGAAATGGCTTTAATCACATTAATCTCCCACCTTGTTAGTATACTTGGTTCCCAATGACTGGCAATGTCAGAAACCAGACCGTCCACAGAGGGAGCCAGCTGTCCCACTAAAGCTATGGAAAAGCCTCATAACAGTTCTCTAGGTAATTCTAATTGTTTCCAGCAAGGATAGCAGGTTTGGAGCCTGGGTCTGAAACACCACCACTGGGAAGGGTGGGGTGTGTGGGTGTGAAAATTCTGGAATGACCTTAGCCAATGCCACCTAAGCTTGTGGCAGCCCCTCCCAGAGGCTGTGGGCTCTTGGGACCAGGAAGGCCAGTCTGGGACAAGGAGGCCTGAAGGCTGGAGGCTCCCTCGTCCCCGTGCTCCTTAAGAGGCCCTTCTCGGCCCCGCCGCACAGCAGAGCTGTCGGGCCGGGAGCCCCATCCCACCGCGGACGTGCGGAGCGGGGAAGCCCCAACCCAGGGCGGAGGTGCCAGGCGGAGTGCCCCATTCTAAGGCGGAGGTGCCGAGCCGGAGGCCCCAATCCCGGGCAGGGCGTGGCAGACAGGGGTCACCATTCCAGGGCAGGGGTGTGGGCAGCGGGGAGGCCCCCGGCTTCTGGGCCTCACCAGCAGTTGAGCTTTTTCACGCTATGCAGCTCCGAGGCCTTGGCCCGGGACAGAACCATCTGGCGCGTTAGCTTCATGGCGATGGGTGGCCGGGACCCCAGCCACCAAGCCCGGCCCCGGCCCTGCGGCTATCCTGGAGGAGCGGGCTCCGCCGCGGCGTGTCTCCAGGGGGCGGGGCCCGCGTCGTCAGGGGCGGGTCCTGCGAGTCCATTGGCCTCCAGGTGAGGGGGCGGGGCCGCGTCGGCGCAGTGGAGCCGTCTTCTCAAGCCCCTTGGGCCCAGCGCCGGGTCCTGCGCAGGCGCGACGTGGGAACGCGAGGCTCTGACGTCATTTTATGGGGACCCGAGCTGGCAACCCTCTTTCAGCCCCGAGTCCCAGCCCCGAGCCCTGAGCTTAAACCCTGACCTCTGATCCCTCCGACCTGAGTCCTGAGTCCCCAGCCCCTCCACCCCCAATGGAGCCCCCAGTCCTGAGCCCCAGCCCGCAGCTCCAGTCCCAGCCCCGAGCACTAGAAGCGATGCTCTCTTAGCTCTCCCGAATTACAATTTACACTGTTGACATGAATGCAGAACAGTCGGAGGGTGTGTTGATTTCCTTTCTCCCTCCCTTTCAGCATTTAAGGAAACTAGGTGGGTGCCAAAGCCTTGGGGCCAGCCCTAGCAGAAACCTCACAAGCACTTAACCCTTTTAGAAATTCAAGGTTGCCTGGGTCGTACGTTACATTAAGACAGGCTTTTGGGGTCTCAGATGAGTTAGGGATGACAAGACCAAACTCTGAAACCTCTTTCCCACTAGGTCCCTCTCCTGGCTTTGGCCTGCCAGTCAGAGCTTTCAAACAGACATTGGCTTTAGTCTCGGCTTCTTGGGGACCTGCCCCAGGTATCTGTAGGAGAGGATGGCTCTTGCAAGCCTGCAGTCACAGAGAGCCAAGGTTTCGGTGGTGGCCTCCACCACCGGGAGGAAATGGTCCAGGTATATGATGGCCTGGAGGCTGGAGAATGAGGAAGGATGCCGTGCTCAGGTGGGGATGAGTGGTTGTGGGGTCCGTGTAAGTTTTTGGAGAATAGGGCAGCTCAGAGCAGTGCGTTCCAAGTTCTTACCTAGCAAGCAGGCAGAGAACCATCTGACTAGTAGGCGTGAGCTAAGAAAGGTACTGACACTGGGTGCTGCCGCACATAGAGTGGTGGGAAGCCATTGGCAGGCCCAGGCTGTAGGCGCTTGCAGAGTCTCTCGCTGTCCCAACTAGGAAACCACACAAAGTGACAGGGACAAAGCAGGGACTGCTGGGAACTGCGGAGAGCAGGCTGGGCCAGGAGGTGGTGCAGAAGCACCCACTGTTCCAGGTACAGATAAGGATGCTGCTGGCCGACAGAAGAAAGCAAGCATGTGCAGGAGTTGGTTCTGGGGGACGCCGAGCAGGCGTGTGATAGGGTGTCAGACGTTGTGACAGATGCTATTGAGTTGGCAGCTGATGAGGAAAAGGCTTTAGGGTTGTTGGTCCCAGTCTTGCCCCTCTGCCTGAGAGGGCCCCTCCTCCTTCTACATGGACTGGTGTGGCCCAGATGAAGGGACCATCAGGTTTGAGGCAAGCCATTCCAGGAAGGGCCAATCATGGGAAGTGGCATCTGCCCCTTGACCCTTGGCAGTGCCCAAAGGGGTGAGCCTCTCTGGGAGAGGACTGCAGCTGGAGGGTTTTCCATAGGTGTTAGGGGTGAGGGAGAGGGGTGTGGAGACCCCATAGGTCTGCTCAGAGTGGATCAAGGACTCAAATTTAGGGTATGTGATTTTCCAGCACAGAGGAATCACCGGGGAGCAGGGACCACTTCCCCTGAGTCCGGGCAGCCTGGGCATCTGGCAGGACACAGATGCTCCTCTTCTCGGCTGAAGCTGGGGCCTGGCTCCTGTCAGGTCTCCTCACAGAGAGGAGGAGGAAGACACAGAATTGCCCACGTGGGCTGGTCGAGAAGGTGGCTGGGTGTGAATTAGTTGGAGGCCTGGTGACTCAGGTGACGTTTGTGAAATGAGGACTCTGCACAGGAAGTACAAGTAGGGTGATGTGGGTGGTGTCACTGCTCCTTCCCAGGACTCTTCCCCTGTGTGGCTCCGGGAGGACTTGTCCCAAACAGAAATGCCTGGGCTTTGGAAGGTGGGAGAGGGGCATGGTCATCCTGGCCCGATATCATGGGTGCTGGGGTCTTCCCTGTGGCATGTGTCCTTCTTCCCAACAGCAGCCCTGCCTTGGGGTACTGCTCAGTGACCCCCTCTTCCAACTTCTTTTGAATCTCGAAGTCCCTAGCTCCTCCCACAGTTGTGTAAAGTCAAATTACTAGAATATATTTTGTATTTCATCATTCTCATAGCGGTTTTGCTCCCCAAAATGAACCCCTAGGGGCAGGCATGCAGCCAAATTTCCTTAAACCAGAACCGAGACATGTGCTCATATAACAGAAGCCAAGGATGCAGCTTCAAGCGTGGCTTGATCTGGGGTCTCGGTCTTCATGATCAGGCTGGGCCTCTATCCACCCTGATCCCTCCCTGGATGGATGGCCACATCCATCCAGGCCATACGCGAACAGCAAGTCCAGCAGAAAGAATGCTTTCTCCCAGGAGCCAGGTGGAAGTCTGGGGAGTGGCCTGGCTTGAGACCCTTGCCACCCGGAACCTGTGGCTGCAGGAGGCTGTGCAATGTTGACTGCCAGCCCGAGAGTGGAGGAGACCCTGAGGAACATCCAGGAAGCAGGGGAAACTGCGGCTGCTTCTGGTCACCCTGGGGAAAGTGACCCCCACGTCCTTTCCTCGTGTCCCCTACTCAAACTGTTATTCCAGTGATTTCCCCTCCCAGTGGTCCCTCTGGGGGTCCCATTCATAGAATTCCCACACGGCAGTGCTCTGGGGTTGTCACTGTGGCCCTCGTGGTTTCTCCTCTCTCTTTTAAATAATAAAAAAAAGTAATTTGGCATCTCTAAAGGCAGTGCTGTCTGAATCCCGTTCTAATCCAGCTGAGTCATGAACTTCATTTCTGCCTACGCCAGGTGCCCACACCTGCCTGGCTCCCCCAAGCCTCCCAGCCAATGTTTCCTGTGCGTATACCCATTGCGGCCCCTCCTTACGGGCTCTTTGAAGACTTTGGGACCACGGAGATGAAAGGCACTTCCTGTTGCCAGATGGCCCGCAGGGTTCTGGGCTGCTGTGCAGCTTTGGTGATGGTGCTGCTCCAGCAGAGGTGACATGGATGCAGGGAAGGGGCCTGCTCTCCTCTCTGCTGCCTGAGGGCATGCCCTCTGCCAATCACTGGTAGGAGCACAAAGGCAGGCCCCTGTGGCTCAGTGTGCAGAGCGACGTGTCTGGCCACCTGGCCCCAGAGCACCTGCATGGTGGGACACAGCCTGGAGCAGCTGCAGTGAGAACTCTGCTCTCGGCATGGGCGGGTCCAACACTCCTGGGGGTTACAGTGGTGGGAAGGGTGTTTCCAGCGGTCACACCAGGGGTGCTGGTGCCGGGAGAGGGCTCTACTCGGGCCCAGCGGGCAAAAGTGTTCTGACCACACAATGCGCTTGTCTCCCTCTCCCTACCCCCCCCACCCCCCCTCCGCCCTGGGCCTCCAGTTTGCTCCATCCACACTCCCCATCCCCATCCAAGGTGACCCAGGTCAGGCCACAGCATTTCATCTTTCCAGCTGTACAGATTGGCTATTGGTGACTGAATCACAAACTGCCTCAGACTCAGCAGCTCAGGGCAACAGACCTTTATCATCTCAGTTTCTGAGGGTTGGGAGTCTGGGAGCACTTGGGCTCGGTGGCCTGGCTCGGGGCCTCCCGTGAGGTCAAGCTGTGAGCTGGGCTATCGTCTCTGACACCCTGAGTGAGGTCTTCCAAGTGGGGGTCTTTACTTTCACCACAGGGCCTCCCAGAGTGAGTGAGGTTGGTGGGGGGAGGGAGAGAGAGAGGGCGGGTCTCCTTGGTGGTCCCTGGGCGAGTTCTTTAGTTTCCCTGAGCCTCAGCTCTCTCACAACGAACAGGGGATGAGGGCCTTGCCTGCAGACACGGGGAGCTTAGCATGGTGCCTGGCAGGGATGGTGTGAGCGCTGACCTCCTCCAAGGACCTTGGGGCCGGTGCTGAGAGGTCAGGAAGGACAGCAGATCGTCAACAGGCTCACACCTGCGTCCAGACCTGGAACAGACTTTGAGAAGAGAAGAGTCACCTGCACTTCCTGATATTATTCAGTGTCCTGAGAGCTTACACAGGTGAGGGGTCACTTCCAGCTCCACGGTCATCACTGTTGCTATGGGAACATGCCCCCTGTTAGAGCAACCTGAGCAGGAATGCAGCAAGAAGCGTGTCCTCAGTCTCCACACCACACCCCTGTGCAGCGTGTTGCTTTTGCATTTCACGGGAAGTCTTCGGTGATAAGATGGTTCTGGAATGCGAGTGACCTGTTGACTTTAGAGATGAAGAAAAATGATGGTGTCCCCAGCGTGAAGCCCACTTTTCTCTTGTGCCGCTCTCTCTCTCTCTAGACGAGGAGTCAGCAAGCCAGCCCACAGGCCAGCACCAGCCATTGCCCGTGTTGGTAAATAAAAGTGTTATCGGCACACAACCATCTCCATCCACGTTTTGCTAATGGCCGTTTGCTGGCGGCAGTGGCAGAGTTGAGTACAGAGACCAGGGACCAGCAAAGCCTGAAATATTTACCACCGGGCCTCGCGCGGGCAAGTCTGCAGCCGCTGCTCTAGCTCTGGGTGCCGGGTCCCGCCCCTCGGCCTCCCGCCTTCTGCTCCGCTCCTGTGTATTATTCATAGCCAGGCCATGTTGATGCCACACGGTCAGATTGCCAGCCTGCTCCCTGATTGCGGTTTTCCTCTGGCTGCCAGAGCAAGAGGCGTTTTATCTTGGGCAAGATGTTCCTGCTGCGAAAAAGCCCTCTCCGCTCGGCACCGCCTTTATCTGAACTCGCAACAGCCCTCAATCAAGACCGGGACGTGCTGTGTTCCTGCTTTACAGTCACGCTTTTTATTTTTATGGGAAGGATGTTTCATAATTGCTCTTGCAGCGGCGTGTGGCAGACGGCACTGGGCCTTCTTGTGCAACATGTGGTTTTCTCGTCAGGAAGGGGGCCAGGCGGGGACGACGTGGGCACGACTGTTTTGTCAGAAGCCCATTTCCTGAACCACTTCACCTCAAGCGAGGTTCCCATGGGGACCTGGGATAGTTGGGGAAAAAGGCTGTGTGCCTGTCCATCACGCAGCTCTGCCGTGACCACCGTCTCATGGAATATTAACAGCCCCAGCATGCTTCGGTCAATGAGATGGCTCTCCGGGGAAGGTGAATCAGATGAGGATTTGGATGCAGCTGCTAACACCCAGCCGCCGACGAGGGCAGTCTCAGACCCCTCTCCGGCATAGTGGTGGTCGCGAGCTTTCTCCTGCAGCAAGGCGACCTCCCGGTGCTGATGGGTAGCTGGGCTCCGAGAATGCAGCAGTGATGGGCGAAGGGCTATGCCCAGAGGAGAGCCACCGCGTCCCCCGTCGCACCTGCTGCTGCCTGTCCTACTCGGCGGCGTTCCCAAAGTGTCTGAATAAACCGTCAAGTGCTGCCCTGCACAAGGGGCTCTGGTGGGTTCTGGCACCTTCCCCACAGCTGCTGGAGACCTCCGATGGCAGGATAGTGAGACAGGGGGCATCAGCCGGCCCGTGGACCCGTGGCTCCGTGGCTCCTTCGTGGGGGGGAAGCAGGGGCGGGGGGAGGATAGGGGCCTTCCAGAGGGCATTCTGGGCAGGAGTCTGGGCACTGCGTCAGTGAGCTCAGGGGAGGAGAAGAGGGGGAGCTGGTCAGCCAGGCAGCTGTCAGCTGTCAGCCCGCAGGCCCTGATTGGAGAAGCCACAGGACACTTCACTTCCCTGGACTCTGAGCAGGGGCCCTGGAGTGGTCGTGGGACATTTGGAGCTGGCAGCCAGGAAGGAGAGGGCAGAGGACCTGTGTTGGGTGAGAGCACCGTGGTCTGGGCCGTCAGGGAAAGCCGGGTCAGCTTTGCAGGAATCAGAACTCAGCACCTGCCAGTCCCCCTGAGAAGGGGCAGAGCTTCCCGGGGCTGGCACCTGCCACTTTGAGTGAGGGCAGCTGCAGGGTCTGGCAGGGCGTCGTCGTGGGAGGGGCTCCCCCAGCCCAGGTCCCCTGGGGTCTCAGGCTCCTCCTCCTGGCTCGCCTCCCCCTCCCTTCCCCCTTCCTCCCCAGGGTTTAGAGCTTGAGGAGAACTTTAAGCTGAGAAACTTGCCACTAGCCCCGCAGAAGGCAAGCTCTAAGTTCTCTCCGCGTGCGGCCCGGGGGCCTCAGGGGAGGCCAGGCTCGCAGGGCGGGCGTCTGGGGTGCGCCTGGTGCAGCCTGCGGCTTGTCCTTGGCTCTCCGCGGTGCGGGGCGCGCGGGCTGCGCTCCCAGCCGCGTGACGCAGAGCGCGCTGCGGGCCGCGCGGAAGGTGCGGGGCGGGACGGCGTGGGGTGCACGCTCAGCTCAGGATCCGGGCGTGGGGTGCACGCTCGGCTCGGGATTCGGGCAGCGCGAGTCTCCGGCAGGTACGAGCGCTCACCGGGCGCACAGCCCCGGGCTGCGGCAGCGGCAGCGGCAGCGGCAGCGGCGGGTGGGGGGACCGGCGCCGGGCGGGGACGCGGGTCCGGGGAGCGTGCGCGGGGGTCCGCTGGGGTCCCGGGCGCGGGCTCGCGTGCGGAGCCGCGAGCTGCGGGGACCTGGGCTCAGGCCGGCAAGGGCGCGGGCTGGGGAGCGGCCGGACGCGGCCGGGATGCCGGGAGGATGCGGCTCCGGGGCGCTGCGACAGGACGGCACGGTCTGCCGGGCAGGCAGTGCCTCGCCCGCCCGGGAGCCGGGGGGATGGACTGGGCGGATGCTGGGCTCTTGCTCCGGACCCAGGACCACAGCACCCACTTCCTCCGCCCCAGGTGCGTGTAGCAATTTGCGATCTCGAAACGCTTTCCTCCCCAAGGACTGAGAAGACCCGGAAAGGGAGTCTGCCGGTCTAGGGGGAGAAGTAGAGGTCCCACATGTAATCCCATGACTCTGTTTCCTGGTCTTTGGGGTCGAGATTGGGGGGAGGGGTGTGAGTTACATG
Source organism: Pipistrellus nathusii (assembly GCA_963693515.1). Taxonomy (NCBI): domain Eukaryota; kingdom Metazoa; phylum Chordata; class Mammalia; order Chiroptera; family Vespertilionidae; genus Pipistrellus; species Pipistrellus nathusii. The sequence continues at coordinate 189,618,169 of OY882859.1, read as the reverse complement.
GAGCTCCTGTCTCTGAGTTCCCACGGTCCTGGGTCCACGTGGCAGCTGTGAAAAGTTGAGCCCTATAAGAAAAGTTCTATTCTGGCCTTGATGTCTGTTCCCGAGGGACCGGAGGTTTACACGGGGGATGAGGTCTTTTCGCCTCCACACCTGGGACATGGGAACCTCAGGCTCTAAGCTGACACCCATGCGTGTGGGCAGCCTCTCCCCAGGCCTCGGCTCTGTCCCTGTGGGATGGCTCAGTGCAGCGCTCAGGACCGGCCACTCACCAACCCTGGGCCTTGATGGCAACAACTAGTTCCACACTCTTGCCAGGTGACATCCGTGGGCGTGCATGTTGTATGCTGGATTCTTCCTGTGTTGGCAGCCACCATCTCCCCATTCTCCTGGAAGCCAGTCATTTCAGAGCGCTCTCCACACTGCTTAGTGGGCAGCTGTCAGGAGAATGCATGAACGAGTGCTTCAGAGTTTCTTAGACAAGGTCCTTCCTGGCACACACTTACTGCTACTCGGCTCATTCCATCCTGCCACCCTATGGCCTGTCCTATGCTGGGCCCAGTCCCGAGAGGGGGTGAGAGCCATCTCTATCCCAGGTCCTCCCCCCACCCCCACACCCCCAGGCCCAGAGGAGCTGTCTGCCTGTGAGATTCCTGCGCCTCGTTTTCCTCTCTGGCAGCTGTAAACCTTCCTAGCTCACCTGCGCCCATAGGGTAGTCTGTAGCCCTGCCAGGGCCACACAGGGTTAAGGTGTCACCTCCACATGAGTGCTGGCTGGACCTGGGGAGCCGCTGGGCCAGCACGGGGTCCCGCCTTGTCCGATTGGGCCGCTGTAACAGAACCCACAGATTGGGCGGCTCATACACAGAAGTTTATTTCTCACAGCTCTGGAGGCTGGGAGTCCGAGATCAGAGTGTCGGCAGGGGTGGTGAGGGCTCCCTTCCGGAGTGCAGACATCTCCTGGGACCTCACAGGGAGCTCTCTGAGGTCTCCTTTATAAGGGCGCTAATCCCATCACGAGGACCCCATCCTTATGACCTCCTCACCTCTCCAAGGCCTCACCTCCAAATACCATCACCCCAGGGGTTAGGTGTTTAAGGGACCAGGGACATTAAGGAACCAAGTTTAGACCGTAGCATTCCACTGCTGTCCCCTCCAAATCCACGTCCTTCTCACATGCAAAACACATTCATTCCATTCCAGCAGCCCCCAAAGTCTTAACACATTCCAGCATCAGCTCTGAAGTCCAAGTTCCCATCTAAACCTTATCTAAATCAGATGTGGCTGGTGTGGTTCCGTGGTTGAGGGTAGACCTATGAACCAAGAGGCCATGGTTTGATTTCTAGTCAGGACCCATGACGAAGGATCTAGTCAGGATCCTTAGTGGGAGGTGTGCTGGAGGCAGCCAATCAATGATTTGCTCTCATTATTGATGTTTCTATCTTTCCCTCTGAAATCAATCAACCAATCAATATATAGATAGATCAGATGTGGGTGAGACTTGAGGTGGATTCCTCCTGAGGCACGGATGTTCCTCTCTAGCTGTGAACCTGTGAAACCAGACGGGTCATATGTTTCCACAATATAGTAATGGGACAGGCACGGACAGCCACTGGGGTGGGACCTGGGCTGGAACTGCGTGCCTAGGGCTTTGCTGGTCTGGATTGCCTGCCCCCACGGCTCCACTGGGCATTGGCCTTGCCGTGCCCCTTGCCTGGGCCCATGTTCCTGAAGCTCTGGGTGCCCCCATCCTTCTGGATGCCCCAGGCTTGTGCACCTTCACACAGCATCGCGGGCTTCTCTTGCACCACCTCCAGAATCTTCCCACCTCTGCCCATCATCCCATTTAAAAATATATATATTTTATTGATTTTTTTTTTTTTACAGTGAGGATGAGAGAGGGATAAGAAAGCTAGAAACATCGATGAGAGAGAAACATTGACCAGCTGCCTCCTGCACATCCCCCACCGGGGATATGCTCCCAACCAACGTACATGCCCTTGACGGGAATCAAACCTGAGACCCTTCAGTCCGACACTCTATCTACTGAGCCAAACCGGTTTTGGCCCATCATCCCGTCTTAAGGCCACGCCCACCTGTGTAAGGTTGGACAAACAGCACCCACTCCTGGTGCCAGTGTTTTGTATTCATGGGGGGGAAGTGGGTCTCCTCTGGGCAGGTCGGGGTTTGGGGGTGGGCCTGGCCAAGGGGTGGGGGGGGGAGGGAAGGGGGCTGCAGAGGTGAGGGTTGGCTGGAGCCCTCCTGTCACTGAGCATTTTCCCAGGGTCAGCGGTCAGGTGGCTGAACTGCAAGTGTCTAGCACTGGGGCTGAGCCAGGTGAGGGCTGGGTGGGCCCTCACTCTTGACAGGTCCCTCGCACCGCCCCAGGGCACAGTGACCACATGTTGAAGTGGATGAATGGACGGGAAAGGCCTGTCTGTGAGTGACCATCTTGTGTGATGGAAGGCGATGTGGCTGGAGAGGGCTTCCCGGTGGGAGAGGGAGGTGAGCCTTCGTGATTCTCTTGCCCCAGGAGGCCCTCTTGCATACCTTCAGAGCCACTGGGTGAGGGAGTGACATCATGGGGCGTGCTGCGCCTGCACAGCCAAGGGTTCGGTGAGCCTGAGGGAGGGCGGTGAAGGATGGAGAAAAGACAGACAAGAGAATAAGCATGGGTCTGGGTGGATCTTCTGTGCCTGGCTGAGGCCACAGAACAGATGCAAATAACAAGGCTGATGCTTTATTTATAGCCGGGGCAAACAAGGTATTTACAATGTTCGTGTAAGTTTTGCTTGTTTTGACAGCACTTACTGCCCCTCCCACAGCCCATTAGCTATCCAGGAAAGATCTAGGGAGCAGTTACAAGATCAAGCCTAATTATGCTTAGAGGACCATGCCCTCCAAGCTGGGACTTGTTTGTGACTTTGCCAGCAGGTCAGTCTGAGGTCTAACCCTATAACCGCGCCCTACAATGAAGTGCTGTTGTGGGGTGACATGGGGGTGCTGTTGTGGGGTAACATGGGGGTGCTGTTGTGGGGTGACATGTGGGTGATGTGGGGTGACATGGGGGTGCTGTTGTGGGATGATATGGGGTGCTGTTGTGGGAATGGGGTGATGTGGGGTGACATGGGATGCTGCTGTGGGATGACATGTGGGTGCTGTTGTGGGGTAACATGGGGGTGCTGTTGTGGGGTGACATGGGGGTGCTGTTGTGGGGTGACATGTGGGTGATGTTGTGGGGTGACATGGGGTGTTGTGGGGTGACATGGGGTGCTGTTGTGGGGTGACATGTGGGTGATGTGGGGTGACATGGGGTGCTGTTGTGGGGTGACATGGGGGTGCTGTTGTGGGGTGACATGGGGTGCTGTTGTGGGATGATATGGGATGATGTGGGGTGACATTGGGTGACTTGGGGGTGACATTCCAGGACATGATCTCCAGCATCATGGCTTTAAGGAAATCATCTCATCCTCAGTGATGGCGATGGTGGCATTAGCGCTGGAGCAAAGGATTTGAGAAAAGGAGACCTGTTCCTTTTTGGGACTTGTCCCGTGGGCGGACAGCTGTGCCTCAATTTGAAACCCTTTGTACTTAGTAGGGTCTCTTCCTTTTGGAAAGTGAAAGCAGTGGTCACACATCAGGAGCATGGCAACAGGATGTGGTGTGTTTCCGCATGACCGGCCAGTTCCCTCTGGGCCCAGCTGCTGGGTGTTGCTGGAGGGTGAGGGTGGAGCTCTTTCTCCGGCCCTTCCCAGTGACCTGAGCCCGTGTGAACGGAGCCTGGGGCCTGGGGATGTGCTTGTGCTCCCACACGGCCCAGGCACCCCAACGGAGGGACAGGGTTCCGGGCAGACGGACAAACGGCCGAGATCCACCCCAGGAACCTGACAGGCCCGCTCAGGACCCCTGCCCCCTTCCCCTCTGTGTGTTTCAGCCGTCCTCCCCGGCGCATTCCCAGAATTCTCCGCCGAGCCAGGCTGAGCAGAGCCCGTCGTGGGAGGCGGGAGGCCGTGGAGGCCGGAGCAGGCCGTCAGGATGGAGCCCTCGGCCCTGAGAGCTGGCTCCATGCAGGAGGACGGCTTCGGGGTGCAGCCCCGGAGGGTGGCAGACCTGGGCCGGGTCCCCAGCCTCCGGCGGAGCAGCAGCAGCCTCTGCAGGAGCAGGCGGTCGCAGTACCCCTTCAGCAGCTGTGAGAAGGTAGGCTTCCAGGGGCCGGGGGTCCCAGAGCGCCCTGGGGCCCAGTGACCACGGAGGGGGGTGTCCTGCTGGGCAGAGACCCCTGCCCTGGGGGCTGCAGCCCAGAAAACCCCGGAGGAGAGAAAACCGGAGAGAACAGCAGGTGCCAGTTCGTTTCCCCATCCCACCCCCGAGTGGGTGCACGATCACTTTCTGTTCCGACTGGGAGGTGCTGAGTAAGCACTGCTGCCCTGGGATGCACCAAAAGTTGTCACCCTGACCCCACAGTGCAGCCGCTTCCTGTTCTCTGTCAGACTGGGAAGCCCCAAGCACGACCCTAGTCCTGGGCCAGGTCACGAGGCCTTGGACAAGACCATGTGGGCTGAGCACGGGTCCTGTCACCGTCCCTGTGAGCCTGCTGACCCCCCAGGACCAGGACAGGTGTCCAGGTTCCCCCCCCTTCCCCACCTTTCCACCACTCCGCGGCGTTCCCCGGAAGCATGCTGACACAGACTGAAGGTGCTGTGCAAACTCAGGTTGGGCCCAAGAGGAAGCGCTTCCGCAGGCTCCCTCCTCCGTCTGAAGCACACACCTGAGCGCCGAGGGTGGCTCTCACCCATGTGTGGGAGGGCCTGGGTCTCCCTTTTCCGAAAAGCGCTCCTTGGAGTTTGTGGGGTTGGGAACATTCGGGTCTAAGGAGGTGTAGGATGTGCAGGCCTGAGTGCTCCTGATTTGATGTCCGAGGATCTCCAAGAATCATTGTTTACCCTCAGCAGGAAAATCTCAGCTCGTGGATCCCTGAAAACATCAAGAAGAAACAATGCATGTACTTTGTGGAAAGCTCCAAGCTGTCTGATGCTGGGTAAGGTCCCTCTCTCTGTCCCCACGTGGAAGGCTGGTGAGAGCAAGGCTGACTAGGGCCTCAGCCGGGCACGGTCGCCATATGCGCCCAGGGTGCTTGGATCCTCCCGTCTACCCCAGGAGCTTGCCGGGGGAAGGAGGCTTGCCCCGCCCTGCTTGTTTCTCCGCCGAGAAACAAGGTACCTGCCCTTGACCGGAATCGAATCCGGGACCTTTCAGTCCGCAGGCCGATGCTCTATCCAACCTCTTGGCAGTTGAGGTGCAGAGATTTTAGGGGGCTTGTTCAGGGTCTGACCGTGGTCACTCTGCAGCGGTGCTTGGACCCACTGTGGTCGGCGCTCCACGTTCCTCAGCTCGAGAAGAGCTCATGTCCATCTGGGTAGTGTCACGGGGCTCGGGGACCGGAAGGGACCTCAGGGAACATCCACAGCTCAGACTTCTCACTTAGGAGGGCCCTGGCAGACCGGCCCACCCTGCTGCAAGGCGAGTGGGCATGGGTAAGGCCACCAAGGCCACCTCCGTGGGCCCCCACCATGGCCACGTTGCCTCGAAGCTGCCCGAAGTTGCTCTCCTGGCCGAGGGCTCCCCAGCAGGGTGCCCCTGAGTTGTGTGAACCTGAGGGCATCTGGAGAGGGACCCCACACATTCCTGTTCCTGGGTGCCCTGGAGTGGCATCCATGGTTTTATTAAATTTACTAAAGGCCCAATGCATGAAATTCGTGCACGGGGTTGGGTGTGTGTGTGTGTCCTTCAGCCTATTCTGCCCCTCTCTAATCTGGGATCCCTCGAGGGATGTTAAACTGCCCATTTAGACCCAGTGGGATCAGGTCTAAATGGGCAGTCGGACATCCCTCTCACAATCCAGGACTGCTGGCTCCTAACTGCTCACCTGCCTGCCTGCCTGCCTGCCTGATTGCCCCTAACTGCTTCTGCCTGCCAGCCTGATCACCCCCTAACCACTCCCATGCCAGCCTGATTAATGTCTAATTGCTCCCCTGCCAGTCTGTTTGCCCCCAACTTCCCTCCTCTGCTGGCCTGGCCACCCCTAACTGCCCTCCCTTGCAGACCTGGGTTGATTGCCTCCAACTGCCCTCCCCTGCAGGCCTGGTGCCTCCCAACTGACACCCTCCCCCTCTGCTGGCCATCTTGTGTCCACATAGGGGCAGGATATTTGACCACATGGGGGCAGCCATCTTGTGTGTTGGAGTGATGGTCAATCTGCATATTACTCTTTTTTTAAAAAATATATTTTTATTGATTTTTTTACAGAGAGGAAGAGAGAGGGATAGAGAGTTAGAAACATCGATGAGAGAGAATTATCGATCAGCTGCCTCTTGCACAACCCCTACTGGGGATGTGCCCGCAACCAAGGTACATGCCCTTGACCGGAATCGAATCCGGGACCTTTCAGTCCGCAGGCCGATGCTCTATCCACTGATCCAAACTGGCTTTGGCTGCATATTACTCTTTTATTAGATAGGATAGAGGCTGGTGCATGGGTGGGGGCCAGCTGGTTTGCCCTGAAGGGTGTCCTGGATCAGGGTGAGGGTTCCCTTGGGGCATAGGGCAGCCTGAGCGAGGGGCCTGTGGTGGTTTGCAGGCTGGCCACGCCCCCCAGTGACCCAAGCAGAGGCCCTGGTATCTGGAATTTATTTACCTTCTACAATTGAAACTTTATTGCCTGGAGTGGAGCCAAGCCCCATGCTCATTCTGGCTGCCATTTCTGTTTGGTTTTATGTATCTTATATAAATGAAACTTTTGAAACTTTCTCTATTGAAACCCAAGCCTCTCAACTGCTCTCTGTGGCCGCAGCCATCTTGGTTAGGGTTAATTTGCATGCTTGCTCTGATTGGCTAGTAGGCATGGCTTGGGGCGTGGCTTGAGTGGAGTTATGGTTAATTTGCATATTATTCTTTTATTAGGTAGGATTAGGATAACGTGGGTTAATAACATTGTATAAGTTTCAGGTATTATGCAAATTCCATAATTTGACATCTCTGTGCTCTATGGTGTGCTCACCATCCAAAATCTAATGTCCAATGTCATTGTGTATTTGACACTCTTTACCCTCTTCTCAACCCCCCCTCTAGGAACCACCGTACTGTTGTCCGTGTCTGTGAGTTTGTTTTACATTGTTTGCTGTTTTATATCCCATGTATGAATGACATCATATGGTTCTTGTCATTTTTCCATCTGACTTATTTCACTTAGCGCGATACTCACAAGCTTCATCCATGCTGTGGCATATGGCAGAATTTTATCTTTTTTAATAACTGAGTGATATTCCACTGTCTATATGAAACATGGGCACTAAGCTTAGGGTTTCAGAGGGGATTTTGTGAACTTGACTTCAAAGGCAAGGGAAGGAAAAGAAAAAACAGATGAACAGACCAGCCAAACTAAAAAGCTTCTGCACAGCGAAAGGAACCATCAAACAGACAGAAAGGCAACCAACTGAATGGGAGAAGAGATTTCCAAACAATACATGTGAAAAGGAGCTAATATCCAAAATACATAAGGAGCTCATATGACGAAACCATATAAAACTAACCATCCTATTTAAGAATGGGCAGAGCATCTGAACAGATACTTTTCCAACGAAAACATACGTGTGGCCAATAGATAGATGAAATGGTCCTCCACGTCACTAAACATCAGGGGAGTGCAAATCAGAGGTGGGCTGTTACCAGTAAGGCAGCTGTGGGTGAGAACTCGGAGGAACGGAACCCTCACCTGTTGCTAGTGGGAATGTAAAATGGCACAGCCACGGTGGGAAACAGTTCCCCCGAAACTGAAGACCAGAGCCACCGTGTCACCCAGAAACCCTCCTCTGTTGGTATTCTTGAGGTCGAACAGGGCATAGATTCTAGGCCGTGTCTCCCTTCCAGACACACCGTAGGCTGTGCTGTACCACAAGTGGCCCACACTGGTTCTTACTTCCCGTCACGTGAAGAACTCCTATCTATCCTTCCTATCAGAGGTGGCCTGATGCAGATGCCACCTCTGCCAGGGAGCCCTCCTTGACCACTCCCCAGGGAGCAACCGCTTCCTCCCACCACACTCTGAGTAGTTGTCTCCTCGGAGTCCTGATCTCTGACCAAGGCAGAGTCACTTCCTGCTCCCCATGATGGACACATCGTCAGCATCCAGCTCACATTTGCTGGATAAAATGGGAGGAGGCGTGTCCTGTGTGGAGCAGATAGAGGAGGGTTGTGACTCGGAATCAGAGGTGGATGATCACTGGTTTCTGGGATGCTATGATAACGCCCAGGGTGTTGTCACTAGAAGTGCCGCGTGGCTCTGTGTGGGGTCTACACCCTGGCTTGGCTCCTCCTCGTCAGACAAGAGCTTCGTTTCTCCCAGCTGGTTCTGGGACCGATACTGAGGGAGGAAAAGTTGCCACCAAGCTCCAGCTGACAGCATGTGGCTGGTGCCCTTGAATAGACTTGGTGTGTGGTCGGAGTTTCAGGTTTACCACCCATTCTGACAACAGACTGCGGGCTTTGCATTGAGTTCTCCAGTCTTAGTTATTTGAAAACAGGCTTATGAAAATAGCCTGGGAGGGAACTTGTGATACACAGGAAGGCTTCCCGTATAGGAATCACGGGTTTCAAAAATGAAGACTGTAGTCTGGTTTCTAGTTTATAGGGTTCACTGATGGAACCCTGGCCCCTTCTTTCCTCTGAACTCTGAACCCATGGAGACATATTGACGGGTTGGTGAGGGCTGGGGGGTAGGGGGGCGGGAAGCGGGGAGACAGGTTGGATTTGAGGCAGAAATGGGGCTTTCTGCTCCTGTCCACTTTGAAGAAGTAGTGCTCAGTATGCGTCTGGTTCTGAAAACTTCCAGAAGCCCCTTTATTAGTAAGGGGTTCAATGCAAGGAGATGCTACAGAGAGGTAACAGATGGAGTGGCCTATCGGTCCAGGTGTTACCTGAAAGGGTGTGTGTGTGATGTGTGTGTGTGTGTGTGTGTGTGTGTGTGTGTGTTTGTGAGTGACTGCCTGTGCAGCTTTGCCAGACTGCAGGCAGGGCCCCCGATGGCGGGAAAGGTGTGCTTCCCATGGCTGCTAGCAGAGATGTTCTCATTTCTGCTCATCTAGGCCAAGCTCTGGGAGCCATTCTGACTGGTTTCTGGGTCAGCGGTTTCCATGTGGTTTCCTGCACCGTCAGGCTTGGAAACACCACGTAGATTCAAGCTCTCATCTCATCAGAGGGCAATGGTCAGAGGACGGAAAGGAGGCAGCTTGCCACAGGCTGACCGCTAGAAACACAAGACAATCTGGGGCAGCCCGGGGCCAGACCTGAGCTCCCACACCCTCTCTTCCCTGCCTGGGCCCATGCGTCAAGGAGGCCACACGAGGTGTCACCAAAGGGCCCTGTGAGTCTGAAAGCGCCTTGCGTCTGCCAAAGGGTAGGAGGGGAGGGTCACATGGGCCTGTGCTCACAGCCCCGGGAACCCCCCCCCCCCCATGGGCAGCAGAAACACGGGTAGCCAGGCCCCACTTCACGAGCAGTGAAAGAACAGCTGGGAGACCAGCACCCTTGGGTTGGGGGCACTCTGAACCACCCTGGGTTCTCTGCCTGGTTAATTTGCATTAATAACATCATAAGTGATTGGCCTACCTACATCCTCATTGGACCTTCACACATTTGGCAGGGTTGGTATCGGGAATATATTATTTTCCCCATTTAATGATGGAGGGCCTGAAATTCAAAGCCCCTAAGGTCACACGCTTAGCAAGTGTCCAAACATCTGTCTGCTCTCTCCTGGTCCGGGAGTCTCTCCCAGCATCGTCCGGCTCATGTTTTAGACTTTCTTTCTTTTGGTCTCATCTGTGTCTGGTCTCTCGGGTCATTTGTGAATGATCGGAAAGAAGGAACCTAGAACATTTGTGGACTTGTCGTTGGACAAGGTGTCATTGGCTGGGTGGGGCAGGGGTGCCTCCTGACGGCCCCACGTGGCCAGCGTGGACACCGGGGCCGTGGCTGGGGCCTCTGGCTGCTGGGTGGGGGTGAGAGTCCTGGCTCTCTGCGGGGCCTCCTCTGACACCCTCAGGAGCAGGGGGCCCCGCAGGGCCGGTGGTGACCGCGGCATCTCTGCAGGAAGGTGGTGTGTGAGTGCGGCTACACCCGCGAGCAGCACTTGGAAGAGGCCATCAAGCCCCAGGCCTTCCAGGGCCACGAGTGGGACCCCAAAAAGCATGTCCAGGAGATGCCGACAGATGCCTTTGGCGACATCGTCTTCACGGGCCTGAGCCAGAAGGTGGGAAAGGTTGGTTTCCATCGCCCCGCTGCCCTTTCTGTAGACCAGAGCCCGCCAGAGGTGACCCACAGCGGCCAGAGGTCCGGGGTGGGAGTGGGAGGCTGGCTAAAGCTCTGGGGGCACACACCCTTCCGGCATAAGGGATGGGGTACGTGGGGGCTGCACAGGGCGAACAGGAGACACCTGCTCTCCGCCTCCATGGCCACTGCAGAGCAGGCTGGGGCTGCAGCCCGGGGGGTGGTATCTTCTGGCTGGGAGGCCTGGAGGTTTGCCAGGCCTGGGAGGGCTGGGGGGCACCTGGGCACAGGCACAGGTGGTAAGGAGGTGGGAGGGGACCTGGGGAGGCAGGTAGCAGAGGTGAGAGCTTCACAGGAGGCCGAGCAGGGTGGGGCGGGATCCCAGTGGAACCTCGGACCTCTGGGGGGTCCCTGGACCAGCAGCATCAGTGAGCGGGTTCTTGGCCGCACCGCAGACCTGCATATTTGGGAGCCCACTCACCTGCATCCTCACTAGCCTTCCGGAGGCTTCTGCCACAGCCCCTGGGCACCACTGCCCTGTGGGGTGTGGTGGAGCCTCTGGGTTCTGAGTCCGATTTCTGGAACCTCTGAACCTCATACCAGCTGGGCGACACCTTCCCCCTTCGCTCCTCTGAGCCGCCCATGTGGCCAGGGAGGGGGAATCGGGAGGGGGGTGGTGTCACACCCGTGTCCTCCAGCCCTAGAGCTGCCCTGCATCAGCACCGCCGTGTGTGGGTGCACCCCAAGCCCCTGTCCCCTGGAGCTGCTCCCAGGGTGATTGCAGGCTGGCAGCCCACCCCGACAGCAGGAGGAGTCCCCGAGCAGCCGGGGGCAGGGGGTCTTTGGCAACATGCAATCGGGGGAGGGGTGGCTCAGAGCAAGAGCTAGGTGTCTGGACACGAGGCTGAGGACAGCTGTCCTCACATGACAGCCAGAGGTGGGGACCCAGGACGGTGCTGCCGTGAGGGAGGTGGCACCGGGTGAGGAGAAGGGAAGACACGCCAGTGCCACCTAAGAGGGGTCAGCGATAGCCACGGCTCTACAGCGACATTGGGATCGGGACCAGGGTCCTCAGGCCTCGGAGGAGTGAGAGGAGAGGGTGCTGTGGCCCCCAGCTGGGGAGCTGGGTGTGTGTGTGTGTGTGAGGGTGACAGCTGGCTCCTTAGGCTCCTGTCACTCCCGATGGCCTCTCCTCCGGCCTTCTGGCCTTGGTCTCCCTCTTCTCTCTCTATTCGAGTCCTCCCTGGACATAACCCTTTATACTCATGGGGCCCAGACCTAGGGGTGAGGCACCTCCACCGGGCAGGGACTCTTAGGCATGGCGGGTGTGGGGTTTCGGGGGGTTTGGGTGGTGCCCGCTGACCAGGGGGCTCCTCTGCTGTCTCCTCACTCCCCTGCAGTACATCCGCCTCTCCCAGGACACTCCCTCCAGTGTGACCTACCAGCTCATGACGCAGCACTGGGGCCTGGACGTCCCCAACCTGCTCATCTCGGTCACGGGCGGGGCCAAGGACTTCAACATGAAGCCCCGGCTGAAGAGCGTCTTCCGCAGAGGCCTGGTTAAGGTGGCCCAGACCACAGGTGAGCGGGGACAGCAGGCCAGACCACAGGTGAGCGGGGACAGCAGGCCAGACAACAGGTGAGCGGGGACAGCAGGCCAGACAACAGGTGGGCGGGGACAGCAGGCCAGACCACAGGTGGGCGGGGACAGCAGGCCAGACCACAGGTGGGCGGGGACAGCAGGCCAGACCACAGGGAGGCAGACACCAGGCCAGACCACAAGTGAGCAGGGACAGCAGGCCAGACCACAGGTAGACGGGGACACCAGGCCATAACTGGCGGGTGGAGAAGTGTCTGTTCAGATTCACCCAACCTCACCTGCCTGAAGCACCTCCTTCACCCCCTGCTGCCATCCCTGGGCTTGCTCAATGGGGCAGATGTGGCTCCACGCAGCTCCCGATGGTGGTGCCTGCTGGGCATGGAGAGGAGGCTGTTAACCCTGGGTGTCGGTGAAGCGTCTCTGTCAGCGAGTCTCTTTGAACTTACCCCTGAACATGGGGTTGGAAGCCCTGCAGAGCCGGGCATGAGCGTCAGAAGCACAGGCCCAGGCGTCAGTGTCTGCGTGGCAGGGTGCACACCAGGACCCACGGGCCTGCTCGCCCCGCCCCCCCCCCCGCTCCTTCCCCAGGGGCCTGGATTATCACCGGGGGGTCCCACACCGGCGTGATGAAGCAGGTGGGTGAGGCCGTGCGTGACTTCAGCCTGAGCAGCAGCTGCAGCGAAGCAGAGGTTGTCACCATCGGGATTGCCACGTGGGGCACCGTGCACAACCGAGAGGGCCTGGTCCACCCCATGGTGAGCGCTTGGGCCCTCCTGGGGAGGGCAGGCTCCGAGGGGTGCTGCTAGGGTCTTAGGGTGCTGCAGTGGGCAGGCCCTCATCTCGGCCTGTAAATGCACCATAGGGGAAGAGGCTGAAAGGAATAAAGGGGACACGGGCTCAAGTCCCCCGTGCCACAGACCCTGGTGACCTGGGACAAGCAGCTAGCTTGGCTGGACTCTGGTTTCCCGCTATAAGATTCCAGGATCGGTTCACAAAAGGTCCCTAACGTGCCACCACTGGTCACCTTAACGGCTACCCAAGGATGTGAACTGGACTTAGCAGAAGGAAGTGGCATGGCCAAGGTCACAGAGGGGTGAGCACCTGCCATGCCTGGGACAGTTAGTGACTTATACATGTCATGGCTTAGAGCCACAGAAATGGCCTCCCCTGCAGCCTGGAGACCAGGACTCTGAGATCGGCATCACTTGGCCTAAATCAGTGGTCGGCAAACTGCAGCTCGTGAGCCTCATGCGGCATTTGGGCCCCTTGAGTTTTTAGCAAAGGCCAGCTTAGGAGCACCCTAATTAAGTTAATAACAATGTACTTGCCTATATAGCTGAAGTTTAAAACATTTGGCTCTCAAAAGAAATTTCAATCGTTGTACTGTTGATATTTGGCTCCGTTGACTCATGAGTTTACTGACCACTGGCCTAAATTAAGATGCTGGCAGGGCCTTGCTCCCTCCTAAGGCTGTAGGGAGAAGCCATTCCTGCCTCTCCCGGCTCCTGGTGGCTGACGGGTTTCCTTGGCTTGAAGCCGCATCACTCCAGCCTCTGTCTCTGTGGTCACAGGCTAAAGATGGTTATGGTGGCATTTAGGACCCAGCTGGACAGTCTAGAACAATCTTCCCACGTTAAGATCCTTAACTCGGTCACAACTGCAAAGGCTTTTTCCAAATAAGGTCACATTCACATGTTCGCGGGGGTTAGGGCCTGAAGTCTCTTGGGGTTATTTCCCTGCCCCCCTGCGCCCACTTCTAGCATTCACCATCCAGAACTTCCCGTCCATGTGTCTGACTCTTCCCTGGCCACCCCCAGGGCGGCTTCCCTGCCGAGTACATCATGGACGAGGAAGGGCAGGGTCACCTGACCTGCCTGGACAGCAACCACTCCCACTTCATCCTTGTGGACGACGGGACCCACGGCCGCTATGGGGTCGAGATCCCCCTGAGGTCCAAGCTGGAGAAGTTCATCTCGGAGCAGACGAAGGAGAGAGGAGGTGAGGCAGCACGCTTCCAGGGGCACCGCAGGCTGGTCACAGTGACGGGGGCACAGCTGGCGGCCACCAGGACATCCCCCAGGTGGGGAGGGGCGCTTAGGGCACAGTCTGAGCACACTTGGATGTCTTTACACTGAGTCCGGAGGTCATCCCTCGTGCCCCGTGTAGCCAGGGGCAGGAAGTCAGGGCAGGCCCCGGCTTTTCTGCTCACGCTCAGGTCAAAGACCATCCTGCAGTCACTTTACAAGCTCGACCTCGGGTAGAAGTAAGAAAGTGCACCCTAGGGCCCTGGCATGTTTTCCCCTGTGGGTGGGATGGGATGGGTTCTCGGACAATGGGGGTCAGAGATGGGGTTTGGGTGCGGGCAGGACCCGGGATAACAGAGGCTCTGGCTCTGTCCCTGGGTTCATCAGGCACCATGAGAGCAGAGGTTCTCAAGCTTTGCTGCACAGCAGAGTTCCCTGGAAGGCTTGTCAGTCACCCCCCGGGCCTGCCCCTGGTCTGTTCTTGCACAGCAGAGTTCCCTGGAAGGCTTGTCAATCACCGCCCCCCGGCCCACCCCTGCTCTGTGACTCAGGTCTAGGTGGGCAGCAGCTGCTTCTAGGCTCCCAGGTGACACTGACTTGCTGGTCGGGGCCGCCCTCTGGCCCTGCTTGGACTGAGAGACCCAGGGGGGAGTGTTAGGCTGGAGTGAGTGGGGACAGTGTGACTGTGGCAGCTCTTAGAGCAGGTTTGCTGCTGGGGAAGGACTTTTCTAACGGGACTCCTGGCTGCAGGTGAGGAAAGGCTCATGGTGGGGCCAAGTGTCTGGTTCGGATGCTGTGCTCCCGGGCCACACGGTGCATTATGCCCACCTGCTTGAGTGTCCCACGGCCTGCCCGGACCCGAGGCACCATGAACGGGCTGCAGAGAAAAGCAGGGTGGTCATGTGGCGGAGCCATCGCAAGGCTCTTGAATTTGCTCTCTTATGTAGGACAGGCAGATGACGTGTGACTCCACAGCGTCAGCCTTATTTACTTATTTTATTGTTAATTCTCATTCAAGGATATTTTTCTATTGATTTTTAAGAGAGTGGAAGGGAGAGGGGGAGAGGGAGAGGGAAAGGAAGAGGGAGAGGGAAAGGAAGAGGGAGAGGGAGAGGGAGAGGGAGAGGGAGAGGGAGAGGGAGAGAGAGAGAGAGAGAAACATCGATGTGAGAGAGATACATCGATTGGTTGCCTCCTGGAGGATTGAGCCTGCAATTGAGGCATGTGCTCTTGACCCGAATCAAACGTGAGACCCTCAGCCCACAGGCTGACACTCCAACCACTGAGCCAAACCAGCCAGGGCTAGCGTGTCAGCCTTTGAAAGCTGCTGAGCACTGTGACACTTCCTCGCTATCAGCCTGGAGCTGCAGGGGGTGGGGCAGCACCCCACGTGGAGTGGAGCCCCACATGCCCTCCCTGGGGCTCTGTGCTTCGTCCCAGGTGTGGCCATCAAGATCCCCATCGTCTGTGTGGTGCTGGAGGGAGGACCTGGCACGCTGCACGTAAGTACTGGCCAGTGGTTAGGGGCCCCTGGGGGTCAAGTCCAGCTTCTGGGGGGACAGCTGACCCAATGCTGTTCCCAGCATCCTATTGGCCACTGGCAGGAGAGGGTGAGGAGCTGCCCCAGGAGATGGAGAAGGGGCAGCCCCCTTGCGGTGGGTCCTCTCCAGGTGAGGGGGGATGGGGCACTAGCTATGGCCCTGGGCGATGGACCAGTAAGAGGGGCTCCAGAGGGGACTGCAGCAAGGATGGGGTGACGGTCCTCTGCCTCCAGGACCAGGATAGCCACGGGTGTGGCAGCTGGACATCACGGAGGTTCCTCAGTGGTGTTAACATGCTGCCCACGGACCTTTATTCTGAGCCCACTCCCCAGTGTGTGGCTCACCTCGTCCGTGGTACCTCCGTGCAGGAACGTATGTGACGGCCCAGCCTGCCAGTTTGGGGCAGGAGCATAGAAAACGTCGTTAAACATTCCGTCACCCCAGGAGGTGAAAGTGAAACTCAGGGGTTTCCTGGGGTGATAGGGACACATCTGGTCCTCACGCCCGCCATTCTCAGGCTCCTCCTCATGGTTTTCCTGCTCATGGCACAGCGCCTGCTCCTGGGGAGGCATCCTGCCACTGGGTGAGGGGCCCCTTCCCGGAATTGCAATCATACTGGGTCCCTGGGGGCATGTGCCCTTGGCCAGAATCAAACCTGAGACCCTTCAGTCCACAGGCTGACACCCCAATCACTGAGCAAAACCAGCCAGGGCCAGAGTGTCGGCCTTTGAAAGCTGCTTAGCACTGTGACACTTCCTCAGCGAGACGGGGAACCCTCTGGCCCAGGCAGCACCCCGTCTCTGGAGATGCTCTGGTGTCCTGCTCTGGAGCCGTTGAGTGACAGGTCTGGAGGAGATGGTGTGTCAGCTGGACACTCCCCAGCATCTCAGGATTGGCCGTCTGCCCCCTCAGAGCAGGGGCTGCTGCGGCACTGATCAGCATTCTCAGTGAATGTCACTAAAGCCCTGAGCTCAGGCGTTAAATGCTGTCAGAGAGTTCCCCTTTTCGGGAAGTGTGAGCGTGGCGAGGGACCGGGTCCCGCTCACCGTCGGCCCCTGACTTGCAGACCATCTACAACGCCATCACCCACGGCACCCCGTGCGTGGTGGTGGAGGGCTCGGGCCGTGTGGCGGACGTCATCGCGCAGGTGGCCGGCCTGCCCATCTCCGAGATCACCATCGCCCTGATTCAGCAGAAGCTGGCCGTGTTTTTCCAGGAGATGTTCGAGACCTTCACCGAGGGCACCATTGTGGAGTGGACCAAGAAGGTGAGGCGAGCCGGCATGGTGGCCACCGGGAGCTGCTGGCTCCCAGGGGCCGGTGGCCTGGTCCCCAGGGCCGGGGCCTGAGCGATCCAGAAACAGAGCCCCAGGGGCCTGGGTGGGCACGGGAGTGATCTGCAGAGGGTGGGGGCTTTGAGCTTGGCGGGTAGAGGGCCCGGGGCAGGCGGGCGAGCTACAGCGGGGAAGCATGCTGTCCTGCCGAGAGGGCATGCCTGGAACCTGTCACCCGCAGAACTCCATGCCCAGCTGGCACACTGCAGGTCAGGGGCTCCTGGGTGGGAGGCCAGGATGCTGGTGCTTGGCCAGGAAGGGAGCAGAGGAGTGGGGAGCCGGGATTAGGGCAGCCAAGGTGCCCACCCCGAGCCTGGGGGGCTCAGGGCCTCTCGGTATGTTCATGGAGGTGCTCCGGGGTTGACTGGACGGGGAGGCAGGCAGAGCATGTATAGACGGGGCCACCCATGGCTCTCACCCCAGGAGGTGATCTGGGAGGCATCTCCATGCTTCCTTGGAGGCATCAGTGGGCATGGGCCTCTCGTGGGCATCCTCAAGGTTAGTATTTCAGGGTACACTCTGGAGTGTTTGGGAGGCTGCAGGGCCTGGGAGAGAGCTACAGATGGGCAGAAAAGCTTCAAGGACCCCTTACAGACAGACCGGGTGGGGCATTCTCTCTAGACCAGTGGTCGGCAAACTGCGGCTCTCGAGCCACATGCGGCTTTTTGGCCCCTTGAGTGTGGCTCTTCCACAAAATACCACGTGCGGGGGTGCACGTACAGTGCGATTGATACTTCATGGCCCATGCGCAGAAGTTGGCTTTTGGCTCTCAAAAGAAATCTCAATCGTTGTACTGCTGATATTTGGTTCTGTTGACTAATGAGTTTGCCGACCACTGCTCTAGACTGTAGGCCAGGAGTCCTCCGATGCTTGGAGGCTGTCTGGCTCAACTGGGAGCCCTGGGTTACTTGGAGTGGACTCAGAGGCAGCCATCTTCCCAATCCAGGTTTCAGGGGGCCCCAGCAAACTCACAGCCATGACCCCAGCCTCCAGGAGTGTGAGGGAATATGGCTGGCTCAGCCCTCAGCATCCCGTGAAGCCCGTGGCCAGCGGGTGAGCTCAGGGGAGAGCCCCCTGCACCCTGGTTCCTCTGGTCATGCTGACTGTTGTCTCGGGGCTGGGGGTCCGCCATCCTGAGCTCGCATGCTCCCTGTCTCCTGGCAGGATTCTCAGTGAGGGCACTCAGCACCTCTCTGATCCGTTTTCCCGACAGCAGGTGGGCCTGCAGTCACTGGGTCTGTATCCTTTATCTGGCTCCATGGATGATGGGCCAGGCTGCAGACATTCCTGGAAATTCCGTCTTAAGCTCCTGATGTATAACTTTCAGGGCCAGTCTGTAGCCCCCACTCTGTCTTATTTCAGGCCCCATGGGCGGTCAAGCCCCCCAGCCAGAGACCATGGGGACACTCATAGGGACCAAGTGAAGGAGGACGCCCCCTCGGGAGCCAAGGAGTGGGGGGAGATGCTGGGGGTCTGGCCCTGGTGGGGGCAGAGGTCAAGGCAGCCAGCTCTCTGTGGATGGCAGCAGGCCCTGCTTCGGGTTCTGTGGTGGCACAGGGACCTGTTCTTGTCGGCGCTTCCTTGGCCTCAGGGTGCCCTTGTTCGACGTGGATGTTCTGGAGCCTGTTTTTGCCGTGGGCGTAGGCCGGTTCGTGAAGCTCTGAGGTCGGCTGTGAGCGCCAGCTGGGTTCCCACGGAGCCATGGGGAATGGGCCGGCAGGCCCGGGGCCGTTCCTGGTTGGCTGATAAATTATTCAGGCAGTTCTCAGAACCGACTCTAACCCACTGCTGTCCAGAGGGGCCTGTGTTTTTCCACTCTTCCTTGTGCGTCATGAAAATGGCACTCGGCCGTCCAGAGGTGGCCCCCTCATTGCTACGCTGGTTTGAAGGAGGGGACCCCCAGCTTCATGGTCATGAATAGTAATTCAGAGCTGCTGGTTGCTCAGTGGTTAGAGCATCAGCCGGCAGACTGAAGGGTCACGGGTTCGATTCCGGTCAAAGGCACATATCTCAGTTGCAGGTTCAATCACTGGCCCTGGTCAGGGGGCGTGTGGGAGGCAGCCAATCAATGTGTCTCACATTGATGTTTCTCTGTCTCTTCCCCTCCCTTTCACTCTTTCTTTTTAAAAAAAAAATATATTTTTTATTGATTTTTTACAGAGAGGAAGGGAGAGAGATAGAGAGCTAGAAACGTCGATGAGAGAGAAACATCGACCACTTGCCTCTTGCACACCCCCTACCGGGGATGTGCCCACAACCAGTATATGCCCTTGACCGCAATCGAACCTGGGACCTTTCAGTCCGCAGACCGACGCTCTACCACTGAGCCAAACCGGTTTCGGCCCTTTCACTTTTTCTAAAAATCAATTGGAAAATATCCTCAGCTGAGGATTAAAAACAACAAACCAAACCAAACAAATCACACAGCAAATCCCGAAGTGGGTGTACACTGTGGTGGGCGGCAGGGTGAGCACGTGGCCTTCTCCCCAGACACTGCCACTGTGCACGTGGACACCAGCCACGGCTCTCATCACGGGGCTCCCAGCCCGCACCGAAAGTCTGTGAGTCAGGAGGACACACCGCCCTCTCTCCGCTGCTCTCCTTGCCCGTCAGACAGGGACAGTGGTACTTCAGCTCGGAGGACGGGACAAGAACCTTTATGCAGAGGGCTTAGTTTCCGTCTCCACGTGTGCACTCCAAATATGGTCGCTGTGATGTGAACCAACGGCGGGTTACGTTCAGGAGACACTTTGGCTGGCAGGCGGTGGGACTGGGAGGAATTGCCATGAGAGCTGCACCCTGAGGGATGGGGAAAGTTGGGATTTTAGGGGTGGACGTGGGGAATGGCTGGTTTGGAAGCATGAGCAGTGTGCTGGGTGAGGAGGGAGGCTGGGTGTGGTCGGCCTGAGGGCCTGGGGGTAGTGTCTGAAGCTTTGGGGGCCATGAAGAACCCGTGGAATGTGAACACTAGCCTCAGGGTGAAGGGGTTCGGGGAGCAGCAACTGATAGCAGGCAGGAAATGGTGTCATAGATATAGGTATATGATGCTAGATAGATGATAGGTATATGTCTGTTATATATCTATCTGTGTATCTGTTCAGCCAGTTTTCAGAACTGAATCTAACAGATACACAGATAGATACATAGATAGATAGGGTGGCAGGTAGATAGACAAAATATATTGGTAGGTAGGTCGACAGGTAGGGTGGGTAGATAAATATGTGGATTCATAGGTGGGTAGGAGATGGATAATTGGATGGGTGGATGTATAGATAGGTAGGTATCTAGGTAGGTAGGTAGGTAGGCAGGCAGGTAGAGTGAGGAACGGCAGGGCCCAGGCGGGAGGACCAAGGGAGAAGTCTTAAGTTAAGTAACACCATCTCATGGGCAGGGTGGACACCTTTACCCCATGGCTGTGTTTTCTGCACCACAGGCCATTCGCAAAAGATCACATTATTTGGTCCTTCAGCATCTTCATCTTCACTGTCCAGGGCCTGGGGAGTCTTTTGTGATGTAAGAGCTTTGAGGGTCCCGGCCACATGGGCAGGCAGGACTCATGCCCAGGGGTCTGGCTCCGAGTCCGGGGCCTCCATTCTAAGGGGGGCCCCAGGAGGAGGCAGGAGGCCCGCTCACCACTGGAACCCCACTTGGGGAATGCTTGTTGCAGATCCAAGACATCGTGAGGAGGCGGCAGCTGCTGACCATCTTCCGGGAAGGCAAGGACGGCCAGCAGGACGTGGACGTGGCCATCCTGCAGGCCTTGCTGAAAGGTGAGGGGCCGGCACGGTGGGGGCCATGGGGAGAAGCTAGAACGAGGGTGTTCGGGCCCTGAGTTCTGGTCGGTTGGACACACTGGTCAGAGGATGGCTGGCAGGTGGGTGCCTGTTGCCGATGTTGGGGTACAGGCGAATTCTCAATTTGTCTTTTTAACTGAAATCTGAGTGTGGTCCTTTATCTCTTTGTGGCCATGCCGGTTTCTGATAAAACCTCAGGGTAAAAAGAAAGAAGCTTGGAATCCCCACTCCTGACTCCCCACACTTGGTTCCATGCTTGAACTCCCTGCCCCCCTCCCCTCCTCCTCAGCAGAGTCAACACGTGGGTGGGGGTGGGGAGTCCTCTGACCACAGAGCCCTGGGCAGTCTGCTTGGTCTGGCCTCTGCCCTCTGGCCACGCTTCCCAGGCCCACACTTCCCTCTTCTCCCTCTGCTGGGGAAGTGAGTCCCTCCCTGTCTTCCCTGTCCTCCGGCTCCACGTGGCTGTGCTGGGAACACTCCCCACGCAGATGCTGACGCAGAAGCTTCCACGAGACAGTGTCAGACGTGACCTCTTTTCTGTATGTCCACTCCGTGTCCCTCCGTGACAGAAGGACTAAATGTTGTCCATAAAACCTCACCTAGCCAACGTGATGGTTAACCTTAGACTGGAGACTCCGGTGTAAAGTAAGGTGACCAGATGTCTGCTTTTGGCGGGACAGTCCCGATTTTTAACAATTTGTCCTGTGTCCCGCGGCATTTTAATTTTTTTTAAAAAAAATTGGGACTTTTTTATTATTTTATTTTTATTTATTTATTTATTTTAAATTATGCATTGCTTTTCTGACGTTCACATTGAACTGGATGTCCTATATTTCTTTTTCCTTTTCTTTTTTTTAAAAAAATATGTTTTACTGATTTTCCATAAAGAGGAAGGGAGAAGGATAGAGCTAGAAATGTCGATAAGAGAGAAACATCGACTAGCTGCCTCCTGCACACCCCCTACCGGGGATGTGTCCGCAATCAATATGCATGCCCTTGACCGTAATCGAACTGGGACCCTTCAGTCCGCAGACCGATGCTCTATCCACTGAGCCAAACTGGTTTCAGCAAAATCAGGACTTTTTTTAAAATGCCACAGGATGTGGGACAAATTGTTAACAATCGGGACTGTCCTGCCAAAAGCAGGACATCTGGTCACCTTAATAAAGGCCTCCGTCCAAGGAGATTCTTGCTGGAACAGAGAAGAACCGGAGTGAGCAGGTCCAACAGAACCAGAGCGAGCGCTCCGTCCTGACAGCAGCAGACTAGCGTGTGGGGCTGGGATAAGGAGGTGTGGCTCACTGCCTGCCTGTCTGGTGGGGGCGGGTCTGAGGGTGTCCCAGCACAGACGGGGCGGGGAAGCATCTGTTCCCTGCCTTCTCTTACGGGGCCAAAGGTCCAAGAGAGGGACACCGGGCAGCTCATTCCTGGGGACATCCCAGGCTGCTGTGGCCTTCAAAGGCCAAGACAAGGGAGGGGGGCATTGAGTCTAACCATCGGGGCCCAGCTGGGAGAGAAAGGACCCTATACCATGTTGCCACAGGTGTCATGGCTCAAGATGGACCCCAGGGCCCTGGCTGGTTTTGCTCAGTGGATAGCCGGTCCCGGCCTGCAGACTGAAGGGTTTCGGGTTTGATTCTGGTCAGGGCACATCCCCAGGTTTCAGGTTCCATCCCCAGTAGGAGGCATGCAGGAGGCAGCAGATCTATGATTGTCTCTCATCATTGATGTTTCTATCTCTCCCTCTCACTTCCTCTCTGGAAAAAAGAAAAAAGATGGACCCTAGGGACGTGGGGCACCAAGTCCAGCAGCCCGTGACGATGTTCAGAGTCAGCAAAGCTAGCGCTGTGGGCATGGGCCCCTCTTGCAGGTGCTGAGTGGGAGGGGCGTGAGCAAGCCTCAGGGCATTGGAATGTCCCGTCTTGATCGTGGTGGTGGCCATGCAGGTGTCCATAGAGTAAAAAGCCGTCGAGCTGTACCTTTTAGGATTTGCACACTATAGAATTCTGTTAACCTCGATGAAAAGCTTTAGCAAGGAGATGTTGGCATAGCTCCACGTTGTCACAGGTGTCAGAGCTCAGCTAGCTCCTCTTGAGGCTGAGTGTTACTCTGTCAGGAGCGGCATTTGCTGGGCATTGTGGTTGCCTCCAGTTTGGGGCTATTATGAACACGCCCATCTGTTTTCATTTCTCTCGGGTCCACGTCTAGGAGTGGAATGATGGGTTCTTCAGGGTGAGTGTATATTTAACTTTTTAAGAAACTGTCAAACCGTTTTCAAAAAAAAAAATGGCAGTTTACCTCTCTGCAGCCTTGACAACGTGTGGTATCTATTGTCCGTCCGAAGCTGCAGCCGCCCTGGCGGGTGCGAGGCAACCTCTCCCGGTGGTCCCCTGATGACTGACATCGCGAGCATTGGCCCCTGGGCTTGTTGGCCACGTGGGTAGCATCTTGTTCATGTTCACTTGGATGGTTGTCTTTTCATTTTGGGGTTGTAAAAGCTTTGGTAGATTCTAATACAAATCCTTTGTCAGATGTAGGTGCTGGGATATTTTCTCTTGGCTCCTGGTCTGCTTTTGTATTTCCTCCAGGGTGTCTCTGAAGAGCAGAAGGCTTAAGCGTTAAGGCATTTTAATTTACCAACTTGTTCCTTTCATGCTCGTGTTCTTTGCACCCAGAGAAACCTTCACCAGTCCCCTTGGTTGCAAATGCTTCTTTCTATCCATCATGGCAACTCAAGGGCACGGTTCTTAGGCTTACGTCTGTGACCCACCTGAGTTAACTTTGTGTGTGGTGTGAGGTAAGGGTCAGAGTCCTTTTTTTTTGCTTCCCCAGACAACAACCTGCGTTTGAAAATGTTAGACCTGGAAAGAGAGAACGTAAACCAGTTGGGCAAAATTCTTGCATGACCTGGGTGAGGTGGTGGTTTTGGAATCAAGACTTGAAAAGGAGCCGAAACGGGTTTGGCTCAGTGGATAGAGCGTTGACCTGCGGATTGAAAGGTCCCAGGTTTGATTTTGGTCAAGGGCATGTACCTTGGTTGCGGGCACATCCCCAAGAGGCAGCTGGTCGATGTTTCTCTCTCATCAATGTTTCTAACCCTCTATCCCTTTCCCTTCCTCTCTGTAAAAAAAAAATCAATAAAATATATTTAAAAAAAAAAAAAAAAAAGACTGAAAAGGAATGGGACAGCTCTGTGGCGGTGACATTTTAATGTGAACGTAGAAGGGCCCACCTTTTGGAGACTGGAGACTGTATGTTCCTTCAACTTAGGGCTTGACCAGGAGGTGGGCTGGGCAGGGGAGCTGGGGGGAGCCAGATGGCGACCAAAACCCAAGATTCCCTGGTTCGAACAGTGGAAGGAAAAGCTTGTATAAAGGTGTGTGTGTTGTGGGGTGGGGGGAAGACTGCAACAGAGCCCTGCACTCGTTGAATTAAAATCAACGAGTGCTGAGGCTGGTGCCCAGCCCGGCCTCTCTGGCTTTGTTAGAGGGCAGGGGTGCTGACAGACAGCGGCTTTGAGGTCCAGCTTGGAGCCTGGGATGCTGGGTTTCTCACCTGCAGCCTCTCGGAGCCACGACCACTTTGGCCACGAGAACTGGGACCACCAGCTGAAGCTGGCAGTGGCATGGAACCGCGTGGACATTGCCCGGAGCGAGATCTTCACGGATGAGCGGCAGTGGAAGGTATGGCCTCTCGGGGCTGCCCTGGGGGTGGGCGGAGGGGGTGTCACGGTCCCACAGGAATCATGCCGATCTGTCTAGATCCAGCCCTTCTCTTGGTGGAGGGTGGCCCAGCCAAGTGTCTCCTCCCTAAACTGGAGACCACAGTTGTCCCCACCCAAGGGGGTTGAAGCCTGGGTTACGGGATGGTGGTGGGGGGGCGATGACCAGATGCAGCCCCCCCCCCCCCACGTCGCTCTCTCTCAGCCTTCAGAGCTGCATCCCATGATGACGGCCGCCCTCATCTCCAACAAGCCCGACTTCGTGAAGCTCTTCCTGGAGAACGGGCTGCGGCTGAAGGAGTTTGTCACGTGGGACACGCTGCTCTACCTGTACAAGAACCTGGACCCCTCCTGCCTGTTCCACTGCAAGCTGCAGAAGGTGCTGGCCGAGGAGCCGGAGCGCGTGGCCTGCGCGCCTGCCCTGCCCGCCGTGCAGATGCACCACGTGGCGCAGGTGCTGCGGGAGCTCCTGGGCGACTCCACGCAGCCGCTGTACCCCAGGCCCCGCTCCAGCGACCGGCCGAGGCTCCTGCTGCCCGTGCCCCACATCAAGCTCAACGTGCGTGCTGGTAACGTGGCCCCCGCTCCGCGTGGCCTGCAGGCCGGGCCACGGCTGGGTCCTTAGCGCTTTGTGAGAAAATATTTGGGTTACGTTTTTATTAGAAGAGAAATACCCTTCCCGCCCTCCTCTCTGCTCCATGACAAAGGACAACAGACTGGGGCTTACACAGCAAAAGTAAGGCCTTTCTTCTGCTTGTGCCCATCGGGAGAGAGTGCTCTGTGCCGCTTCCTCTTCTTCTTCTTTTCCTTTGTTTTTAAATGTTTTTAAAAATATGTATGTTTTTATTAATTTCAGAGAGGAAGGGAGAGGGAGAGAGAGGTAGAAACATCAACCATGAGAGAGAATTATTGATTGGCTGCCTCCTGCAACCCAAGCATGTGACCTTGACCGGAATTGAATCCCGGGACCCTTCAGTCTACAGGCTAATGCTCTGTCCACTGAGCCAAATTGGTTAAGGCTGCTTTTCTCTTCTCCTTCTCCTCCTCCTCCTCCTCCTCCTTCTTCTTCTTCTTCAAAATTTTTTTTTATTGATTAAGGTATTACATGTGTGTCCTCATCCCTACATTGCTTCCTCTTCTTATAAAGACTCTAATCCTGTTGGTTCAGGGCCCCACCCATATGACCTCATTTAATCCTAACTACCCACCGCCTTAGAGACCCTGTCTCCAAATACAGTCACACTGGGAGTTGGGGAGTCAACATATCAATTTGGGGAGGGACATAATTCAGCCCATCACTTACTTTCTGAAAATTTCATAATATTTTTAAAAATATATATTTTATTGATTTTTAACAGAGAGAAAGGGAGAGAGATAGAGAGCTAGAAACGTTGATGAGAGAGAAACATCGACCAGCTGCCTCTTGCACACCCCCTACCGGGAATGTGCCCGCAACCAAGGTATTATACATGCCCTTGACCGGAATCGAACCTGGGACCTTTCAGTCCGCAGACCGATGCTCTACCACTGAGCCAAACCGGCTTCGGCACTTTCTGAAAATTTCAAATGATACAAAAGGTTATGTAAGGAAAATGGTCCCCATTGTGCCCTAGACCCCAAGTCCTGCTCACCGGGTGGGCTCACAAGTCACAATATTCCACCCATGACTGTATGAGGTGCCCTGGCGCTGGTGTATCATCAGGGAGTATTTGTCCGGTCATTAAAACTTTATAAGCTGAGCCTCAGTGCTGTTTTGTCAGTTTCCCTTTGAGAACTTGAACTACTCTTTGAGCTTGAGGGATTATTTTTAATAGATTTTTTTTTTCTGATTGTGAAATGTTTTTTTTTTTTTTTTTTTTTTTTGCTGTTTTGGCTCTCACCTTGATGGCAGGGTTAGGTGTGTTTAGTATGACCCTGGGTTCTCTTGCCAATATTTTCAGGGGTTTGCATTAGAATGTTTAAGGCTTTGATTGTACTTTTATCTCGGGGGCTGTCTTTGCCAGGTTCTGGTACCAGTTCTGTGTCAGTCTTGTAAAACCCGCTGGCAAGCCTTCCTTCTTCCTCTGCTCTGGAACAGTTGATGGGGCTGGAATTCACTGCTTCTTACAAGCTCAGCAGGCTCCGCTGTGAGTCCATCGGGGCCTGGGGCCCTTTTTGGATAGAAGCTCTGATAACGTCTTCATTTTCTATCCTGATGATTTCTCTGTGGTATTGGTGGTGGTTCCTGCAACCTAAAATCATATTGTTTTGTTTGGTTTCTTTCCTGCTAGAAAATGACCCACTTCTTCTGGGTTTTTGCGTGTGATTGTTGTACCAGGCAAGCTCTGCCTGACCCCTGAGAAAGGCATGGCTGTGGTTGCATTACCCGTGTTTGTGGTTCTGCTTTTCTTGATCCCAGTGTTGTGTTTAAGATACTCAGCGGGAAGGTACTTTAGAAAGTCCAAAAGAGAGGCTCACACTTGACCATGTCTGCAATTTAAGAAGATAAGCTATTTTTTTAAAAAATAAAGATGGGCATTTGGGAAACTTCCAGAACCACTTAGAGAAAGTGCCGTTTTGTGTGTGAGACGGAGGATGGGAACTCTGTTTCTGGGAATTGTGTCCAGGCTGGCTGAGTGTGTGTTTACTGACTGACCCGCCGGGAAGCCTCGTGCCTCTCTGCTGCCTGAGTGTGTCTGCCACCCAGTGCCTTCTGTCCTCATAGACCCTCAGGATCTGCCCAGCAGCCTTTTCTGCTTGCTTTCTCTTTCACAAGACACGGTGTGGGTCCCTGAAGAGCTCATAGCTATGGCTCTGGCAACAGACTCTGTGTTAGAATTTTTCTTCATAGACAGGGGCTTTGATGGGGTTGGGTAGGATTGAGGAACCTTGAGCAGCCTGGAGTGTCATAGGATCTACACATGTTGGTGCGGGAACCACTGGTATCCCACCTTCTGGATGCTTTTATGTGTGTCCAGTGATGGGTTTTTAACCCCGGTGTTCATGATGCTGTTGAAAACGCAGGTGACAGGGCTCGTCCCCAGGGGCAGAGGTTGAGAAGACGTGGGCTGCGCTCAGGACCTGCACTCCGCCAGGCCCCCTGGGGAACCTGATGCAGTTGCTCTGATTGTCCACCGCTCACAGGTGCAGGGAGTGAGTCTCCGGTCTCTCTACAAACGCTCATCAGGCCAGGTCGCCTTCACCATGGACCCGGTCCGCGATCTTCTCATTTGGGCCATCATCCAGAACCGCCGGGAGCTGGCAGAAATCATCTGGGCTCAGGTAACCAGATACGTGGCTGTGAGCGAGCCAATGACAGGGCTCCAGCAGGGAGCCTGGCCAGCGAGCCCAGCACTGACAGCAGCAGGTGGGGTGGCCAGAGCCGTGGAGGGAGGGCAAGGGATGCCACAACACCTGAAGGTACTCGGGGTGTCCAGTGTTGAGAACAGAGGGCTTAGCTCTAGGCAAGACAATAATTGTTTAAAAGGTGAGGTACAGCTGAAACCGGATAGCTCAGTGGACAGAGTGTCGGCCTGCGGACTGAAAGGTCCCGGGTTCGATTCCAGTCAAGGGCATGTACGTTGGTTGCGGGCGCATCCCCAGTAGGGGTGTGCAAGAGTCAGCTGATCGATGATTCTCTCTCATCGATGTTTCTAACTCTCTATCCCGTTCTTTTCCTCTCTGTAAAAATAAATAAATAAAATATATTAAAAAAATAAATAAAATAAAAGGTGAGATACACAGACTCCAGCAGGTCCATGCAGGGAGGAGGCTGGGCCCCATGGGCTCTGGGGGTCAGTGCCTGAGCTGTGGCCATTCTATTCAGAGGCTGCAGGGCAAGCTCTGTCCCAGGAGGGGCTGCGTCTCCCCATTGGCTGTTGGAGATCTCCAGGAGACCATCTGTTACTTGGTTGGGAGCAGGCCTGGCGCCCTGCCTGAGCCTGGCTCCAGCCGATTCTCCTCTTTAAGGGAAAGTAAAATTAGTAAGTTTTTCTCAGAGAGGCCCCTGGTTTTAGTGCTGGCATTTCTGAATTGCTCTCAAAGAGTTAGCTCTCCCCCAGTTGTCACCAGCAGTGTGGCATTGGATGTGGTCCTGGGAGGTTCGTCCTTCCCCTGGGGCAGAGTGGTCAGCACTGGGCCGGGCCTGACTGTGGCCTCAGGTGCCCTGTGGGGCTTGGGGGTGGGGATGATGGAAGGCCAAACGCAGACTCCCAGGCTCTGACACCAGCCCTCATGCTGGGCTGGCGCTGCTCCTGCACCCAGCACCTCCGGGCTGTGGTTTGAGGGCCTCCTGAGGTTTTCTCAGTCCCCCTCTGGGCCTGGGCTGGCGGTGCCACACAGGCAGGGTGCCCTGAGCCTGGACGGAGACCTGCAGGGCCTGGTCCTGTTTCTCTCCATTGGTGCTCTCTGACCCTCAGCCCCACATCTGGGTTGACCAGATGCCCCGGGGAGCTGGGCCTCCTGCCAGCAGTGCTGTGCTGGTGCCCTCTGTCCAGCTTGCGTTTGGGAGGGCAGGCGAGCTGCCTGGGAAGCAGCCCACTTCCATGGACCCGTGCAGAAGGCCGGGCCTCAGAAATGGTATCTGTGTTGTTGTGGGAGACCCAAATGGTCTGTAAAGACAGGGGCCACGGCAAGCAACGCCCAGGGCCTCCTGCTCTCCCAGGGTCTCTGCCTTCATCACCCCGGGCAGAGGGTCTGTGGACCCCGCGGGCCCTGACGGTAGCTCCCCTGGCCCAGAGCCAGGACTGCATCGCCGCGGCCTTGGCCTGCAGCAAGATCCTCAAGGAGCTCTCCAAGGAGGAGGAGGACACGGACAGCTCCGAGGAGATGCTGGCGCTCGCCGACCAGTACGAGCACAGAGCCATCGGTGAGTCGACGGGCTGGGCCTCCCGCCCGCCCAGCACCCTGAGTCGCCCTGGGGTCCTCGTCCCGGATCCCAGCCCCTCGGCGTCCCTCTGAGGTCCTCCTTGCCCAGATGTCAGTTCCACTCCTGTCCCATCTGTGCCGTCTGGAGGGGCCCTGGGTGGGGACCCTGCTGCTGTGACAGGGCCCTGCTCTCCGCAGGCGTCTTCACTGAGTGCTACCGGAAGGACGAGGAGAGAGCGCAGAAGCTGCTCACCCGGGTGTCCGAGGCCTGGGGCAAGACCACCTGCCTGCAGCTGGCCCTGGAGGCCAAGGACATGAAGTTCGTGTCCCACGGGGGCATCCAGGTGACCGCAGGCGGGCTGCTTCCGGGAATAGCCGCCTGGTGCTGTCGTGGCGATGCAGCCTCCGCCCAGTAGAGGGCGCACATGTCCACCGGTTTCGGGTCCATTTGGAAGAGGGATGATGCCAGACCTGTGGGTCACCTGCTGCAGAGCCCGGAGGCCCTCCTCCCCCCTATTGATGGGGAAGGAAACTAATGCTAAAGGAGAGGCAGGACGTTAGTCACCTCCACACAGGGCGCTCCTACCTGGACACCCCCCCTCCCCCCCCCCGTGACCCCAGGAGCCAGGGCTGTGGGCATCCCCCACCTGGGGCCTCGGGAGAAGGCGGAGCAGGGAGCCCTCCACACGCTCCGGAGCCTGGAGTTTGGCAGGTGCCTCCAGAACACCAGCACTGCCATGAGCACCGCTTCGTGCTGACACCATGCCCATGGAGCACTGTCATGCCCCGTGCTGTGCTGGGGCCTGGGAAGATGGTGGGGAGGAGTCCTGTCCCCTCTTTTATTCCCCCCAACCCCCCCGCCTCCACACAGTGCTCAGAGGGCCAGCTGTGAGAGCCAGGGAGGAGGGCCCTGAGCCACAAGCCAGGGTGTGGCCCCCTCTCTCCGCCCTCATCTCTGGGAGAGCCCAGCCTGCCCACCGGGAGCCGCTCCTCACTGGCAGGTGGCAGGCTGCCCTGTGCCACTCACTGACTCTCATGGTTGGGAGGGGGCAAAGGGCACTGTGCTGAGCATGTGGACTCCCCCTCAAGGGTGGGCTCCCGCCTCAAGGGTGGGGCCCAGGGAGCCCCAGGGGAGGATGGGGTAAAGGGCCCACTGTCCTGAAGCTGGCCCCTCTGTCCACAGGCCTTCCTGACCAAGGTGTGGTGGGGCCAGCTCAGCGTGGACAACGGGCTCTGGCGGGTGATCCTGTGCATGCTGGCCTTCCCGCTGCTCACCACCAGCCTCGTCTCCTTCAGGTGCCACCCGGCTGAGGGGCTGAGGGGCTGTGGGGCTGTGGGGCTGTGGGGCTGCGGGCATGTGGGGCTGCAGGGCTGCGGGTGATCTCAATGCCCTCACCAGGGACAAGCTGTGTGTATCCTCAGGGCAGTGACTGGATCCTAGATGGTGGGGATGCATCAGGCAGGAGGCAGAGGGAGGGGCCTCACCTGTGCAAAGCTCCAACCTGCCCTGAACACCCACCTGCCCTGAACACCCACCTGCCCTGGACACCCACCTGCCCCGGGCACCCACCTGCCCCGAGCATCCTCCTGACCTGGGAACCCACCTGCCCCGAGCACCCACCTGCCCTGAACACCCACCTGCCCCGAGCACCCTCCTGACCTGGGCACCCACCTGCCCCGGGCACCCACCTGCCCTGAGCACCCACCTGCACTGAGCACCACCTGCTCTGAGTGGCTGAGGATCTGTTAAGGCTCCTCAGATCCAGGCCACGGGCTCAGTTGGGGTCCTTGCTCTCCAGGGCATCTGGTGGGGCTCTGCCGTAGCTGTGTGTGCAGGGCGATAGGGGGGTGCCCGCCCTCCCCTGCCACAGGTGTGAGCACATGCGGGGCGCCCTGAGCACAGGGGCCTGGGTCAGGGGGCTCAGTCCCCAGGCCGCAGGCCCCTCACGGCTGCGCTGTCGCCGCAGGGACCGGAGGCTGCAGGCGGTGCGGGGCCTGGCCCGGGTCCGAGCCTTCTTCAACGCGCCCGTGGTCATCTTCCACCTGAACATCCTGTCCTACTTCACCTTCCTCTGCCTCTTCGCCTACGTGCTCATGGTGGACTTCCAGCCCTCGCCCTCCTGGTGCGAGCGCCTCATCTACCTCTGGCTCTTCTCCCTGGTGTGCGAGGAGCTGCGGCAGGTGCGTCCCGCCCCCCCTCGCCGGCCTTGGGGGAGTCTCCCTGCCCACTGGGCCCCTCCCGCCCGCCACGGTCACTGTCTCCCGCTGCTCACACTGTGTAACCGTCCCACCTGTCGGGACCTGGGCAATGGAAGGAGGTGCGGGCCCCCTGTCTGCCAGCCTCCCCCTGCCCTCCTCCCCTCAGGCCTCCTGCAGCCAGGAGGGGCCAGGCTCACAGGGGCCGCCCACAGCCCAGGGCATTCCCTTCTCCTCTAGTCAGCCCGGTGGTCCATGAGGGACCTGGTTGTTCCCAGGGGGCCCCCTGCCCCACCCTGCAGCTGCCTGGGTCTGGGACCTGGTACCCAGAGGAGGGTGTGGGGACCCCCGCCAGGCTCTCATAGTCACTCCAGGGTCTCCCCCTCCTCGTGGAGCTGCAGGGACCTGGCTCCTGCCTGTGGAGAGGGCTTCCCCAACACTCATTTGCATACGGTGCATTTGCATACTGTACATTTGCATATGGGGCGGGGCTGAGGCCATGTACCTGGAGGTGGGTCTCAGTGGCACCTTCTGCCCAGGCTCCTCCCGCTGTTCCTGACTCACGGTGGGGGGGACGGTGGGAATCCGTCCCCTCCCCTCCGCAGTAGCCTCACTCTCCAGGAGGGGGCGAGCATTGTACTTGGGGTAAGATAAGAGCCAGGGCAGCCAGGCCCTGTAATGGTCCTCTCACAGCTCCTCTACGACCCTGACGAGTGTGGGCTGGTGAAGATGGCGCTCCTGTACTTCAGCGACTTCTGGAACAAGCTGGACATCGCCGCCATCCTGCTCTTCGTCGCGGGCCTGACCTGCCGGTGAGCGGCCTCTCCCCTGGGCGCCTGCCCCAGCGGTGGCCTCGAGGCTGGACCAGAGCCGGCCACTCTCAGGGACTTGGCTGCCTCTGAATGGGTCTGTCTGTCCAGTGGGCGACCCTGTCCCCCCCCCCCCCCGGGGATGGCTGCCACATGCACGGTCCCCTTTCTCCATGAAGCTGAGGGCCCCCTCCAGCCTCCTGTCCCAGGATGCCTGCACAGCTGGCTACCTGCCCGAGGCTGGGCTTCTAGATCTTTCTGGAGAATAAGCGCTGCACCCCACTGGAGACTCTGTCCCCTGAGCTCACACCCAGTTTTTAGAACTTCAGGGCCCAGGAATCGCTAGAGCCCTTTGCTCCAGGGCCCACACGTGGGCATGGGCATGGGCATGGGCAGGCGAGCGGGTGGCTGGGGACAGGCTGTGGGAGCAGCAAACTGAGGGCCCTGACTCTGCCCTGGGCCAGGCTGATCCCAGGATTGCTGTACCCCGGGCGCATTGTCCTCTCTCTGGACTTCATCATGTTCTGCCTCCGGCTGATGCACATATTCACCATCAGCAAGACGCTGGGGCCCAAGATAATCATCGTGAAGCGGATGGTAAGGAGACGAGGGGCCTGATGGCAGCTGCAAACGAGGCGCACCGGGGCTTAACGCATACACACCCCTGCTTGGCCCTGGGTGCTCACCTCCTGGCACACCTGTCTCAGGGCTTTTCCTGTATACCACCTCTTCCAGGCAGCCCTCCCTGATTGCCACAGCGCATTCCTGATCCCTGTCACAGCTCCTGTTGATCCCCTCTGTGGGTCACAGTCACATCCAACCCCCCCTACACATTGGGGTGTGCTCAGGACCCCACTGGGACGTGGCCGCAGTCCCCCAGGGCTGTGTCCCCGGAGCACCTGCAGCGTGGGTGTCGGTACTTCTCCCTCCGCTGTGGGGTTCACAGCCAGGCAGGGAGGGTGGGGTGGGGTCCACTCGTGGTCAGGGAGAATGAGGCGTGCGTGGGGCTGCAGCCGGGGCCGCCTTGTCTCTGCAGATGAAGGACGTCTTCTTCTTCCTCTTCCTGCTGGCCGTGTGGGTTGTGTCCTTCGGGGTGGCCAAGCAGGCCATCCTCATCCACAACGAGAGCCGGGTGGACTGGATCTTCCGGGGGGTGGTGTACCAGTCGTACCTCACCATCTTCGGGCAGATCCCGGCCTACATCGACGGTAAGACAGGCCCTGACCGCGGTGGGAGAGGAACCCCCCCAGGGGTCCTGGGAGCTCCCGGGGTGAGGAGAGGAGGGTGGGCATTCCCCACGTGCCGAATACTGCTCCTGGGGGGGAGTTCCTGGGGTCCCCCTGGGAAAGAAACGGCAGGTGCACACCTTGTCCAGCTGAGCGAGCGGGGAAGGCATCAGCGGGGTGGGGACGGGTGCTGAGCTGCACCTCAAAGCTTCGGCTGAGATCCTGGTGCATCGAGGGTGTGGCCTGGGGCACTGGGCATCCGTGACACCCCCTCCCCAGCGTTAGTGTCACCCTATTCCTTCTCCCCCCCACCCCCATTCAGAAATAACTTTCTCCTTAGATGGAAAGAACGCTTTGTGTATACGGGATTTTGCCTTTACTTGCTAACTTTAGAATCTAAAATTTAGGATCTAATTTTACATTTGCAGATATCCACTCACATTTAGAATCTGATTTAACAAGTGCATCACCCCAAAAGACACCCATACAGATTAGCAGTCACTCCCCGTCCCCTCCTCTGTTCAGCCATAGGAAAGCTCCAATCTACCTTTCATCTCTATAGATGTCTTTTGTGGACACTGCCTATAGATTGGAGGACGCAACATGTAGTCTTTTGTGTCTTGCATAATGTTTTCAAGATTCGTTCGTATCTGCCTAATCGGTTTGGTTCAGTGGCTAGAGCGTCGGCCTGCGGACTGAAAGGTCCCAGGTTCAATTCTGGTCAAAGGCATGTACCTGGGTTGTGGGCACATCCCCAGTAGGAGGCGTGCAGGAGGCAGCTGATCGATGTTTCTCTCTCATCGATATTTCTTTTTTTCTTTTTTTAAATATATTTTATTGATTTTTGTACAGAGAGGAAGGGAGAGAGATAGAGAGTTAGAAACATCGATGAGAGAGAGTCATCGATCAGCTGCCTCCTGCACACCCCTTACTGGGGATATGCCCGCAACCAAGGTACATGCCCTTGACCGGAATCGAACCCGGGTCCCTTCAGTCCCCTGGCTGACGCTCTATCCATTGAGCCAAACCGGTTTCGGCATCTGATCGATATTTCTAACTCTATCTCTCTCCATCCTCTGTGTAAAAAAATCAATAAAATATATTTTTAAAAAAAGATTCGTAGCCTGTATTAGCATTTTACTTCTTCTTTGTGGCTAAATAATATCCCATTGTGGCAAGGTATCTCACTCCTTTTTTTGTTTCTTCCTAAGAGGGTGAGCATTGGAGTTGTTTGCACTGTTTGGCTGCTATGAACACTGTAGCTGTGAACAGTTACTTAGAGCTTTTGTGTTGAAATTTTTTAACTTCTCCTGGATATATTCCTATCAGCAAAACTGCTGGGTTAATGGTAGCCCATGAGAAACTGCAAACTGTGTTCCTTAGCGCCTGCTCCGTTTTTATCCCCCTGACCGTGCTCGGGTTCCAGTTTCTCCATCTCCTCACCAACACCTGGTCCTGGCCGGCTTTCTTACCCCGGCAGGTCCGGTGGATGTGGAGTGTGTCTCGCTGTGGTTTTCGTTTGCTTTTCCCTGATGCGATGAAGTTGAGCACCTCTCCATGTACTGACGGAGCCGTTTCTGTGTCTTCCTTGGAGTAATAACTATCCCTAACCTTTGCCCATTTTCTAAGTGGGTTGTTATTAAGGTGTTAAGAGTTCTTTACATATGGATACCATCCCATTCCATGGATCTGTCTGTCTGTCCTTGTGTCAGTACAACGCTTTCTCAGTTACTATAGCTCTACATTAAGTTTAAAAGTCAGGAAGCTTGAGTCTGTCCTTCACCTTGGTTCTTTCTCAAGGTTGTTTTGGCCTCTGGGTCCTTTGGATCCATATGAATTTTTGGATCAACTGATTAATTAAAAAAAAAAAAGATAAAAAGGCATCTAGGATTTTGATTGTGAACATGGGAGGTCTTTCCACTCACTTAGATCTATCATTTCTTTCAATGCCATTTTGTAGTTTTCATTGTATAAGTCGTTCTACTTTTATTAAATTTGTTCCTAATTGTTTTATTTTTTTTCATACTGTTGTAAATGGAATGGTCCTATTAAGTTTGTTTTGTTTGTTGCTACTGTATAGAAACATACTACATTTTGTATCTGGAAGTCTTTTTTTTTTTTTTAAATACATTTTATTGATGTTTTACAGAGAGGAAGGGAGAGGGATGGAGAGTTAGAAACATCATGAAACAGAAACATCGATCAGCTGCCTCTTGCACACCCCCCATTGGGGATGTGCCCACAACCAAGGTACATGCCCTTGACTGGAATTGAACCTGGGACCTTTCAGTCTGCAGGCCGACGCTCTATCCACTGAGCCAAACCGGTTAGGGCTGTACTGGAAGTCTTGCCAAACTTCTTTATTAGATCAAGTTGATTTTTTAATGGGTTGCATGGGATTTGCTCTATAAAAGATCATGTCATCTGCAAGTAGAGATACTTTTACTCGTTCCTTTCCAATCTGGATGCCTTTTATTTCTTTCTTTCTTTCTTTCTTTCTTTCTTTTTTTTTTTTTTTTGCCTACTTACCCTGCTGGCACAATGCTGAGGATAAGTATTGAGAGCACATCTCTTTATCTTGTCCTGGATCTTAGGGGGTGGGAAGCTTTTAGTCCTTCACTGTTAAGTACGATGCGGTGAGTTTCCTGGAAATGTCCGTTATCTGGTTGAAGAAGTTCCCTTCTATTCCTGATTTCTTGAGTGTTTTTATTAAGAAAGGCTGTTAGATTTTGTCAAATGCCCTTTCCGCATCTCTTGAAATGTTATTATATTCATTGATTTTCAGATGTTCAACCAGCTCTAGGTTCCTGGGATACATCTCACTGCATCACGGTGTATATCCCCCTTACAGGCTGCTGGGCTCAGTGTCCTAGCATGTTGTGAGGGCTTTTGCATCTTATTCCCAAAGGGAATTGGTCTGTAGTTTTCTTGTCATGTTTTGTCTTCTTTTGGTATCTGGGGATGCTGGCTTCATAGAGTGACTTAGGAGGTACTCCCTCCTTTCTTATATTTTGGAAAAGTTTGTGGAAGATTTACCTTAATTCTTCTTTATACACTTGGTAGACTTTACCAGTGAAGCCATCTGGGCCTGAATATGTGTATGTGTTAAGTTTTAAAATTATGAATTCAATCTTGTTACTTGTTGCAGGTCTATTTGTATTTTCTATTTCTTCTTCAGTTTGGTAGTTTATGTCTTTCTAGGAATAGGTCCATTTTTCTAAGTGATCTGATGTGTTAGCATGCAATTTTTTATAGCATGTCTTTATGGTTCTTTTTATTTTTGTAACGTTGGCAGTGCTGTCCTCTTTTCATTTATGATTTTAGTAATCTGAGCCACTTTTTTTTCCTCCCCTGATGCAGTGTAGAAAGAAGGTTGTGATTTTGTT
This sequence comes from Pipistrellus nathusii, assembly GCA_963693515.1. Lineage (NCBI taxonomy): Eukaryota > Metazoa > Chordata > Mammalia > Chiroptera > Vespertilionidae > Pipistrellus > Pipistrellus nathusii. The sequence continues at coordinate 189,581,377 of OY882859.1, read as the reverse complement.
GCTCATTTTCAAGAACCGGATTTTGGTTTTGTTCATTTTGTTTTTAAAAAATACTTTATTTTAATTATTTGCATTCTGGCCTTTATTACTTTCTTCTGCTTGCTTTGGATTTAGTTTGCTTTTCTCTTTTTAGTTCACTGAAGTGGAAGGTTATGTTATTAATTTGAGCTCTTCTTTTTAATATAGACTGAGTGGCCAGATTATTATGATCTCTGAATGAATAATAATCTGGCTACTCAGTGTATATTCTATATAATGAAAGGCTAATATGCAAATTGTCCCCTTGACCAGGAGTTCGACCAGGAGGCAGGCCGGCCAACCACCCATGTCCCCTCCCCCTGGCCAGGCTGGCCGGACCCCACCCATGCACAAATTCACTCACCAGGCCTCTAACACACACACACACACACACACACACACACACACACACACACACACACGCTGAGTGGCCACGTTATTATGTATTCAGAGATAATAATAATCTGGCCACCTATGATAGTGAGTTTCTAGCTCAGAAAATTAGTAACACTTTCAAAAATATATTTGATTACAAAAACAAAACAAAACAGTGCATAATCATTATTGAAAAAATTTAAAAATTCAAACTTAAGTACAAAGAAAAACGTGGTCCTTAATCCACATCCCAGAGTTAACCACTATTAACACCGTGGTGTGTTTCCCTAGGTATTTTTTCATATACCATTCAAATTTATGCTTTATGATATGCCCCTGCTCTACCATGCCTCCTTCTCTCTTCACTAGTTTTTTTTTTAAATTTATTTATTGATTAAGGTATCACATATTTGTCCTTATCCCCCCATTCCCATCCCAAACCTCTTCCCATGCATGCCCCACCCCTCTGTTGTCCGTGACCACTGGTTAGGCTTGTATGCATGCACACAAGTCCTTTGGTTGATCTCTCCCCCTTACTCCTCCCTCCCTTACCTTCCCTCTGAGGTTTGATAGTCTGATCCATGCTTCCCTGTCTCCGGGTCTGTTCTTGTTCATCAGTTTATGTTGTTCATCATTTCCCCTAGATGCGTGAGATCATGTGCTATTAGAAATACACTTATAAGAACCGAAAATGAGACAAGCAATAATGGTTATGCTGAGAGGCAAATGAATCAGTCTATAGTGAGTTTCTTTCTGGGCCAACAGTTCTTTTGAGACCCAATTTCAACGTCAAACAGTTCCTTATGTGTACATGTCATCAATGACATTTAGCTCTGGATGGTGGACAAATGGTGGTGATGCCTGTTTGACCCTCTCTGGTTGCAGGTTGCCCAGGATCTACACTAGTTGTTAATTTCCTCCTTTTGAATCCTCTCCACTGCACGGGGCTTTCCAGGCTGGGACCCGTGTGTGAGCAGTGACAGCCCTCCCGGAGCCAGCCTGGGACATGCTGGTGGGATGGCTGGTCCTGGGCAGGGTCCCGTGCCAGCCTGCAGAGGAGGCCGGCTCGGGGGGCTTCCGTTGGCAGCCGCACGTCCTGCCCCCAGGGGATGCCTGGGTGCAGGTGGACGCCTCTCTTTGGGGCTGAGCTGCTAGCCGAGGTCACCCAGAGGTGCAGGTGCCCAGGCCTGTGCCTGCATGGCTTTCTTAGTTCTCTGCCCCCTCCCCATACTAGGCGTGGACTTCAGCCTGGACCATTGCAGCCCCAATGGCACTGACCCCTACAAGCCCAAGTGCCCTGAGAGCGACGCCAGCCGGCACCAGCCCATCTTCCCCGAGTGGCTGACGGTCATCCTGCTCTGCCTGTACCTGCTCTTCACGAACATCCTGCTGCTCAACCTGCTCATCGCCATGTTCAAGTGAGTGCTTGGACCTAGGCCCAGCTCGCTGACACCCCCCCCCCACTCCCCGCCATCACCACCATCGGTGCCAGTGGACCCTGAGCTGGGACCCAGGACCCAGACGCTCTGAGGTGCTTTATTCAACCCAGGCTGGACTATGCCCATCACTCTCCCTGCCCACTGTCCCGGGCACTGATGTGTCTCTCCAGGGCACTGCTGCTGGGGACCAGCGGTCTGGTCATTCAGCCTTCCCCTTATCAGCCAGGTTGCTGAGGTTGTCACTTTCTGGTTTGCTGGGACACATCCTGAACATGTGCTAGACTCTGATACAGAGGCCGAAGGGGCTCTGTCCCATAGCAAGGAAAGCAATATATATATATATAATACACATACACACACACACACACACACACACACAATTGATTTCAGAGAGGAAGGGAGAGGGAGAGAGAGATAGAAACATCAATGATGAGAAAGAATCATTGATCGGCTGCCTCCTGCATGCACCCTACTGGGGATCGAGCCCACAACCCAGGCATGTGCCCTGGCCAGAATGGAACCTGGGACCCTTCAGTCCACAGACTGATGCTCTATCCATGGCACCAAACTGACTAGGGCGCAAGTGCTTTTCTGAGCAAACGTGCCTTCCCGTTGCAGATACTGTCGCTTCTGTTTGTTGGATTGAACCGATAGACTCCTTTTATTTTTATTTAAAAAAAATTTTTTTATTGATTTCAGAGAGGAAGAGAGAGAGAGAAACATCAATGATGAGAGAGAATCACTGATTAGCTGCCTCCTGCACACCCCACACTGGGGACCGAGCCTGCAACCCGAAGGGTTGCATGTGCCTTTGACCGGAATCAAACCCGAGACCCCTCAGTTCACAGGCCGACGCTCTATCCACTGAGCCAAACTGCCCAGGGCCCCAATAGATTCCTTTTAGAGTTCAACACCAAGACAGGGTCCATCTCCCACGGTGTCTGCTTTCTTTTATCACCAGCAAGGCGTACACACCACAATCCTGGCATTCTTTCCTTCTCCCCTGCCTCGCAGGCAGCTCGGGATTCTGCATCCGGCTGCTCGGCTGTCTTTTTCTGCCCCCAGAGTCACCCTCTGGGGAGGTGTGTGTCTAGTCCTGGGCTGTCACTGGCCCCCGGGGCAGTGAGATGGGGGGGGTGCCTGTTCCTGCTTCGTTGCACTGCGTCTGGTCATTCTCTGTAACCGGCGTGCCCCTTGCCACCCGCCAGCTACACGTTCCAGCAGGTGCAGGAGCACACGGACCAGATCTGGAAGTTCCAGCGCCATGACCTGATTGAGGAGTACCAGGGCCGGCCCCCGGCCCCGCCCCCCTTCATCCTGCTCAGCCATCTGCATCTCTTCATCAAGAGGGTCATCCTCAAGATCCCCGCCAAGCGGCACAAGCAGCTCAGTGAGCTGCCCTCCGCTCTCCCGGAGCGCTGTCCTCGGGGGTCTCGGGGCCACCTGTGGGCTCGGGGTGGCTCTGGCGATTCCTTCTAGAGTCCTAGAAGCTTGGGAAGAATGCAGCCGGTGCAGAGCAGGAAGCTCCTAGCAGGCCCCTCGGGGGGGGGGGGGGGGGCGTGGCTCAGGGGCAGGATCCCAGGAGGGCCTGGGCGTGGGCCGGGGCCCCTCATGCGTCCTCCCCACGCAGAGAACAAGCTGGAGAAGAACGAGGAGGCCGCGCTCCTGTCCTGGGAGATCTACCTGAAGGAGAACTACCTGCAGAACCAGCAGTACCAGCAGAAGCAGAGGACGGAGCAGAAGATCCAAGACATTAGCAGCAGGTAAGGAGGGGCCATTCGGTTCGGAGACATGCCAGGCACATGGCCCTCCTCAGTGGTCACCTGGGACGGGAACCCTCAGTGATGTGGCCAGAACAACTCTACCAGCACTGGACCTGTGTCCTCCAGCTGACCCACAGCCCTCCCTCTGGGTCTTGGGAAGGCCAGGTGCTGTGGGCGGGGCTGACCCTGAAAGGTGGGGTGGGGTGGGCTGGAGGAGGGGCAGGTGGGCCCGCGGGAGGCCAGCTGGGGGACGGGAGGGTGGACAGTGAGCACGCCTGCACTCGGCTACGCCTCAGCTGCCATGGGGGCTGGGGTAGCCCGACCGACTCTCAGGCCCGCTCAGCACATGCTCAGTTCCTGCTCAGCTCTTCCCACCCCGCTTGCTTCCAGGGTGCCAGGTCCCTGTTGCGGGAGAGGTCTCTCCCTCCCTCTCTCCACCCTGCCCCTCAGCCCTGTGGGCACCAGAGGGCCTGGCTGCCAGGGACCCAGACGTGGAAGAGCTTGGTCTTGTGTGTGTGTCACTGTGGGCCAGGAGGAGGGGGCATGGGGACATGTAGTCATGGCAGCTCCTGGCCTGGCACCGAGGTTCCTGCAGGCCATAGAGAGGGCTTCCTGGGGAGCATGCAACCCCCCACCCCCACAACCCACCTCTCCTAAGAGATAGGCACCAGCCTTTCTCCATCTCTCGGCTCATCTGTGAAATGGCGACAGTGACAGTATCCATCGCCTGGAGTCCCTTCCAGAACATGGGAGCATGTGTGAAGCGTGAGCACTCCCTGGACTAGAGACACGCCAGCACACGCTGGCTGTGTGTGGCTTTCTGTCACCGTTGCGCAGGAGTGATGGTGATGGTGCCCCTACATGGGCGTCTCCTCTTCCTGCGTCAGCCGAGGGATTCCAGGCCCAGAGGCAGCATGGCACCCAGGCTGAGCCTGCCCCTCAGGGCGCTCCTTCGTGACGGGACAGTTCCTGCTTGTCATAGGGGCTGAGTCATAGCCAGCCAATTGCACGTGGTCGCTTTCCCTCCAGCAGCCAGGCTGGCCGGGGACAGGGTGCTGAGCAATCACGTGGCTTTTCGGAAATGAAGCAACACATAGCAAGGGCCCTCAGTGAGGTCATTATCTCCCCTTTCTCTCACCGTGGGCCGCAGCCCAGCTTAGGGTTCAGTGTCACTGAAAGGGTTGCCCATGTTCATGAAGAAGAGACAGGAAGGGAAGACCTCTGGCCATAAACAGCCAGAGTCTGGTGGACTGGGCTGTGGAATTATCTCACCCATACACACAGCCGGACTACGCTGGGTGAGATGCCCACACTGTAGCTAAATAAGACAAAGCCCAAGCAACCGTTCCCCAAATGACAGCACGGCCTTCCTGCAGACCCCGGCAGCTTTGTTGCGTGTGCCTTAGGTTCTGGAGCTCATGGCTTCGGGGAGCAGCTCGGCCACGGGTGCACCTCACACCTGCGTCTCCTGCCAGGATGCTCTGTAGGCAGTGGGAGTGGCAGTGGGAGCCTGGGGCATCCACTGGCTAAGAGGTCTCCCTCCTTGGGCACCAGGCAGTCTATACAGGAACACGTCCTGCAGGCCCTGCTCTGCCACCTCTGGCCCCGACTGGCCTCTGACTGTGCTCTCCAGAGCCCCTGTCTCCCCAGACTCCAGGCCCCATGCCCCTGAGCTCCAACAGCTGCCTCCCAGCCCCAGCCCTCCAGCGTCTGGTACTCAACTGCCCATACCTCGTCCTGGCGCCCGATGCCCACGCCTGCTGCCTGATATAAGAACACCTGGTGCCCCAACACTCAGCTGCCTTGATCCTCGGCCCCTGGGCCCGGCCACGACGACAGGTGGGCCCAGGCCAGGGCATGGAGAGGTCGCAGGATGACCCCAAGCAAAGAGTCATCCTCTGAGCGCCAGGCTTGTAACCGACTCCCTGAAATGTCACGGGAACAGCCCGCCAGCCTGTCCAGGAGAAAACAAGCCCATGCCCCCCCGTGCCCCCCTCCCCCCAAAAAAAGAACATGTACTATAAACATTAAGAGGAAGACACTTGAAATTAAGGCCGACAGAGCCCCGGCTGTGGACTCGGAGGAGGCTGGCCCTGAGCCCCTCACTGCCCAGCCCCAGGCAGGCCCGCCAGGCTCCACTGTGCACTCTTGCAGGGTGGACACCATGGTGGACCTGCTGGAGATGGACCGGCTGAAGGGTTCGGGCTCCATGGAACAGAGACTGGCCTCCCTGGAGAAGCAGGTGGGTTTCGGGCCGGGCCTGTGTTTCTGGGGCACAGATCCCCGGGCCTGGCTGTGGGGCCTGGCACCTGGGAACCACCAAGAGGAGGTGGGGAACGTGGGGCACCTGTTCCTCATGGGAAGAGCGCCTTCTTTTCCCTCTGGAAAACTCTGCCCGAGCCCCCTGGCGGGGCTCCAGCACACAGCACTGCGAGGCACCACGTAGGGGCTGTTCTAAGGCGTAAACTCTCGTCCCCTCCTCTAGCCTCCTCTGGCCTATCTCCCGACCTGGGGGGTGGTGGGGGTCGCCCCAGCCCTGGCTGCCTCAGCGCTCCTGGCAGAGCTCCGCTGGCTTCCTGGCCGCCTGGGGAGCGGCAGCTATAGGGGTGGCCTGGGCAGGCGGGCAGGCGCTGACCGGATGCCGTGTGGGACCCCCTTGCAGGTGGCCCAGACAGCCAGAGCGCTGCACTGGGTCGTGAAGACCCTGCGGGACAGCGGCTTTGGCTCGGACGAGGGCGCCCCCACCCTGGGTGAGTGGGTGGCTGTTCTTCTGAGTCCGGGGACTGTGGGGAGGAGAGGCACCGGGCAGGGCTCCTGTGGGCTTGGAGGAAGAACTGGGGAGGGTGCCCCCCGCCTGTGGGCCAGATGCCCGAGCCGGGCCAGCTTTGCCCACGCTCCTGTGGCTGTCCCCAGCCTCCCAGGCGGCCTCGGAGGGGCAGGACCCGGAGCTGGACGGCAGGCAGAAGACGGAGGACCTGGGCGACACCCACCACATCAACGCCCGGCACCTGCTCTACCCCAACTCTCCCATCGTGCGTTTCCCGGTGCCCAACGAGAAGGTGCCCTGGGAGGTGAGTGCTGTCCTGGCTGCACCCCGTTCCCCCCGGGCTCTGGGGCCGGGTGCTGGGAGGAGCTGTCCGGCCTGAACCCGCTGACGTGGCCGGGCACCCGCTGGGGTGGCCCACGCAGCGTCACAGGGGCTTGCTGGACAGATTCGGTCCCCAACCCTCAGGTCCACACAGCGGGAGGTGGCAGAGCTGGGACATGAGCCTGGGGAGCCCCATGGGCCTCTGATGCACAGAGAGCCGACCGCCCCTCAACTCTGGTCGCCCCACGTGGCCGGGTCCCACTGTCCCCAGGGCATGGCCAGTGCCCCCTTTCACGAGCGCCAGGCGAGCGGGAGCATCTGAGAGAGGGAACGAGAGGGAGGCATGGGTCATGGCATCCACCCCAGCCCGCAGGCTTTGCCCCTGGCCCTCCCGGAACATTCCGGGTTGGTATCTCCATTGCCAGTCGGAATCCTCACCAGCCCTGCCAGTCGGAATCCTCACCTCTCAGGTCCAGCCCAGACCCCGCCCGACCTGGGAAGCCTCCCCTAGACGCCAGTTCTGTCTCCAGCCCTGGGCCTGGGTCCTGGATGGCAAGACTCTCAGGTCCGCCCAGCTCAGAGCTGCTGCGGGCGCCTGGCATGGTCTCAGGTCCCGGGCCGTGCGCGCCTGGAGGAGCAGCCGCTGCCGCAGCCCTCTGGGTGCCTGGGCCTGAGCTTTGGGCGGGGGACGGTCTGAGAGAGCCCTGTTCCGTGCAGACAGAGTTTCTCATCTACGACCCGCCCTTCTACTCGGCCGAGAGGAAGGACAAGGACCTGGTGGACCCCGTGGGAAAGTGAGTGTGCGCTCCTCCTCTCCCCCTCCCTCACACCCAGGGCTGGGGGGCGGGAACCCCCCCAGGGCGAGGGCCTGCTGCCTGCCTGGACCGCTTTGCCCTCCCCAGAGCCTGGGACAGGCTGGGAGGGGCCTCTCAGGTGTGCTCACCCCGAGCCCTGCCCTCCCCCCTCGCCCTCTCTGACCCGGGCCCTGACTGCTCCCCGTCCCCCCCAGCGCCCTGGACCCTCTGGCCGGGATCACCTACAACGCCCTGGACGGGCCCACGGACCGCCGCAGCTTCCACGGCAGCTACGCGGTTCAGGAGGGGCTCCCCCTGTGAGTGCGCACGGGGCCTTGGGGGCGTTCCTGCTGGGCCAGCTTTCCTCTCGGTGAAGGCTGGCGTGTGCCTCCCCGGCTCCTGGGAGGAAGGGCCTCCTGGCTGGGGCTGCGGGGGAAGAAGGGGCCCCGAGGAGGACGACAGGTGGCTGGGCGTGTGGAAACCCCAGGGAGCAGGCAGAGCAGGGCCCTAGGGAGGAGGCAGTGGCGGCCTCTTCGGAATGTTCTGGAAAAGCTGTGCCGGGATCCGGAGGACAGCGGTCAGACCTGGGTGCTGGGCTTCTCTCCTGTTTCAGTGGTAGATTCACACGAACCCACCCAGTGTCCTGCGTTCGTTCTTTCCGAGAGGACCGGGCAGGGTGGAGGAGTCGGCTCTGCCCAGCGGGGACCCTCGGTCTCCGTGTCAGGGTCCTGGGCTCGGGGAGCAGGGACAAGCCACGTGCTGGGGCCAGGTCTCCCCGGCGGGTCCACGCTGGTGACCCCTTCCTGGTCTGTGGCACAGCCTCTGGACGCCCCTGGAGCCTGGCCCGGGACCCCCGCTGCCCCCCCTCACACGTGTGGCTGGCACAATGGGTCAGTCCCGCGCCCTCGGCCACAGGAAGGCCACAATGACACCCGATGCATCTGCAGGGGGGCCAGACTTGGCTCCTCAGGGCACCCTTTTCTTTTCCAACCGACCCCATGGCACCCTGAAGCCCCCGCCTCACCCCTCGGGGTCCCCACGGGCTGGTCCTCCCGGCGGCGGGCTGAGCAGGCCCCTCTCCACCCAGGAACCCCATGGGCCGCACAGGGCTGCGCGGGCGCGGGGCCCTCTGCTGCTTCGGACCCAACCACACGCTGCAGCCCGTGGTCACTCGGTGAGTCCGCCAGGGACGAGGTCACCCACTCGCCCGTGAGGGACTCCCTTCCGGGGCCCTCCCCATGCGCCCGGAGAGCCCCGAGGACAACTCCCTTTGGGTACTTGGTGGCAGCCTCACAGCATGACGCACCTCAAAATCCAGGGCAAGCCCAGGCCCGTTCCCCTTCCCAACAGAGCTCCCCTCACTACCCGTGGGTCCCCTCCCTTAGAGCCTGTGGGAGGAGGGACAGGACAGCGAGGACCCCTGGCCACGGATGAACCAAAAATAGGCAAGATGTGGCCCAGCCGGGTCCCTAAGAAATAGTCTCCCAAGGCTGGCCGTGCAGTCCTCCAGCGGCCACGGGATGGGGAGACACCCTGATGGTGCCGGGCGGGAGCAGGTCCTCAGGGAGGACACAGGGCTGGGCCCTGGGGAGGCTGCGGGTGGGGGCTGCGGTGCTTGGAGGGGGGGGACCTGGCACAGAGCCTGGGAGGACAGGTGTGAGCCAGTCCCTCTGCAGGTGGAGGAGGAACCAGGACGGAGCCATTTGCCGGAGGAGCATCAAGAAAGTGCTGGAGGTGCTAGTGGTGAAGCACGTCCTGGCAGAGCACTGGGCCTTGCCAGGGGTGAGCCACCAACGGCCCCCGTGCCCCTGTCACTCGTCCTCCATCCGTCTGCCCACACACACACAGAACGGCACCCGCCTGCGGCCTCTGCTCGGCAGTCCTGGGCCCTGCCCCTGGTTCCTAATGACAAAGCTGGGGACTGGGTGGTGCTGCAGGTCTTTGGAATTGATTCCAGGGCGCTGGGCAGCTCTCGCCCTGCACCCCAAACCCCGTGGCTCCCACGTGAGGGGGTGTGGCTCTGAGCACTGGGCACGGAAGGGTGTCTGCTGAGCCTGCACTGGTCCCGGAGTCCGAGGCAGAATGGACAAGGCCGTGAGGGGCAGTGATGAACAAGCAGGGTCCCCTAGGTGGGTGGGGGAAGAGAGGGGCCGTGTCCATGGACAGTTGGCCTCGGGAGTGGCTGAGTGGCCGGGAGCCCAGGGGGACCACAGAGGTGAGAGATGGGGTCTGGGGAATGCAAACAAACAATAAAAACACAGCCCTCCCGATGGCGGCCGGGGGTGGAGGTCAGGGCACTGGCGACCTCACGGGGAGCCGAGAGACACCAGAGTCCGGCAGGCACTCCTCCCAGGCTGTGCCTTTGGCCTCACAGCCCTGCTGTGGAGCCGGCTGACGTGGGCAGTGGGCTCTGGGCAATGTCACTCTGGCCCGAGACAGTCAGACTGCCAGGCGCTGTCGGCCTGCGGCTCTGGGGGTCTGGCTGGCGGCCCGTGCCGGGCAGGTGGCCAGCGGAGGTGGGTCCCCGGATGGCCTGTGGACGAGCCTTGCCTCCCTCTCTGCTCAGGGCTCCCGGGAACCCGGAGAGACGCTGCCCCGGAAGCTGAAGCAGGTTCTCCAGAGAGAGTTCTGGCCTTCCTTCGAGAGCCTGCTGCTGCAGGGCACTGAGGTAGGTGGTGCTCTGTGTCCCGGGCCCCGCAGTGCTGGCGGTGAGGCTGCAGGAGGAGCAGGGGATAGGGGACCTGCTCTGGCCCACGTCTCCCCCCGCTCCTGGAGGAAGGAGCTGGGACCAGAGGCCGTGGCTGTGGCTGGGGGCCTCCTCGCCTTCCCTCTCTGTCCCCATTTCTTCTCTAAGTCAATGGGGCCAGGCTGTTGTCAGCCTCTCCTTCCCACTCTCACCCCGGCCCGGAGCACAGCTGGCTCCCAGGGGGCCCTCAGCACCTGTGCCTCCCAGGGCAGAAGGGCTGGGGGTGCTCGCCAAGCCCCATCAAGAACGTGAGACTGAGTCCTCACACGTCAGGCCTATTTGCCTTATTGAATCCTTTTTTTTTTTTTTTTTTTTTTAAATTTCTTAACTATATTTTTATTGATTTCAGAGAGGAAGGGAGAGGGAGAAGGAGAGAGAAACATCAATGATGAGAGAGAATCATTGACCGGCTGCCTCCTTCATGCCTCCTACTGGGGATGGAGCCTGCAACCCATGTGCCCTTGACCAGAATCGAACCTGGGACCCTTTAGTCCACAGGCTGACGCTCTAGCCACTTAGCCAAACCGGCTAGGGCTGAATCCTTTCTTAATTACAAAAGAAACGTGTTTGCCACAGCATCCGAAATGCAGCCCGGTCACCGGTGAACGTCAAAGCCGGCTACCCCTCACACACCCAGGTGCCACGGGGCACAGACCCCTGCTTGCTTCTCAGGCCCCCGGTGGCACCTGGGCGTGTGAGGGTAGAGGTGGCTTCGAGATTCACCGTGCGGGCTCTGTCTCTGGCTTTCTGTCCACATGGGAACGCACACACATACACACACTTCTTCAATAAGTCACTGGCCTCATTCTCTGTACCATGCTATTTCACTTCACTGGTGATGGTCATAGCTGTAGGTTTGTATTTGTAGGGCTTGTTTTTCACGACTGTATAATGTCTTGCAGATTTTATATATTTTGTGCCATGCTTTGCTTAAACAGTTCTCAGGGTGGCACCTAAGTTGTCTCGGGTCCTGTTTCTATGCATGTCAGGCCGACTCTGACCTGCCCCCAGCTGGTCCTTATGGTTTGTCCCTTTTTCCTCTGGGACCCTGCCATCTCCCGTTTCCTTACTGGGCAAAAATAAGGAGTTTATTTGTCCAGGTGATATCCAAACAGCATAAAATGAGCCATTTTAAAGCGAACCGTTCTGTGGCATCTAGTACATTGACTGTGCTGTGAGACCATCACCTCTACATCAGAATATTTCCATCACCCCAAAAAGAGCCCCCACGGTCACTTCCTTCCCTCCCCCCGCCCCTGGCCACCCCATGTGTGTTCTGTCTCTGCATGTGCCTGTTCAAGACATTAATGTTATGTGGAGCACACAGCATGTGGTCTCTGGTGTCCAGATTACTGTGATATAGGCCCACGGTCATTTTCAATCCCTCCGTGGACAGTCCAGTGGGTCCTGATGTCAGGCCAGAGGCCAGGAGGGACATGGGTGAGCCCGTGGGCCGCCTCAGGGTGCTGGCCAAGGCTGAAGGCTGGGGTGGCAGCCGCTGGACAGGCAGGGGGGAGCCAGGCCAGGGACCTGGGTGCCGTGCAGCGATGCTCAGAGCGTCCCAGGGCCGGCCGAGCTCAGGACAGGGAGGCCCTTGCTCTGGAGGAAGCCGGCAGGCTCAGGGTCGGTTGGGGGGGTCTGGCTCACCCTGTGCTGCCCCCCCCCACAGGTGTACAAAGGCTACGTGGACGACCCTCGGAACACGGACAATGCCTGGATCGAGACGGTGGCTGTCAGCGTCCACTTCCCAGACCAGAGCGACGTGGAGCTGAAGAGGCTGAATTCTGTATGGGGCTCAGGCCGCAGGCTCCCAGGATGGCGGAGGGGGCGGGGCCTGTAGGGAGGGGGCTCATGGGCTCCTGGGCCAGGGCCAGAGCTGCTGGGGACCCTGAGATGTGGTCCTTCCGGAGCCCCCAGGCTTGCACCGGGGGAGGCCAGTTTGTACACCTTTAAGGGGATACTGTCCCCTGAATTTAGCTCAGTCCGACACGTCCCCAATCCAGAACTGGGACCACGAGGTCCCAGGGGACAAACCCAGGCCGTTAACTGCAGGACAAACTCTCCGAACGAGGTGCCTGCTCTGTCCTCGCCCGCGGGCTTTCGGGCTCTACAGGCCTTTTCCGAGTTGCGTCCGAAGTGAATGTCTTTTTAAATTTTTTAAAAAAATATATTTTATTGATTTTTTACAGAGAGGAAGAGAGAGGGATAGAGAGTTAGAAACATCGATGAGAGAGAATCATCGATCAGCTGCCTCTTGCACACCCCCCATTGGGGATGTGCCCACAACCAAGGTACATGCCCTTGACCGGAATCGAACCCGGACCTTTCAGTCCGACACTATCCACTGAGCCAAACCAGTTTCAGCCGAAGTGGGTGTCTTTGCTCCGGGCGATAACAGCCCAGCGGAGGCCCAGAGGTGGGGGTCAGGGCCTGGGTGCTGGCGGCAGCCCGGGGTGAGGATGTGCCTTTCCTTGCAGCACCTGCACGCCAGCGACCCCGGGATGTCTGTCCGATGGCAGGTCGTGGACAAGCGCATCTCGCTGTACGCCAACCACAAGGCCATCCTGCAGAAGGTGGCCGCGCTGTTCGGGGCTTACTACTGAGCCTGGGGCTCCAGGGCCAGTCTGTCCCCAGCCCCTCGGAGATCAGGCTGCAGGGGCCTCGGAGAGGATGGGGTTTGGGGACCTGCCACCCCTCAGCCAACTGGAGTCTCGCACCGGCATCTCCTCAGGACTGTGGTGGCCACGGGGACCCTGCCAGCCATCACTGCCTCTCCTGAGCCGCAGGCAGCCAATTGAGGGGCTGGAGCCTCCTGACAACCTTGGCCTTGGGCCGGAGTCGAGTCTCCCTGGGAACGCTGTCATGAGCAGCAGGTCCTCCACCGGAGGCACGTCAGTCCAAGGCCTGTGTCCCTGGAGCGTTGGGGTTCCCACATGGCCGCCTCCTCAGCCCATGCGTCCAAGATGGCCTCCATCGTGGCCTGACTCAGACCCTCGCCTGGCCTGGGGCGGGCCCTGGGGGAACCCCAGTTTACAGCCTGGGCCACCGTCAGGGCTGAGCAGAGGCCTTCTCCAAAGACACAGAGGGTCCCTGCCTGTGGGGGCCCGGGACCCAGCTCTCCTGCACACGCGCTCCCTCTGTCCTTCCCTGTGAGCCCAGGGAGCGTGGGCGGGGATGGGGCACGCCATTTAGCGTCAGCGAGCCACAGACCATCAGCATCAGCCATCAGGAGCATCAGGAGCAGGAAGTTGTCAAACCCGACCTTAAGTCCGCTGCCCCAGGCCACCTGGCCGTCCCCGGCCGCCCGGCCAGCTCTCCGGTGCCTCCTGCTAATAAAGTGCCAGCGGGGCAGTGGTCGGGAGCTGTGTGTGGGCCACTGAAACCTCTACCAGCCCACGGCCACGCTTCCTGTGGCCCGAGGGCCTCTCCTGTGGCGTCTCCCCGTGTTTGTGGGCTGTGTGAGTGTATGTGTGTGTGTCTGATTGTGTATATTTGTGTATGTGTGTAGATGTGTGTTTGTGTCTCTGTGTTTGTGTGTGTACGTGTATAGATGTGGATGTATATGTGTGTCTGTGAATGTGTGTGAGTGTGTGTGTGAGTATATGTGTGTATACATATATAGATGTGGATATTGTGTTTGTATGACTATATGTGTATATGTGAGCTCATGTGAGTGTATGTATGTGTGAGTGTATGTGAGTATATGTACATGTACATGTATAGATGTGTATGTGTGTGTATGAGTGTGTGTAAGTAAATGTGTGAGTGTATATATGTGTGTGAGTGCATGTATGTGTGAGTGTATGCGTACATACACATGGATGTGTGTTTGTGTATATGTGTGAGTGTGAGTATGTGTATATGTGTGTGGAAGAGTGCGTGTGTATATCTTGAGAGTGTGTGAGGTATAAGTGTGTGTGAGTGTGTGTGTATGTGAGTGTGTGTGTATATATGTGCATATACATGTATAGATGTGGATGTGTGTATGTATATATGTGTGTGAGTGTGTGTGTGTGAGTGTATGAGTGTATGTGCGTGAGTGTATGTGTGAGAGTGTATGAGTGTGTGTGGGAGTGCATGTATATGAGTGTATGAGTGTGTGTGAGTGTATGTGTGTGAGTGTATGAGTGTGTGTGAGTGTATGAGTGTATGTGAGTGTATGAGTGTATGTGCGTGAGTGTATGTGTGAGAGTGTATGAGTGTGTGTGGGAGTGCATGTATATGAGTGTATGAGTGTGTGTGAGTGTATGTGTGTGAGTGTATGAGTGTGTGTGAGTGTATGAGTGTATGTGAGTGTATGAGTGTATGTGCGTGAGTGTATGTGTGAGAGTGTATGAGTGTGTGTGGGAGTGCATGTATATGAGTGTATGAGTGTGTGTGAGTGTATGTGTGTGAGTGTATGAGTGTGTGTGAGTGTATGAGTGTATGTGCGTGAGTGTATGTGCGAGAGTGTATGAGTGTGTGTGGGAGTGCATGTATATGAGTGTATGAGTGTGTGTGAATGTATGTGTGTGAGTGTATGAGTGTGTGTGCGTGTGAGTGTATGTGTGAGAGTGTATGAGTGTGTGTGGGAGTGCATGTATATGAGTGTATGAGTGTGTGTGAGTGTATGAGTGTGTGTGAGTGTGTGTATGTGAGTATGTGTGAATATATGCATGTATACATGTATAGATGCATATGTGTATATATGTGTGTAAGCGTATGTGTGTGTGAGCATATGTGTGTGTGTGTGAGTGTATGTGTGAAAATGTATGAGTGTGTGTGGGAGTGCATGTATATGAATGTATGAGTGTGTGTGTGTGTGTGTGTGTGCAGGAGAGCCAGCAGAGAAGACAGGCCTGGACACCCGGGAACGGTACTGGAGGGGGTGAAGGCAGCCCTCTGCTCTGCAGGGAAACAGCCGCCAGGACGGGGCAGTGGTTCTGAGGGATCTGCGGGCTGCCGGCGCCGTGCCGGCAGGGAGACAGCTCGGGGCCTGTGCTCTTGGGAAGCCTGGGAGGGGAACCATTGCCGGCCTTATCTTAGGGTTTCCAGTCTGGATTTTCAAGAGCAGGCAGAGAACCAGGAATTCTGGAAGATCCAGGAATTCAGAGATCTAGGAATCCTCGGAATGTAGTGGGGGTCAGTGTGGCCAAAGCTGCAGGGGACAACTTAGCCAAAGGCAGTCCCTCCACGAAGGCTCTGGGCCAGCAGGGTCCCTGGCCCCAGCTTTTTGCTTCTCAGGCAACAAATGGGCTCCCGGCTAGCTGCCCTTGTCCCGCCTCTGCCTGGGAGCTGGCTGGCCTTACGGTGCCCAGCAGGCCTGGGCTTCTGTCTGAGGGTCCCATGGGCAGGTGGGAACAGTGTGGAGGCTGGGCACCAGAGGGCTGAGCCAGGCACAGTGGAAGGGCAGGGAGGGGGAGCAGCCAGCACACCCCTGGACACGCCATGGCCCAAGTGAGGGCCTTCCAGGCCACTGTTCGGTCTCTGCGTGGGGAGGGCAGGATCTGGGCTCCCCGGATGTTTTGTTCATCTGCCTGATTCCATCCGGCCCTGGTGATGCCCCACGCTCGGCTCCTCACTCCTTCCGGAGAGAAGACTCAGACCTCATCCTGCAGAACAGCCTCCGGACGGGAAGGCAATTAACAAGCCCAGCGCTGCACTCGCTCCCTGGGGCCACGAGGCCGGTTCCGGGCGGATAAATAAGCCAGATAATCAGCCCGGAGCCCAATTACAGGAAGAAGGGTGGCCTGGTGGGCAGAGCACGTGGCCAGGATGGCATCGGAAGGGAGCTGCTGTGTTTGGGATGGACAGCGAGCGAGCGAGCGAGGCTCTCACGGGGCCTGCAGCCCGAGCCTGGCCGGCAGCCAGAGCCTCCGGTGGACCTCTGACATCATCACTAGTCAGGGAGGCTGAGAACCAAGGGAGACTGCTCGGCACAGCCTTCCTCGGGCACCTGGAACTGACAGGTCCAACCGCCCGTCCACGTGTACGTCATTCCCACGGGGGCTCCCAGTGAGCGGCACGCCTGCTCCACACGTTAGGAGCACACGTCCGTCACTGCACACATTGTGAGTGTGACCCGCTGATGGATTTTTTATGTTAACAAGCAGCACCCAGATCCAGATACACCCACCTCAGGAGCCCCTCCACCTCCATCCCCTTCGCCTCATTTCCAACCCTATCCCCACCCCCATCCCTATCCCCAGTCCCCACCCCTATCCCTATCCCCAGTCCCCTCCCCCATCCCTATCCCCAATCCCCACCCCCATCCCTATCCCCAGTCCCCACCCCCATCCCTATTCCCAGTCCCCACCCCCATCCCTATCCCCAATCCCCACCCCCATCCCTATCCCCAGTCCCCACCCCCATCCCTATCCCCAATCCCCACCCCCATCCCTATCCCCAGTCCCCACCCCCATCCCTATCCCCAGTCCCCACCCCCATCCCTATCCCCAGTCCCCACCCCCATCCCTATCCTCAATCCCACCCCCATCCCTATCCTCAGTCCCACCCCCATCCCTATCCCCAGTCCCCACCCCCATCCCTATCCCCAATCCCCACCCCCATACCTATCCCCAGTCCCCACCCCCATACCTATCCCCAGTCCCCACCCCCATCCCTATCCCCAGTCCCCACCCCCATCCCTACCCCCAGTCCCCACCCCCATCCCTATCCTCAATCCCACCCCCATCCCTATCCTCAGTCCCACCCCCATCCCTATCCCCAGTCCCCACCCCCATCCCTATCCCCAGTCCCCACCCCATCCCTATCCTCAGTCCCACCCCCATCCCTATCCTCAGTCCCACCCCCATCCCTATCCCCAGTCCCCACCCCCATCCCTATCCCCAATCCCCACCCCCATCCCTATCCCCAGTCCCCACCCCCATCCCTATCCCCAGTCCCCACCCCCATCCCTACCCCCAGTCCCCACCCCCATCCCTATCCTCAATCCCACCCCCATCCCTATCCTCAGTCCCACCCCCATCCCTATCCCCAGTCCCCACCCCCATCCCTATCCCCAGTCCCCACCCCATCCCTATCCTCAATCCCACCCCCATCCCTATCCTCAGTCCCACCCCCATCCCTATCCCCAGTCCCCACCCCCATCCCTATCCCCAATCCCCACCCCCATCCCTATCCCCAGTCCCCACCCCCATACCTATCCCCAGTCCCAACCCCCATCCCTATCCCCAGTCCCCACCCCCATCCCTACCCCCAGTCCCCACCCCCATCCCTACCCCCAGTCCCCACCCCCATCCCTATCCTCAATCCCATCCCGAGTTCCACCACCCGGAGTGTGACCTGCTCTTGAACTTCCCATAAACAGAAACCCACAGTGTGAGCTCTGAGTGTCCAGCCCCTCCCACTCGCCCGCATCCGTCCTGTACTTCTCTTGTTGATCGCCATATACCTTGTTGAACTATTAAAAACGTTCCATTATTTGCCAGAAGATAGTATACCAGCAGCTTCCTGGCTGACAGTATTTTAATCTCTGAGAGGCGGCGGTTGGCTGTGGAAGGCAGAAATAATGTCTTGTAGGTCCCTGCACACGTGGACACAAACCGTAGACCACAGCCCAGCCCCGAGGGTGCGCACGGGCTGCAGGGCGCTCACTGGCGGCGTGGTCCAGGGGGGCCTGGGGAGGGACTGGGATGCTGGACACTCTCCCCAAAGCAAGAAATGACACGGACTGTTACAGACAGGAGATAACTAAGGAGAGAAAATGGACTAAAAATACTCAATCCAGGGGAAGTCAGGAAAAGAGGACAAGAATCCAAGGGGCAGAGAGAGAGGCAGATAGACTGGAGTCCACCCGCCCCAATCATCCTTCACATGAGCTTTGAAGCAGTCAACGGGGAAGCACTACACCTGGAGCCTTGGCCAGTGTCCCTCAATTTCCCACCAACACTTGTCTATTCGAGGGCCCCACGCTGCAGTTAGCTATTTCTCCTCCATCTTTTCCAATCCGTAACAGTGACTCAGGCCTTTCTTGTCTTTTACGACTGCTTCCTTCATTTTTGACGCGAACTGATTAGTCCCTCGGTCGCTGTGTGTCTGGAGTGCTCTCAGATTGTGTGTCTGGAGTGTGTCTGGGGTTGCGCTCAGATTGCAGATGGTGCATCTGGGGCAAGAACACCAGCAAAGCAATGCGGAGTCCGTCTCAGTCCATCGCACCAAGAGGCTACATGACGGCTGTCCGTCTTATTCCTAGTGATTTGATCTTGGTCACAGAGTAAGGTGGTTATTATTCTTTGTAGTTAACAAACACATTTAAAAAAAAACAACACTTGAATGTCATGGAAATTCCAAAGGAAACTACGTATAAGACACTCAGGTTAAAAGCACAGGATGGAAAAAGGCAGTCATGTGAACCTAATGGAAAGACAGCTGGGGTAACTGTTAGTGTCAGAGCGGAGTTCAGGACAAAGAATCTGGGGATAAGAAAGGCCACTTTACAATGACAAGGTGACCATTTAATCAAGAGGACTTGATCTGAATATAGGCTTTCAAAATGCATAAATAAAGCAAAAAAAAAAAAAAATACAACACAAAAAACAGAACTGCAAGGAGAAACAGATAAATCTACAAAGTCAGAGACTGCAACACCCCATTCTAATTAATAGAGCAAGTGGGAAGAAAGTCAGTCATAATGTAGAACAGTTGAATATCATACCATCAGCAGACTTGACCTCATCAACATCCCACTGAGCAACACTGGAAGTCACGTTTAAGTGCACACAGGACAAAGATTAACACAGGCCATATTCTGGACCATAAAACCAGTCTCAACAAATGTAAAAGGGTCCAAAACATACAGAGTATGTTCTCTGACAGCAATAGATTTAAGTTAATAAGTAAAAAACAGAAAAATCTCTGGAAAATACCCACATCTCTGAAAACAAAATAACACACTTCTAAACCCATGGATCACAAAAAGAAAAGAAATCAAAAGGCAAATTGGAAAACATTTTTAACCCAATAAATATGAAAATACAACATATCACCCTAGCTGGCTTGGCTCAGTGAATAGAGTGTTGGCCTTCAGACTGAAGGGTCCTGGGTTCAATTCCAGCCAAGGGCACATGCTCGGGTTTCGGGCTCAATCCCCAGTGGGGAGTGTGCAGGAGGAAGCCAATCAATGATTCTCTCTCATCATTGATGTTTCAATCTCTCTCCCTCTCCTTTCCTCTCTGAAATCAATAAAAATATATATTTTAAAAAAAGAAAATACAACATATCAAAATTTCAGGGGTACATTGAGGACTTTGAGGGAAATTTATAGCCTGTACCAAAGAAGAAGGCCTCAAATTAGTGACCTAGCTTCCACCTTAAGAACCCAGAAAAAGAAGAGAAACTTAAACCAAATGTAAGCAAAAGAAAGCATACCAATCATAGTGTAAGTCAATTTAAAAAAAAAAAAAAAGGGAAAACAATAGAGCAACCAATGATACAAAAAACTGGTTCTTTGGGAATATCCATAAAATTGACAAATTTCTCTCTTGATTGACAAGTAAAAGAAAAGAGCGAAGACATAAGTGACAAATATCAGGACAGAGAAAAGTAACATCACTTTACATTGAAAGATTAATAACAGACTATTATGAACAACTTTATGCTGATAAATTCAACAATTTAGATAAATGGACAATTCCTTAAGAAATACAAACTATCAACATTCAATCAAGTAAAAAATAACCTCAGAAATTCCATCTCTACTAAATAGTTTAACAACATATAAAATGATACTACACCATGTGAATTTGAGGTAGGCAAAGATTTCTTGTGATTTATCCCAAGAACACAAGGTGGACTTAACACTTGAAAATCAATCAGTATAATCCATAATATTAACAGAATAAAAAAAGATTTTCTATAAATGCAAAAAACATTTCACAAAGTCCAACAAGCATTTCTGATAGAAACTCTCAGCAAACTAGCAATAGAAGGACACTTCCTAACACGGACACAGATAGCTACAAGAAACTTGCAGCCAACATTGTTTTTAATGGTGAAAGACTGAATGCTCTTCCCCTGATATCAGCAACAAGGAGATCTCCTCTTGCTTCTGGTCAGAATTAAACTAGAGTCTCAAGCCAGTGCAATTGGGCATGAAAAGGAATTTAAAACACATCCAAACAGGAGAGAAAGAAGTCATAATCTTTTTATTGACAGAGAAGATGATTGCATATATAGAAAATCCTGAAGTGTTTGTTTAAAAGTTACTAGAATTAATAAATGAGTTTAGCAAAGTTAAGATTAGAATACAAAATCCATTTTGTTTCTACACATTAGTAATTAAAAACCAGAAATGGAAACAAAAAATGCCATTAACAATAAATAATCAGAGATAAATCTGACAAAAGATGTGCAATATCTGTAACCAGAAACTATAAAACCCAGATGAAAGAAATAAAAGAAGCTCTAAATAAATGAAAGGATATCCCATGTTCATGGATTGGAGACTCAATATTGTCAAGATGTTAATTCTCTCACATTGACTTATAGAGTCAATGCAATCCCCAACAAAATCCTACTAGGCTTTTTTAGTAGAAGTTGGGAGATGAAGAAATACAACCTGGATGACCAAAAATATTATGAAAGAACAAAGTTGCAAAATTTATACTTTCTGATTTCAAGAATTATTATAAAGATCCAGCTATGAATACAGATCGGAACATTTGCATAAAAATAGGCAAATAGACCAAATGAACACGGAGCATACAGAAATAGACTCATACAGATATGAATCACTGATTTTCAACAAAAGTACAAAAGTAATTCAGTAGAGAAATAATTTTTCAACAAACAGTCTGGAACACTGAATATTAAAAAATAAACTTGGACTCATTTCACATCATGTATCAAAATTAATTCAAGTTGGATATTAAAACTGAAGGCAAAACTTACACTATAAAAATCCTTGTGACTGAGTTAGGCAAAGGTTTCTTACATATGACACGAAAAGCACCATCCATATAAGAAAAATTGCTACACTGGACTTCATAAAAAGTAAAACCTCTTTGAAAAGCTTTTAAGAGAATGAGAAGACAATCCATAGACTCACAGGAAATATTTACAAATCACTTATCTGATAAAGAACTTGTATCCAGTGTATATAAAGAATTCTCAAAACTCAAAGAAAACAACCCATTTAAAGGTGTGTAAGAGATCTGAACAGAGCACTTTCCTAAAGAAGATACAGATGGCAAATAAACAGCTGAAAAGAAGCTCACCATGATTAGTCACAGGGGAAGTATAAATTCCAACCACAAGGAGATTCCACTACACACCTAATAAGAGTGTCTAAAATTAAGAAGGTGGACATGCCAAGTGCTGGTGAGGGTGTGAGCACACACTGTGGGCAGGAATGTAAAGTGGTACAATCATCTCGTCAGTTTCTTTCAAATTAAACGTACAGCTACCGGTGACCCAGCCATTCCTCTCCTAGCTATTTACCCAAGAGAAATGAGTGTTTCTCCAAACATGGGTTGGACACAATGTTTGTATCACTTTATTTGTAACGGACAACAAATGGAAACAACCCCAATGTCCAGGAACAGGCAAACAGACACGCAAACTGGAACATTCATAGGATGAATGACTTAGCCCTAAAAGGAATAACTCGATAAACACATGATCATGCCGACTGAAGGAAAAAGCTAGACCCCAAAAGCACAAACCTGTGATTCCATGTACATTAAATTTTAAGAAATGCAAACTTCATCTACAGCCACAGGCCCATCAGTGCTGGCCTCGGACCGGGCTCAGGAGGGGAGGGGGTACCAAGGGTGGGACTGGCGCATGGACTGAGTGCATTTCGGTGATGGTTTCACGAGTATATACAAATGTCAGAACTTACCAAATTTAGAAGTGTGGGAGTTGTATACCAACCACCCCACAATAAAGCTGCTTTTAAATGCAGCTGCTTTTAAATGCCGCCGCTTACCCATGCCCTTTCCTTTCCCAGGCCCACGTGCACGGTCCCTAACACACAGAAGGTGGGGGTGGAGTGAGAGTCCTGGGCAGGAGGGGACTCAGGGGGGGGTGGAGACCCCACTTCAAGCCCCAGCTTCTGGGGCCGAGGGACGCACCGCAAGAGGGTCTCACCTCAAGGGCTTCGCGCAGATCCGAGGTCTGCAGGCCCCTTGCTTGCAGGTGTCAGCGACAAGAGCGGATTCCCGCGCCCCCAACCCCACCGCGCGCAGCTGGGTGGACCCGGGAGGGGCGGGGCTCTGTGCGCCCACGGACCCGCCCACCCTTAGGCCCCGCCCATGGCCCCGCCCACAGCCCCGAGGCACGCCCACCCAGAAGAGCCACCCAGCCCCGCCCCACGCTTTCCCACAGGCCACGCCCACGACCCCTCCCCGTCTGGCCCGTTAGTCCCGCCCCCAGGCTCCGCCCTCCACTCAGGCTCCCGCGTCGTCCTGGCCCCGCCCCACCCCGCCTCGCCGAGGCCCCGCCCCTAGGCCCCACCCGCGAAGTGCAGGCTGAGCCCGGGCAGCCCCGGTGCCGGCCTCGGGGTCTCCGCCGCGCCAGGGTGTGGCGCCGCCGGGAGGGCTCCGGGCCACGGAGATCCTCGCGCGGAGCAGCCTCCGTTCGCGGCCGCGCAGGTAAAGCCCCCGCCCCTCCCGGGAGTGTGGACACCGCATCCCTGTCTATTCCCCGCCCGGGTTGGTTCCCAGGGTCCTGGGGGGGTCCCGAGGGTCCCTGGGGATCCCGTGGGTGTCGGGGTCCCCGGGGTCTGAGCCCCTCCAGCCCAGGCCCCGCGCGGCCCCGCCACTCCACGCCCCAGCGCAGCGCGCGCCCAGGGCTCGGCTGCTCTCTTTTCTCCCTTTCCTTCCTTCCCAAGCATAACAGAAATGAAAGGCGCCCGCCCCGGGGCAGGGGCGGGTGGCTGCTCCCGCTAGGGCGGGCAGAGGAGAGCTTTATGCATTATGATGATTTTTAAGGGTTGTCAAAATTAGCAAAGTGCTAAGCTTCTGCAGCAGCCTGGCCGTGAGTGGTGAGCTGCTGATTCCCCTGTGGTTGTAGGTTGGTTCGGGCTCTGCATTCAGTCTTCCCCATTCCCACCCTGAGGGGCAGGGAGGGGGTGGGCCCCGGACTGCCATCCCCCAGTGCTGTCCAGGCCCGTGGTTCCTGGGTGTCTAGAGGGTGTGTCCAGCTTAGGTGGCAGGGTTGTCCCACCGCGCTGATGGGTGCCTCCCCCGCTTCCCCCAACCAGGGGTCAGTAGAGCCTGCTCTTGCTCTTCTGGAGGCAGTGGGAGTCCCCAGAAATAAGTTACAGACTCCCCCCCACCCCCCACCACACACACACACACACACACACACACACACACACACACACTGGTCAGAGGCTTCCATTTGCCTGTGGTGTCTTCTCCAAGTCAAGGGGTGCCTGGGTGCCGGCTGAACCCCGTGGACAATGCCGATTGCTCCTCTGTTTTAGAACCGGAAGAAAACACGTGTTCCCAGCAGGCGAGGACAGGAGTTTACGTCCGTATCGGAAGCAGCGCCTGGGGAAGTGGGGAAGGATGTAGGCCCACAGCCCCCGGCCAGAGGAGCGGGCCAGAGCCGTCTGCCCCCAGGTGTGGTCAGGATGGGCCCCGCGGGCAAGCAGAGCCTCTCATCGGCGCCGGCCCCCATGGGAGGGTCTTGCCTCCTTCTCCTCTTCTGCCTCCGCCTGGGCACCTCCTGCCCGCAGAGCTGCCAGTGCCCCGACCGCGATGGTGCCGTGGCCGTCCACTGTAGCGCGAGCGGCCTGCAGGAGATCCCCAAGGACATCCCCGCCAACGCCGTGTTCCTGAAGCTCGACGCCAACAAGATCGCCCGCGTCCCCAACGGAGCCTTCCAGCACCTGAGCCAGCTGAGGGAGCTGGACCTGTCCCAGAACGCCATCGAGACCATCGGCCCCGCCGCCTTCTCGGGCCTGGCGGGCGGCCTGCGGCTGCTGGACCTGTCTCACAATCGCATCCGCAGGATCCCCAAGGACGCCCTGGGCAAGCTCAGCGCCAAGATCCGCCTGTCCCACAACCCCCTGCACTGCGAGTGTGACCTGCAGGAGGCCCTGTGGGAGCTGAAGCTGGACCCCGACTCGGTGGACGAGATCGCCTGCCACACCTCCGTGCAGGAGGAGTACGTGGGGAAGCCGCTGATCCAGGCCCTGGACGCCGGCGTCAGCTTCTGCAGCACCCACCACAAGACCACCGACGTGGCCATGCTGGTCACCATGTTCGGCTGGTTCGCCATGGTGATCACCTACGTCGTGTACTACGTGCGTCAGAACCAGGAGGATGCCAGGAGGCACCTGGAGTACCTCAAGTCCCTGCCCAGCACCCCCGTGTCCAAGGACCCCCTCAGCCCCGCATCCTAGTGCCCGCTGAGTGCCATCACCCTGTGGCAGGTGGTGACGGGCTCATGCTCCTGGCGTTCTCCTGGCCAGGTGGTAGTCACAGCTGCTTCTGTGCAGTGCACTCTGGCCAAACACTTCCTCCAGCTGCACCAAGTCACCGTAACGCCCCTCGAGCCAGGCAACGCTCCCCTCAGACCCGCTGACGGAGGAGGAAACAGAAACTTAGAGGACGGACTGACTTGCCTGTGATGACACAGTCAGGAAACCATCCGGTCGGGACTCAAAACCAGGCTGCCTCCAAGATGCCCCTTCTACTCACAAGCCTCTCCCGTGTGGTGCCCGTGGGAGTGAACGCAGCCAGAGAAGGAAGGGCTTGTGTCCACGACTACGAATAGCCCCGGTGGAGTCTGGGGTGCAGGTTCGCCTGTCGAAGGCACAGGTGACCCTGCACTGTGGGACGGACTCGCCTCTGCTCCCCTAGTGTCTCCTGAACACATGGGACCGCAGAGTCTGTCCAGAGCCGAACAGGAGAGAGGCCAGGCTTTCTAGAGAGAGAAGGGAGGGAACAGCCGTGCTTATTCTCAGAACGGTTGTGAGAGTTAACACTTGGACCCAAATTTCAGTCCAGTGAGAGGGGGGAAAAAATCCCAAACCTGAAACCAAAAACACCACAGAGAGGAACACGACAAGCTCGGCCCGCCCGAGTCCCACCGCTGTCTGCCCGGCTGGTGGGAAGGCCGGTCACCGCTGGTCGCCACCGTGCCTTGCTTTTCTACTCACCGACACCACAGCTCCTTTCCAAGGAAGGACTGATGAGTGATGCTTCAAGGCCAATCAACGGGACTCCTCCTTTTCTCCAACAAGTTCTTCTCCTCTCTCCCTCTCCCTCACCCTCTCCTTCTCCCTCTCCCTCCCTCTCTCTCTTTCTCTCCTCCCTCTCTTTCTCTCCTCCCCCCTCTCTCTCCATCTTTGCTGCCAGGACTCTCAGAGCTCAGTGAGGGCTTGATTTTCTTATACCGCTACACGTCCCGGGTAGACGTGACCTCCACCTGTATGACTGATTCATCCTTTTTAGGTTACTGTCTTTTGATGAGTGTTTATATTTTACACTATTTTGAACAATTTTTTTTTTTTGGCGGGGTGGGGGGGGTGCGGTAAGCAAAAAGGGATAAATCGTTGTGAACTGAAGGGATGGAGGACAGAAGCCTCATCGAGCAGAAGCTCCGAAGCGATGAACGATGGCGGGTGGTGGGTGCTTGGAAAGTTCCGAGGGCAATGAATGTGGGGTCGAATTTACACGCCGATCCGGGGACCCAGCCGTGCACCAGAGACCCAAAAGGCTAGTCCCAACACGGCTGTGACTTTTCGGACACAGTGCATTACCAAGGGCCCTCTGAGAGGTTCCAGAGAGCCTCCCGCAGCCTGAGGCGCTGTGCCTGTGTTCGTGGGGGCAGGGTGGGGGGGGTGCAGGGTAAAGAGAGGGGCCAGGTGGGCAAGGGAGGCAGGGCTGACTCGGCCATCAATGCCCACCTGCTGCCCCACAGGCTGCCAGCCCACAGCTCTGCCCACCTTCCCGGTGACAACTCAAACCAGGAAGTCTGTCCACGCGTGTGACAAAGGCTGTGACCAGCAGGACATCGCCTCATTGGGCGATCTGGGTCCCCTTCCCCACCCATCCCATGTGCCCTGGTGGGGACAGGGCCCCACCCCACAAGGAGCTCACCTCCTGAGGGCCTCCCTGATGGCTGTGACCTGTGACCCCTGGGTCAGGGGAAGAGAGCACCTCGGGCCCCGGGGCAGAGGGGAGTGTCAGGGTCCTGCCAAGGCCTCTCGTGTCCTATGGGTGCCACTAGCCTCAGCACTTTGGAGGCCCTTCCTTGCTGCTAGGGACTCCATGTTCTCTTACCCCCCAAAATCAGCCACCCTGATGCCACCACACATGGCTCTTCCGGGTGCATGGAGAGTAGGTGTGCTTTCCCCCTCCACCCTTTGCTGGCCCCCAGCCCGAGGCCACCTTCCCTTGGATGGACCCTGCGGGAGCGGGGAGGTGAACGAGGACCTAGAGCACTCAAGGGGTTCGAGAGCTGTCAGGGGCTGCCCACCGCCAGCCTTTTGGGGCTCCTCGCCCCTCGTGGAGTCTCCCTCCAGGAAGACCCCCAGGACCTCCACTCCAAGACCCCAGCTCCTTCCTGCTCACGGAGCCCCAGCCCCGGTGCCTGCGAGCTGTTTCAGGGCACAGCCCTCCCCTCTTCTCTTTTCTCCTCCTCTTCTCTTTTCTCCTCCCTCCTCTCCCACAAGGAACCCCCTAGGATGATGCCCTGCCTGCACCCCCACACTCTTTGCTGCCATATTGGGTATGGGCCCCTGGGTGACCTCTGGGCCCTTGGACTGACGCAGCCTTCCTCACTCCACCTCACCCCATTGGGTCCAGTGTTTGACCCCATCATACATCTGTAGAGGCCGGGGTCAGGCTGGCCCCGTCCAGGGACCGGTGTTGACAATGGTAGTGACATGGCCAGAGGGAGGCCTTTGCCGGCCCATTTCAGTCGGAGGGCAGTGGGGTCAGAGTGGCTCCCGGCTCTCTTTGCCATTCAGGTAATAGGCCCTTCATAGGGCCTGGGGGTCCAGGCCATACAACTTTGGGGTTCCTCATGGGGCAGAGGGGTGTAGTGAGCAGAGCCGGACACTCCTGGGCACCCGCATGGGCACTGGGCACCGGCCCTGCCTGCTGACCGGCTCTCCTGATCACAGAAGCGTCTGCAGGAACTTTGATCCTGGACTGAGTGACCTGGGGGTGGCGGGGCTGCTGGCACAGGCCGTGGGAGGTGGAATGTTCTGGACCTGAGGCGGTTCCCGGCCATGGCAGCAGCCTGGAGTGGGGCCGGGAGTCCTCCCCCTGGAAGTTCCATCTGAAGTCTGATCCCACCGTCCTCCCCACTCTCTGGGCCCTCAATAAACTTCGTGCTTAAATCGGCTGGAGTGGATTCCGTTGTCTGCCCCTCCGCGGCCCCCATGCCCCCACCCAGACCTCTCCTGCAGTCCTTCCTGCCTTCCCCGCCGAGCTGGCCGGGCAGCGGGGCCAGGCCTGCGAGCCCACGGCACGAGAGGCTGGGTCCCGGGGTGAGGCCAGACGCACACCCTGTGGGACACAGCAGGGAGGTCTGCAGCCGCTCTCAGACCTCGGGGTGGCCCCGGGCCGGCCGGCCCCTGGGAACGGGCAGCAACCGTGAAGTCCCCGGACAGCCATCCGGGGCTGGGCTAACGCTCTCAGCGGCCTGGCCCGATAGAGGCCATTTCCACGTTCCGTCCGAGGTGGTGAGGCCCGGAGGGGGAATGACGCGTCAGGAGGCGGTTTGTTTGGGGCAGAGCCGGCCTGGAATCCGCGCTCTGACGTCTGGGCCTGGAAGTTCTCACTCAGGAGACACGAGCCTTGAAGCATCATCGGCACAAGGAGGCAAGACCTCAGCTCAGCCTCAGGCCGGGGAGGGGCCAGCGCGGGAGGCAGGACCGCCGGATTCGCAGTCCAGTCTGGGATGCTGCATCTGTAACCATGGCAACAGCACTGGCAGGAAAGGGAGTGGACCTGGGTTGGCTCTCAGGTCCCGCTCCCAAGCACAGCTGACAATGCTAGCCTGCTTTCCGTGCAAAGGGAGGTGGTGAGAGCATCCCCCAGTGACAGGCGCTGGGCTGACCTTCCTGCCAGCTCAGCTGCTCTTGGGGAGGCGGGGGGGGAGGGGGGTAGGAGGAGGCACAGAGGCAGCGGAGGAGAAACCAGGAACCGCTGGAAAGATGGCTCCGGAGGCCATGCTAACGACTGACTCTGACGACTGGGGACACTGAGGCACCGGCAGGTGAGATGACTTGTCCAAGGTCCCCAGGAGCAGGTGTATGCTGAGCTGGGGTGTACCAGGCAGCCGTGGACGGCAGACAGACGCCAGCAGCCAGGCTGGAAGGCGGAGCCACTGAGATGCAGAGAGAACCCTGAAGGGAGACCAGCACAGTGATTTTATTGACGGATGCGGGATCTCTCCCTTCACCCCGTTTGTATTGTGGCAGGCGAACCCCCAGGCGAGTCAGGAGACAGTCATCAGCCACTGAAGTCTCCTTTCATATGAAGACACATCCACTCCCGCCTCCCAGCCAGCCCAGGGTAGGGGAACCAATGAGAATGCTTGCTCAGCCCTGCCATCCTCCTCCCTCCACCCCTGTCCACCGCACACACTCAGACCTCCGAGGGTCAGTGACGAGGGCCGGGCGGCGGCTCTGGGCAGCGGTCGCCTCTGCACTGGACTTCCCTGAGGGGCCGCGTGCAGGATGGGCAGCCAGGCCAGGCCCTCCAGACAGTTCTTAGGGGCTGCCCTGCCTGGCCCCCCTAGGGCACCCTCCCCATCCACCGGGTGGGCTGGAGGTGCCCACCTTGGACTGGCACCTGCTGTCCTGCTCGCGAGAGCCCTCGGCACCTGCACTGTCTCTGGCTCAGCTACCACCCTCTCTGCGCCCACTTTTGGGCGCCAGGGCTGGGTCCTGCCGTCTCTCTGTGGGATTTCTCGGAATTAGTGGTGTTGACCAGAGGGTCACCCTGCGGGTGGTCAGAGGGACTCCGCCCCCCCCCCCCCAGCCTCCCCCCCCCCCCCGGTACTTTGCAGTCTCTCCCCAGCCCCTGCAGAAGTCACTGGACCAAGGGTTTAGAGTGGTCGCCAAGCCTCCCGTCCTTGCCCTGAGCTGAGACATCGTCTTCAAAAACCAGTCCGTTGGTCTGGACATCACAACAATGAGGCCACCAAGATTGCAGTTTTCCCTGAGGCATTCTTCTCGCAAACCAAGAGGCAGTGCCTGGCTCCGTTTTAGCGGCTGAGCAGCCCCCGTGCTGGACCCAGGCAGGTCCTGGTCACCGCGGCCGCCGGCCCGGGGTGCCTGCTGTTGTGGCACTCAGGGGCCTTGACCGTGGCTGGAACTCGGCAGAACTTGAGTCTGTTTTCATCGCTGGGATGCCCTCTGTTGGGAATGTCTGCTCATGCCCTCTGCTCTGGGTCCCGTGTGGGCCTTGGTTCCCGGGTTTGTTAGAGCTGCTCAGACCGAGGACTGACGGAATGAACCAAGCCCCGGGCGTGCCGATAGCATCATCCATCTGTGCTGGCGCCCCTCCTCCACTTGCTTACGTTTTGACATAACAGTATGTACTCGACAGATGTGCAATCATCTCTCTGTCATCTCCATCTTCCCTTCCATTTTCCTCCATTGTCTTACCTTTAGGAAGGTGAAACATTTCCTCCAGATAGGGGGGAAATCCATTCTAGAGCCTTTTGCTTTCCAGTATCTGTAACTTAAACTTTACCAGGTTATGCCAACAACCAGGTTGACTTGTTTAATTTTAATATAATTTAATACCTAGAGGCCAAGCTTTCCTCCGTTTTTTTTAAAGTTTATTTTTTATTTTATTCTGCCTGTTAATTCTTTGAAATGCTCCAGAGATCTCTTCATTAATTAACAAGGCAAGCTTTGGGCCCTGCTGGTTTGGCTCAGTGGATAGAGCATCGGCCTGTGGACTGAAGGGTCCTGGGTTTGTTTCCTGGAAAGGGCATATGCCTGGGTTGCAGGCTCAGTCCCCAGTAGGAGGCATGCATGAGGCAGCTGATCAATGATTCTCTCTCACCATGCATGTTTCTATCTCTCTCTCTCTCCCTCACCTTTCCTCTCTGAAATCAATAAAAACACACACATTTTTAAAAAAGGGCAAGCTGAGAACAACCAAAGTACTTGTATGAATCATATAAGCATAACCAATGGACATAAGACACTGGGGGGTGAGGGCATGAATGGGAGCGGGGCAAGGGGAAGATATATACACATGTAATACCTTAATAAAAAAATGGGGAATAAAGAGAAAAAAAAGATTTACTACAGGATGTTCAACATCCAACCACTTATAGTATCAAATAAATCCTCTCTAATAAAAGAAAAAAAAAAAAAAGGACAAGCTTTGGGATTTAAATATATATATATATATATATATATATATATATATATATATATATATATTTTTTTTTTTTTTTTTTTTTAACAGAAAGAAAGGGAGAGAGCTAGAGAGCTAGAAACATCGATGAGAGAGAAACATCGACCAGCTGCCTCTTGGATGTGCCCGCAACCAAGGTACATGCCCTTGACCGGAATCAAATCTGGGACCTTGCAGTCCACAGGCCGATGCTCTACCCACTGAGCCAAACCGGCTTTGGCAAGCTTTGGGATTTTGATTG
Source organism: Pipistrellus nathusii (assembly GCA_963693515.1). Classification (NCBI taxonomy): domain Eukaryota; kingdom Metazoa; phylum Chordata; class Mammalia; order Chiroptera; family Vespertilionidae; genus Pipistrellus; species Pipistrellus nathusii. The sequence goes on along the minus strand of OY882859.1, from coordinate 189,550,568 downwards.
GCATTGTATGTGTGTGCATGTGTGGGATATGTGTGCATAGGTGGGATGTGCGTGCATGCGTGTGTGTGTGTGTGTGTGTGTGTGTGTGTGTGTGTGTGCGTGCGTGTGTATGTGGTGGAGGGCAAGGGATGGGTGTTGGCAAAGTTAACGGGCGCTACAGGAAAAGTCCAGCAGCCCTGACACCAGGCGTGATGGCCACGGTGAAACAAGACAAGCTTGTCAGCAGCCCTCCACTTCCCAGCCTGGCACACGGTGAGACAGAAACGCCCGGTCCTGGCAGGACCAGCGGAGCAGGGGCCACTTCGCACATCTGGCTGTCCTGGGCCTTGTCCGGGGTTCAGGAGAAGCCCCGGAAGTCAGGAGCAGATGCAAAAATTGCTGTGGAAATTATTTCTCCAGAAATCCGGGCCTCGAAGAAGCAACTCCAAATAAAAATGCAATTTGTGCTGAGATGTTCTTAGAGGGCTTGTTCTTTATCACAGCGAAGACTGTTGAGAAGGACCCCCGTGGGTTTACAAAGGCGCCCAGCTCAGCAGAGTGGGGGCGATGGTGCAGGAAACACAACACGCGCATCAGAAAGACGAGCACGTAGCACATCAAACCTGCAAATTAACCTGCAACCGCAGGCTGCCCCGCGAACAGTGTATCCGCCGGACAAAACCCAGCACGCCTGTCTTGAAAAGATATAAATATTTCAATGTTCCCTGCATGCCCCTTCTCCTGTTTGCATTCATAATTTAAACAAGACCTGATTTGTGGGTTTTGTTTCCAGCCAGTGGAAGAGAATGAAGATTGTGCCGAGGAGAGGTGGTGCCCTTTGCTTGCTGAGGAATCCTCGGCAGGGATGTGGTGGCTCCCGGTGTGTCTGCCTCCTTCCTCTCTGGGCGCCAGTCCTCCCACCCCCCATCCTGTCCCTGTGGTGAGCCAGACCCTGCAGTGACACCCTCAGGGCAGAGAGAAAACTGGGCGGTTGGGTTACCCCAGGGAGAGAGAAGCTGTGAAGGGGGGGGGGTGCTTGGAGGTCAGGGGCAGTGCCCAATTTGCCCCTCCCACAGGGGTAAACTGAGGCTCAGGGGTTGGGAAGTGGCAGGAGGGAAGGACTAAACACTCTGGGCCCCTGGCTGCCCAGGGCAGGGATACTGCCAGGCCTAAGGGACAGTGACAGCAGAATTGTGGGGTCCAACAGCGATATGGGGGAGGCTGCCATGAGGTCTGACTTGGTGTGAAGGGCATACCTTCTTTCTCCAAAATAATGAATAATGAGTGTGTTGGAGGTGGGAGTGGGATACCCAGGGGTGCAGGAGCCTGAGACCTCTCTCTCACAGGTCCCCTGGCCTGGCCCAGACCTCTCCCCGTCCCCACCCCTGCCCTTTGCTGTTCTCCTTGGGGAGGGGACATCCTTGTCTGGGGTCAGTCCCACCCTCCCCAAGGCGTGAAGGAGGCTCTAGAAAAACCTCAGCCTGTAGAAATCAGAAGGGCCCTGCTCAGGGTCTGGAAACCCCAGGTCTGATGGATGGAGGAGGAGCAGGCTCAGGCGGGCCTCCTCCCTGGCCGGTGGGGCTCCCGCCCTGTCCTCCTGGGGAACTGTGCCCCGGCGAGCCAGGGTTCCAGGGCCAGAGCTGCCGCTGTGCCCCGGCTGTGTGATCTTGGGCAAAAATCACTGAGAGTTTTAAGGAGGAAACAGCAGAGCGTGGGGCCTTCCTGCGGCTCAGCTCCGGCTCCCACATCCCCCCTGCAGAGTCACCTCCCTGGGCAGGCGGCACGGACAGTGGGACAGGCCTGGCCTTGCACCCCCGGGGGTCTCCTGGCTCCACATGGACCCTGGGGGCCTCTGCAGCAAAGCCTCTGGCACGGAGCACCTCCACCCACTCCGAGGCCCCTCTGCCCCCTCCAGGCTCCCAGGGTGTATGTCACCCCAGCAGCACCCAGGGAGGCAGCCTCCCCTTACCCCCCTCCCCCCACCCGGTGGAGGGTTTGGGTGCTCAGGCAGAGCTGGGGGAGCACTGGCCTGGAGGAGGCAGCCCAGGCCATCCTGCACGCACAGCCGCCGTGAGGGTGGACGGAGGCCCGAGGAAGCAGTCTGTGTAGGTGAGGTGCCCTCCAGCCACGCTGGTGACTGGGCACCCAAGGGTGCCTCCGCTTTGGTGGCAGCGCGAGGTTCAGGCCGTGCTCACTGAGAGCCAGGCCCCCCAGACACACGCAGAGGCAGCTGCTCTGTGTAGAGAGTCATAAATATATTTCAGCATGGACAACGTACAATAAATAGCTGTAGGAACGTGGAGGGCGGCATCCCGCCTGTTCCCCGTCGTCCGGGCTCGACGGCCAGGCCAGAGGGGCCAGGCCCCGAGCTGACGCCGCGGGGAGGTGACCGGGCTTCTGCGTGTGAGGTAAACGACTGTACGAGCTTTCCTGCAAAGTGACTTCCCCGCAGGGCACCCCGGCACGCAGGGCAGCAATGGTGTCCGGTGAACGCCCACGAGCCGTCCACGATTCTGTCCGTGGTGGGCACCGGCCGGAGAGGGCACAGACGTCTCCTGTCGCAGGAGGGCCAGGCCCGCGAGGCAGTGGCTCTGGAAGCGAGGTGCATACCCCCAGAGGTTCGGGGCTCCTCAGGTGGGGTCCCGGGGTGCTGGGAGGTGGGTCCTGTGCCCGGGGGCCAGGCCCGTCACCCTGTCCTGAGCTTCAGCACCCGGGAGAGGGGCTCCTTGCCGCTGGAGTAGACGAGGTAGGAGCCGGCCGTGGTGCGGAAGGTCTCCCAGTCCCGGCAGCCGAAGGTGGGGAGGCTGTGCACAGCCACGAAGCCTTCGTACCCCTGCCACCTGCGGGAGACACACGTCAGCGCGGGCGGGCGGCCTGTGCCAGGCGGCTCGCAGGGCGGGAGAGGCTGCCTGCACGTCCAGGCTGTGCACTCCCCGGGCTCCTGTCCCCCAGCCCCTGGGGGCGGCACAGCTGCCCGGTTATACGCTCAGAGAGAGCTAGACTCGGAGCCTGCAAAGAGGGAAACTAGGGCCTGGAAGAAGGAACCTGCCCTGCCCACCAGCCTGCAGCTCCTCATATCCACCCAGACACTGGTCCCAGCCCAGAGTGCCCTTGGGGCCTCTGCCACTGGGCGGGGTGGGGGGTGGGGGATGGGGACTCAGAGGGGGGCAGTTTCAATGGGTAACTGCAGGGGCTAAGCCCACCCGTCCCCTCTCCTGGGGTCACAGTTGACATGGAGGCGCCTGCCCTCAGACACACACCTGTCACCCCACGGGTATGGCGCCCCCGCTTTTCAGTGAAGGAATCACGCTCCCGGCACACGACTCCGCCCCTCCCCACCCCCCAGGTTTGGATCCGGAACCAGCCCCTGGCCTGAGGCTCATGCAGTCAGCGGTGCCTGGGTTTTGCCTTCCAAGGGGATTTACCAACAGGAGGTTCCAACTTTTGTAGGGTGGCATTCTCACAGCGGGGGGCCGGGTGCAAGGGCATGAGTCGTTTTAATGTTGTTGTTTTTCCAAACTACTTTCCAGAAAGGCCGGTGACCCCTGTCCTGGGGGGAAAGGGCCAGGGTTCCATCCCCTGCCCCCCCCACTTCCACGCACCACTCCCAGAAGAAGGAAGGGAAGAGAATGTGTCACTCTCCTGCTTTGAGAATAACAACTTTTGGCTGAAACCGGTTTGGCTCAGTGGCTAGAGCATCGGCCTGCGGACTGAAGGGTCCGGGTTCGATTCCAGTCAAGGGCATGTACCTTGGTTGCGGGCACATCCCCAGTAGGGGGTGTGCAAGAGGCAGCTGGTCGATGATTCTCTCTCATTGATGTTTCTAATTCTCTATCCCTCTCTCTTCCTCTCTGTAAAAATCAATAAAAAATATTTAAAAAAAAGAGTAACAACTTTCAATGTTTATTCATGTCTTCCATTGCTTTCTCCTGAAAATTCCTGCTCATCTATTTTGTCCATTGTTCTGAATTAAAAAAATTTTTTTATTACTTTGTAGGGGTTCCTTTTCTGTTGTAAATTCGGTAAAGTTTGCCTTTTGATTTTGAATAGGATGTCTTTCTCCATTTAAAACTTTTAAAGGTGTGTAGTCAGCCAGGGGACCTATTTCCAGCCTTATCTAAGGAGATTTCCTTATCTAACTTTGTGGTTATAACAAAATCACCTTAGCTTTTTCCTAATATTTCTATAGTCTAATTTTTTACATTTAGATGCCTAATCTTCATAAAACTTATTTTTTTCTGAATAATCTGAAACAGGAATAGAGATTTATTTTCTTCCAGATGGACAGAAAATGATGTACAAATCATTTTACTATGTAATGCATCCTTTTTGCATTGAGTTGAAACACAACATTTATCACATTAAATGGCCATAATTTTTGGCTTTCTTGGGGTGTGTATTACACCCCCCTACAGATTTGTTTCTGCAAAAACCACACTGCTTCCCTTGCACACTGCCAGAGCCGCCTCCACTGTTTTTATTCTTATCCCATTTTTCTTGGCCATGTTTGAAAATTTAGCCTTAATACATTTAATTAATTTTAAAATCATACTGTCATGTGGAACACTCTTCAGCGAGTAGATATATAATTAGAAAGCCTAAAGAAAGTTGATGTTTCTAGTAAAACACGAGTGACCAAAATTGTCTCAAGAGGAGACGGAAGGCCTGATGACACCAGTGACCCCGGGGACACTGGAAAAGGGCCCAGGCCCAGGTGGCTTGCAACCTAATCCTAAAGAAAATAACAAAATCCTACCACTGAGACTCCTCCAGCCCCGAGGCCTGGTGGGAACCGTGGGAGCAGGCACCTGTTAAGTTAGGCTCCACCTCAAACTGGGTAACCGTTCGGCCCCAGATGGAAACCACAGAGCAATTTCATTTCCTATTAAAGATGCAAAACGCTTAAATCATCCTGAAACAATCGGTAGCCACTGGCACGTGAAGTAATTACACGGCATCCAGTGGCACTGGTCCCAGGAATTCGAGGAAACCTCTCTCAAGTCACTGTGCCAACAGGTTCCCCGGGAAGAGCCGTGAACGGGACCATGCGGACTCGGGGGCCAGCCTGTGACCCTGGCCTGCACTCACCATGGCCGCCCTGCGGGCCTCATGGTGCTCCTGGCAGTTCTGGCTGCTGGGAAGGCCAGGCAGGCAGTGCAGACAGGAGCAGGAAAGAGGCCAAGCTGCTTTTATCACAGGGGCCGCTGTGTGCTCGGCACTCCCACGAGTCCCTGCTCCGGAAAGTGATCAGAATCGATTGTTTGGTGGTTCGGTCGGGTGGCGAGGCACAGAAAGGGTCACCAAAAGCAGCCGGAGACGGGAATGGAAAACCCAGGCGCTGTGCTCACAACACGTGAGCAGCAGCCAGAAGGGAGCTTAGCGAGGATGGCACGGCGCCCGGTGAGGACGTGAACCGTTACCGAGGACGCCTGCCGGGTGGAGAGACCGGCCGGCGTCCTGGGTGGAGACGTGGAATGGAACCCTGTGTCTGCTCTGCACCCGGCCGGACTCAGAGAGGTGAGCATCGGCATGGCCACGGTCACCCGGCCGACCCAGGGCATGGCCGGGACAGGGCCGGCACTGGGGCACGGGGCTCCCGGCCACCCATGGGCTCCAGGCCTGTGACAGGCAGGAAGAGCAGTGTACCCCAGGTGAACCAGGTGGGGAGAAGGGTGAGTCCTTGCCACGCTGCTTACCTGTAAATAATACTGTTTACGGAGAAGGTGTTTCCGTCGAAGGAGTTGGCAACCACCAGGAAGTAATCTTCCCCCACCGAGAAAAACTCCCAGTCCAGGGCGCTGTGGGAGCAAGGGGACAGCGTTAGTGGACGGCATTAGGGCCAGCCATTAGGGGCCAACGTTAGGGACAGCACTAGGGGCCAGAGTTAAGGGACAGCAATAAGGACCAATGTTAGGAAACAGACATTAGGGTATGGAGCCCGAGGTATACCAGAGCTTAGATGCTGGTTTCCAGCCAGTTCTCCTAATCCCAGAACATGGGGCCCAGGTCCCACCCCAAACCCACAGAGAGGGGGGGCCAGGCCTGAAGGGAGTGATTTTTCTCAGCCACACAGGGAGTTTAGTCATTCACTTAAAAAAAAAAAAAAATTCCTCGCCCAAGGATGTGCTGGGGGGGGGGGGAGGGGGAGAGAGAGAGAGAGAGAGAGAGAGAGAGAGAGAGAGAGAGAGAGAGAGAGAGAGAGAGAAACATCGATGGGTTGCCATCCAGGTATTTAACCTGCAACCCAGGCGTGTGCCCTGGCTGGGAATTGAACCGGCAACCTTTTGGTGTGTGGGACGATGACACTCAACCAGCTGAGCACTCTAGCAGGGCTCATTTTAACCACTTGTAAGCGCACAGCTCAGTGGCAGCAAGCGCATTCACAGGGTTGTGCAACCACCACCACCATCCACCTCCGGAACGTTCCAGTCTTTGTGTGTCCAACTTATTTCACTCAGCGTGCTGTCCTCTAGGTTTTCCCATGGGTCAGCCTTGCCGGAATTTCACTCCCCGTTAAGGCTGAATGCTATTCCGCCGTGTGGACGGACACGTGGGTTGCCAGTGTGAACGGTGCTGTGTGAGATGGGCACTGAGTCTCTCACTCCGAAGAGGTTGATATAATCGGGAAAGTGCTAAGCTGAGGGCATTCCTAGACGCTTGCAGCACCCTGGAGGTGGGAGCGTGAGGAAACTTGTCAAACAGCCTCTCCAGCTCCACTTCTCGCTTCTTTCCGGACACCAATAAGGTGCCCGTATAGGAATGGTCCCCCTGCACTTGGGAGCTGTGCTTCTTGTTGCAAACGGACACGTGCATTCTGTCTTAGTTGGAAAGCTCTAACCTGTCAAAGCCCCCAGGACTGACTGAGTCTGCTAAGGGTGAGTCTGTGCACAGACTCGGTCAGTCCTGGGGGCTCTGACAGGTAACTTCCTGGAGGACCTCTCCAGAATCCCATCCCTCTAGAAGGCCCCACCATTACCTCTCTGATGACCGCAGGCCCTGCGCCCATTTTATAGGTGAGGAAACTGAGGCTGCAGCCACACGCTGGTCAGTCAGAGGCCGAGGCCCGGCCAGTGAGTCTGGTGGCCTCAGGCTGCGGCCTGGTCGGGCAGCAGAGGGGCCCCCTGTCTGGTGGAGACTCACTGCAGGTTCCCTTCCGGCGGGGACTGAGAGCTCTGGCTTAGAGCAGGGAGCTCAGGCAGGACACCGAGAGCGAGAGGGTGTTTGGGAGGTCCTGGGGGCACGCAGGGATGGCTGAGGCCACCCTGGGGCACCTCACACCTTCCTTCTCCTGTTGGCCAGGATCACGTCTCGGCCCCTTCCACCCGTGGCCACGTATGATTCAGCCCCACGGTGCTGGCCACAGCTCTGCTCCCTGAGGAGCGGCCTGAGAGGCGTGGCCCCGGGCAGGGCCCGTGGTGTCATCCCATGTGAGTGGTTCCTCCCGTCGTAACTGGGTTCTGATCCCAAGCCCCTCGGAAAAGTCTTGAGCAGCAGGCGCTCACAGCCTGCACCCCGCCAGGGGGAAGACGGTGTGCAGCGTGGCTTCCTGCTCAGCTGGAGGCAGCGTGACCACCGTCACCCTGACTCTCCTCTGAGGGTGTTTTACTCATTAGAGCAGCTGCGTTTAGTTAAATGGTGGAAATGACCTACACGTGCACCCACGGGCAACTGGGTGGGTGAACTGTGGCCTGTCCACACGATGCCGCTCATTTGGCCACACAGGAAGGAAGCATGACACGTGTCCTTTCGTGTGAATGCCCACCTCAGGGATCCGCGCGCACGGGCAGCCGGCGGGTGATGCCGGGGGCTGGGGGCCGTGGGGGAGGGGTGACTGCTAAAGGCAGGGGTTTCTCTCCCAGGCATGACATGTTCTGAAAGCACCTGTGGTGATGGTTGCACACACCCTAAGGTGACCAGATGTCCTGCTTTTGGCGGGACAGTCCCGATTTTTAACAATTTGTCCCCCATCCTGCGGCATTTTAAAAAAGTCCCGATTCTTTTTTCCAAGAATCGGGACTTTTTTAAAACACCGCAGGACAGGGGACAAATAGCTAGAAATCTTTTTTAAAACTCCTCGGGACGGGGGACAAATAGCTAAAAATCTTTTTTAAAACGCCTCTGGACGGGGGACAAATTGCTAAAAATCTTTTTTAAAACGCCTCGGGACAGAGACAAATTGTTAAAAATCTTTTTAAAAACGCCTGGGGACGGGGGACAAATTGCTAAAAATCTTTTTTAAAACACCTGGGGACGGGGGACAAATTGTTAAAAATCCGGACTGTCCCGCCAGAAGCGGGACGTCTGGTCACCTTAACATCCCTGTGAATTTAACACAAACCACTGAAGTGTCAAGAACGAGCCACACCATTTCAAAGGAATGAGAGTCAAGATTATAAACAGGAGCCCAGACTCCCTGGACTGGCCCGGAGGAGGTTTGCAGAGCCAGGCTCTGCCCCGCCTACAAGGGATGCAGGCCACCTTCGGTGCTGGCACCACCGTGTGTGGCTTCGGGGACCGAGCGTGAGGCTGGGCGTGCTGCCTCCTCGGGGTGTGCTCAGTGGTTAGCGCGCTGGGGAAGGCGGCTGTGAGCCCACCGGGCGCTGTGCCCGGCCGGCCTCGCCCTCCCGCCCGGCCGGCTCCCGGCTCGGCCGTACCTGCAGGTCGGGATCTCCTGGAACTTGACGAATGTCTGTGCGGTGACGTTGAGCTCGTAGATGACCGAGTTGATGACGTAGGAGTCATTTTGCACCTGCGCCTCCACGTCGTAGCTGTGACTGTTGGCAACAGCGAGAAAGATCCTGTCTCCAATGTGGAAAACTTCCCAGTCCGCGGCGCCAAATGTCTGGGAGGGAGGGAGAGGGGTGCAGGCCGCGCTCATGAACAAAGACTGCGGGAGCCGCCAAGTGACGCCACACACACACACACACACACACACACACACACACACCCCGCCGAGCCCGACTGGCAAGGTCCCCAGCCTGGATTCACTCCATTCCCAAGCCATCGACTCTCACTCCCTTTACAGACACGAGTGCCAGTTGTGCCTGTACCTGAACTGTGCCACCGGAGGGGACTGCTTCTCAGCCACCTGTGCCACCCATTCCCCCAGGCCCCAGTGCTGCCCTTCCTTCGAGGTCTAGCTGCTACAACACCTCCTCCAGGGAGCCCTCCCTGCTTGCTCCAGGCTGGCCCTGAACTCTGAAGCAACCTCTAGGCATCTCTTGTGTTCCTGCCTGAGGTTCCCCCCACAGCCCCGTCTCTGGATGCCCCCCGCACGCTACTGCTCCTAAGTCACTTGTCACCCTCGGGGCTGAGGTGGTCAGGGTCCACAGGGCTGGTCTGTGGCCCGAGTGGCCAGCTGTGGAGCCTTTGCCCCAGACCCCGAGCTGCATGAGCTGATTTGCATGTAGCCCCCCCCCCCCCCAGGAGGAAAGTGATGTGTAGTTCACAGGCAGCATCTGGGGCCTAATGGTGGCGCTGGTGCATGGGGAGGAGAGGACCAGCGAAATCCACATCCAGGCCCAGGCCTGGACTCAGGAGAGAGAGAGGGCAGGGCAGAAACGAAAGGAGACATTTTCCTGGGGCACAAGGGGCAGGTGCAGGGAGAGGCCCAGGGGTGAGAGAGGGAGACCCCGACAGTGCACTCTGGCAGGGAACAGTGTTTCCCCTCTCACACCCAGCAGAGGGCGACATTGTCCGCCTCGGCCCAGCCCATGAAGCTGCTGTCTGAGAACATTCCTGGGGGCCCCTAGCCGGGCTGGGAGCCAGGAGCTTTAGACACAGGTCTGGATCGGTCCTGAGGAGCGGAGCCAAGTGAGGTGAAGCCAAAGGATGACTCACTAGGACAAGGACCGGAACCAGGACACCTGGCAGCCCCTGCTCCCTCCCAGGGGCCAGGAGCTCCATAAGGCTTTCCTGGATCAGCGGGTCCTCCCCTCCATGCGGCTCTGGGAGGGGGCACCATTCTTTCCCTGGGGCGCCCCACGACTTCTGAGCAGGCTGGGACCCTGGGGGCCGCAGGGGCCTTCAGCATCACCCCTCTCTCCCCACACTCCCCCGCCCGGTGACTGCTTCACGGACAGCGACAGTAACAGACCCACAGGGGGCCGAAAGTCACACACATGTGGTGGTGACTTCACAGAAACAGAACAGGAGATGCCAGACTGTTAGGTCCCAGCTCCTCTGACCTGTGCTGGGGAAACCATGTCAATGGGAAACGTCCCATGCGTGTGTACGAGTAAATGCACATACCTGTGTGTGCACACTTGCATGCACACACACCTATGCACACACTCCTGCATGCATGCGTGCACACGGGCACTCCCACACAGCTCAGGGGCCAGGAGCTGGAAGAGGATCTCGCCCAGGTGGCCAGGACTTCCTTGGGCTCTGAGCCACTGGACTCAGACCGCTCCCTTCTCCCGAGGTGAACAATGGGGGCCGGGAGAAGAGGTCCCGGGGTGTGATGGGGCAGGAGGCAAGGAGGAGTGTCAGATGGGCGTCGCTCAGGGTTCCATCATCCTGCCTCAGCTCTGTGCGCCCAGCTGGTGGGAGCCGATACCATGAAAATCTCAGAGCAACAACAGTTTTCCACGACTTGTGTTTCCATGCAATACTCAGGACATGGTTTTATTAAAAAGTCACTCCATGTCGCTCTAGAATGCAAATGCAGCAGGCACTCTGCAGTTCATCTGGCCACAGGCAAGCAGAGACCTGTCTGGGGCTGGCTGGGTCACGGTCACTGCTGTCAGTGACCTCTCACCCCCACAGGGTGTCTGCCAGGAGCTTCCCAGAGTGGCAGCACCTGCAGCTGGGCCGGAGACTGGGCTCCCCTCACCCCGGGAAGCAGGTCTGAAGCTGCCTGGGGCTGCACCAGCCTGAGGCACCTGCTGGGCTGGCGGGCTCTCCCCTCCCTCCCTCCTTCCCACGGAATTCCCCCGGAGCCTGCCCCGCCAGCCCTGGCATGGCGCCCGGGGGCTCGGGAGCACCTCTCGGGGTGATGGTGCCACCCGGAGCCCCCAGAGCCCCTGACAGCCTCCCTCGAGGGTGGCTGGGCTCCCGGGTCATCGGGCCAGTGTGGGCAAGGAGGTCCTTGGGTTCCAGCTGGGAGGAAGACCTTCCTAAATCGGCCTTTTGTCGTAGTGCATCTTCTTGTTCAAATGTAGGCGATTTAGGATCACCGTGTTGGTAGCCGTAGGATGGCAATCCCCCAAATGACCCCAACCCACTACAGGAGCCCTCCCCCTCCCCCCATCACAGATGGTCTGGGCCTGCCAAGGACCTGGCCTGGTGGGCCAAAGCCACGAGCTGCCCCTCCTGTGCCAGGCTGCAGCCCTGCCTCCAGGACACCACAGAGCTCGGCTCTGGCCCCAGCGCACCTGCTGGAGACTTGGACACAATCACCTGAGTCTTCTTCCAGAACAAAGTCTCTGGTTCCTACCATTGTCCCTCCTTCCACAGGATTCAGATCCCTTCCGGCTCCGCCCACCTCCCCAAGCTCCCAGGATGCCCAGCTGCAGCTGCACAGCCCTCACCCCGCCTGGGCGGGCACCTCACCGGGGCGCTGCCACCCCGCCTGCTTCCCAGGCACCCACAGGGCCTTGGTGACACGTGTGATTAACTTAGAGCCCACGGAGTTTCCACATGCACGGCTGTCGCCTGTCGCCTGCACCCCTGCCTGGGCCTCCACGCGGCCCTTTCCCTGTGGCCCGGTCCCCGCTAGTCCGGGCTCCTCGGGAACTGCTCTACCACCGCCGTCTTGTCCAGCCCACCCCAGCCCAGACGCCTTTGACCTCCTCGGTCTAATTCCAGTCAGAGATCCCGTCACCCTGGGCAGACCCCGCCAGCCCACTGCTGAGCCCTTTCCGATCAGCATGCACCCCAGCACCTCCTCCTCTCGCCAGGACGGCTGCGCTGTGTCCCCGAGTCCCTGCGTGCTTAGGCACCCCAACAACGGCCTATGCCCAGGCATTTGAGAAAGACCTGCCCCACGCTGAATAAACACAGCACCACAGCTGGGCTCCAGTCCCGGCTCTGACCAGAGCAAGTCCGTTAACCCCCGAGCCTCAGTTTCCCATGAGAAGAGGGGACTGGTGGCAGAAGTTACTGCACAGCCCAGCCAGTGTGGCTCAGTGGTTGAGTATCAACCTATGAACCAGGAGGTCATGGTTCGATTCCTGGTCGGGGCACATGCCTGGGTTGCGGGCTTGATCCCCAGTGTGGGGCATGCAGGAGGCAGCTAATCAGTGATTCTTCTCTCATCACAAATGTTTCTCTCTCCCTCTCCCTTCCTCTCTGAAATCAATAAAAATGTATTTTAAAAAGAGTTACCTCACAGGGCGGCTGTGCGTGGGAAGAAATAGGTTCAGCTATTGGCACCGAGCTTTCTGAGGCCCCTGCTCGGCGAGCCTGGCCCGCTGTCACTGCTCAGGAATAACGCCTCAGCCCTGCCAGTGTGGCTCAGTGGTTGAGCGCCAACCTAGGAACCAGAAGGTCAAGGCACATGCCCGGATTGCAGGCTGGACCCCCAGGAGGGGACGTGCAGGAAGCAGTGGATCAGTGATTCTCTCTCATCATTGATGTTTCTGTCTCTCTCTCCCTCTCCCCTCCTCCCTGAAATCTATAAGAATATATTTAAAAAAAAAAAAAAAGAAAAGAAAAGAAAAAGAAAAAGAATAATGCCCATCCTAGCCCTGCTTCCCCACTTGGGAAGCAGCACCCTGAGTGTTAACCTTGGAGTTGTGCTGGCTCTTCCTGGCCGCACTGTCCAGGCAAAGTGCTCGTGAGCTCGGCTTCCTGGCTTTGGAAGCCTCCGCAGCTTCCAGATGGTGCTGCCACCTTTCTCACCGGGGCCACAGCTCCTGCCCCTCAATGGGCACACACATGCCCCGCCCTGCCCCTGTGCTCCTGTCATGGTCCACGTCACAGCCGCCTGGGACATGTGCGGTCTGCAGGGTGTCTGATGCTGTCCCACCCTCATAAATACGTCTGCAGCCCAGCTCTCGGGTCCTGCCAGCCCGCCCATGGCGACCGGGACCAGCTGAGGGACATCGAGGTTTGAGGGAGTGTGGAGAGTGCTGCCCCCACCCACTGCATGTGGCCAGGTCAGAGGTCAGCTGCCCAGCCGCCCCAGGGCAGGAGCCTGGCACCCAGAGGTGGCCAGACAGCAGAGCCAGGAGGCCAGTCTGAGCACCTGGTGCAGCGAGGACACCTTCGTGACAGAAGGACAGCCGAGCCAGCGCACCCCTCCCCAGGCTCTTTTGGGGACTGCTGTGTGCAACATGACCTGAGCCTTATTCGGGGGGAGGCACCTGGGGTGCAGGCATCAGGGTGAAAGCATCACCAGGCCTGTGTGGGATCAGCAGGCGCCTGGGGGCACCGGGTGCAGGGCAGGTCCTTACCAGGAAAGACTGGAAGAGCTGGAAGGAGCCGACCAGCCAGACGTACAGGTGGGAGTGCACCTTGGTGGACGTGCCGTTGAAGGCGTTGGCCACCACCAGGAACGAGTAGGGCCCCACCGTGAAAAACTCCCAGTCGTAGGCGCCGGAGGTGGCGATGGTCTGGTTGGCCTCGAACAGGCGGGTCTGCGGGTTCCACTTGTAGATGACGCTGTCGATGTTGTGGTTATCTCCTGGAAGCCAACGGCTGCGGTGAGGGAGGGGGCCTCACGGTGACCTCGGCGGAACCCTGGCCTCCCGGACCCTGCCCCAGGGCCCCGCTGCCCGTCCAGCCCAGCCAGGCCTGGGCCGCTCTGGGTGTGGCCAGGTCGCCCCACACTCTCCTGCACCCTCTCACTCCCCAGCGAGGACGCCCAGCTGAAAACCCTCAGGGGGCTCCCCTTTGGGTGGCTCAGGCCCTCCCCATGGCCTTCAGGGTCTTGGAGTGGAGCCCCCTATCTCCCCCCAGCCTCACCTGTCACAGCCCAGGACCCCCTTGGCTCCCATCTCTCCCACAGGCCAGGCCGCATGCTCCCTGGGGCCCCTCTGGCCAGCCTCTCGCTTCCATGGAGAGTTTGGTGAGCGGGCCCCTAGGGTCGCCCTGCCCATCAGCAGGTGGTCGGGGCTCTTCCCCAGGCCCCCACAAAGCTCCCTCTTGGACCTCAGGCTCAGGGAAACTCTGAGCATGGAGCCCACTGAGGCTAAGCTAAGGTGCCCTGCAGGGCCAGGCCACCTTCGACCTGCCCGGCCCTGAGTCTCAGGATGGGGAAGGGCTTGCCGAGGTCACTAGTTGTGGGGGTGGAGGTGAATGCTGGCCCAGAAACAAGGTTTGTGGGCCCCTCCCAGCCTATCCCCAATCATACCCACATTTCACAGGGTCTATGTGCACACTTTGACCTGTCTTCAGAAACCTGGTCCATGCCCTTCCAGAGACACCTCCACCTGTCCACACCCTGTCCCCCGGCTGACCAGAGTGGTCACCTTCCCTCTATGTCACTCAGTTCCTCCCAGAAGGAGGTGAGTTAGTTAGTCAGTTACTCAGTTACTAGTTAGTTTGAAATGAGGCAGCCTGGGCAGCCAGGGGGCCCTCGTTTCTATGGCAACTCTCCTGGGGGCAGGCACCGACCACCGTCTTCCCACCTGGACAGATGGGAGGTGCTTAGATGCGTTCGCCCTCAGCGGCCGCCATCAGGTGGCCGGGCCCAAGGAACCGGGCTGCTGTGATTTATTATCGTTTTTAGTGAGGTGAAGACCAGCCTTGCAGGGAGTCCTGCCCCCTCTGGGAGGGTCACCTCCAGGTGGCAGGTCACAGCCCTACCTTCCCTGTGGTTGGCCACGGCCAGGAAGTGCTCCCCGGCCACCTCGAAGGCCTCCCAGTCCCGGGCGCTGTGGGTGGCCACCCTCTGGTAGGGCGTGAACCGCAGCTTTCTCGGGCTCCACTTGTAGATGACGGAGAACTCCTGGCCCTTCTCGTTGGGGTCAAAGTTGGCCACAGCCAGGAAGATCTGCAAGAGAGGACGGGACACTCGGCTCCCTGCCCGCAGCCAGGGCCTCTGTCCGCATGGGCAGGCGTTTGTCTGTCTGTTCTACCCCCAGTGGGTGGGTCGAGGGAGGGGCGGGGCTGTACCCAGCACGTGTGTGTGTAGGTGCAGGGACAGAGGCTGAGCCCCCCCCTGTTACTGAGGGCCTCGGCGGCCTGGGAGCCTGTCTGCCTCCAGATCCTTCTATGTGCCCGTATTCGCCAGTCCATTGCTGCCATGTCTACCTCCCAACCCCAGGAAAAGCTTCATCACAAAAGGGTTCCTCATCACCCGTGGGAGTTGGGAAGATCGTAATCCCTACTCTCCCCGAGAAAGCGGTGTTTGCCACGCAGCCGAGTAGGACACAGAAACCCCACTACATGTGACATGGCCAGCGGGCATGACCGTGCACTTATGTGGCTGTAACAGGCGCCAGAATGCCCAGGTAAGTCCTGCATCTGCTTGAGCAACCTGAAGATGCTCTCCCCCTTGTTTTCCCAAATTTCCCTACTTTTCTTTTATATAAAACTTTGATAATCAAAACATAAGCACCTTTAAAACATCAACCAAATAATGGGAGAGTGAATCATTCATTCACCGTGTTGGACCGGGTGCCAGAACCATGGTGGGCAGCCAGCCACCGGAGGGCAGGGGCTTGTCTGCTTGCTCACGGCTCCACCCCGGTGGGAGGGTCCAGATGGGGGCAGGGCTGTGCCCGGCACGTGTGTAGGTGAGTGAATGATTGAGGGACAGGCATGGGAAGGTGACCCCAAGACACTGTTGTTTCGAAGGGAGGACGGAGGAGGAGCTGGGAGAAAATTCATCTGGAAGGGGATGGAGGTCCTCTCAGACCCTCCACCCACAGGCCCTCTCGGTGCAGCCCTCCCTGGAATGGGGGGGCGAGGGGCTGCCCTCGAGGGTCTTTGCCTCTGGGGCCTGTTTGTGGGAGAAAGGGCAGGATCAGGCAGGTGGATCCATTGCATTCTCTCATGACTTCTGCCTGGTGGACTGGTCCAAGTCAAACGACCCCCACAGGTGTCTAAGATAGCCTGCACCCTACCTGGGCGGCATCTTAGCAAATGGCCTTTCCTAGTGTGTCGGGAGCCGAACAGACTTTCTCAAGGCCCCGCCTGGGTGCAGAGACAAAGCCAAGTGTCTGCCCGGGGAAGCCGTCTGAACCCGACAAAGGCTTTGGAGCCACGAGAAACACGTTTTCCTGGAGAAGCGTGTCAGGAGCCCACCCTCCGGGCTCTGTGGGTGACTCCAGCTCAGAAAGGACGCAGAGCCACGACTCGCCTTTTTCCCGATGGTGAAGTGCCTCCAGGACTGCGCCTGGTGCGTGCGGATGCTCTGGTACGAGGCGAACGCCCCGTCCGTCCACTTGTAGATGGCGGACGTGGCCTTGCGGTTGGCGGTGGCGATGAAGAGCCCGGCCTCGGGGATGGCGAAGACCTCGATGCCCAGCGTCTCCGAGTGCGTGAAGAGGCGCTGGTGCTCCTCCACGTAGTCCAGCCTCTCCTTGGCTGGGGAGGGAGACAGGGAGATGCGGTTCATGGTTGCCGTGTCCCAGCACAGAAGCCTGGAGGCACCGTCCTGGGAGCACGACCCCGGGCCCTGAGCCCTGACCCCGGACAAGGGGGCATTAGCGTGGGGCAAGGGCAATTTGCTCAGAGCACCTGGTCACCGCCAGAGGCCTGCTGGGAAGCCCTCTCGGCTTGTGTGGGTTTCAGGATCTGGCGAGCCCCAACGGTACTCACCTTCTAAGGTCACTAAACCCCAATGTGTTGGGTCTTATGAGACATCCCCCATGCTCACTGCGGCTACAAAGGCTATAATCTAAGGCAGTGATCGGCAAACCGCAGCTCGAGAGCCACGTGCGGCTCTTTGGCCCCTTGAGTGTGGCTTGCCGTTAGAACCACTTCTTCAAAACAGACTCGCCCAGGCCGAAAACCGACTTCTGCGCATGGGCCACGAAGTTTCAATCGCACTGTATGTACGCCCGCACGTGGTATTTTGTGGAAGAGCCACACTCAAGGGGCCAAAGAGCCGCATGTGGCTTGCAAGCTGCAGTTTGCAGACCACTGCCCTAAGGTGACCCAGGAGCTGGAGAGCAGTTCAGCTTGAGCTAGTCCCCTTTTGCTGTGGACACTCAGGGCTACCTCACTCCCCCTTCCCACGCCAGGAATGGAGCCCTGGATGGCTTGCTCAGTGGTTAGACGTCAGCCCATGAACTGAAGGGTCTCAGGCTCTATTCCCAGTCAATGGCACATACCTCGGTTGCAGGCTCAATCCCTGGCCCTGGTCTGGATGCGAATGGAGGGCAACCCGTTGATGTGTCTCTCTCACATGGATGCTTCTCTCTCTCCTCCCCCAGCCCCCTCACTTCCCTCCACTCTCTAAAAAAAAAAAAAAAAAAATCAGTGGAAAAAATATCCTTGGGTGAGAATTAAAAAAAAAGGAAAGGAATGGATCGCCGCAAAGCTTGCTGCGGCAATGACGCCCTCGGCTCCCTGGCATCGTCATGTTGAATCATGATCTGAGCACAGGCAGGGTGCGAGGAGGGAGGGTGGGCAGGGCCCCACGAGGGAGGCTGGCTCCGGGGAGTCCCGAGCTCTTTCTGGGCAGGGGGGTCGAGGGGAGGTGGCGAGCCCTGCCAGCCCGCTTGTGGTGCCCAGGAGGGCCCATGGTTCCAGAGGAAACGTGGGGGCTTGCTGCTCTGGGTGGGGTGCCTCCTGTTCTCAGGGAACGCTGACTCTGAGCAGAGCCCCTGTCTCCAGAGCCCCGGGAGCCACGCCCTCCCTGTCCACCGCACCTGCCAGCACGGAGACCCACTCGCTGCCCACGCACAGGTACAGCCCCTTCTGCCCGGCGTCAAACCAGAACTGGGCATCCTCCACTTTGGTGCACGGAGGCCGGGATCCCAGCGTCACCTTCATGTCGGTTTCTGGGGGAGACAGGGAGGTGCCTGGTGAGTGTCCAGTGGACACGAACTCCCTGCAGGAGGCAGTCCCACCCTTGTCTCTGAAGCTGGGCTCCCAGGACCCACTCAGGCTCTTAAACGGGTCCCAGGAGGCAGGGAGACCAGGGCGTGTGGCCGGCCCCAGGGCATCCACGTGGCGGGACGTGGTAAAGCTCCCCGTGGCTCCAGAGCAGCATGTCCACCTCCCCCCGCCTCCTGCTCTTCTGAAAATCCTATGCCCCATGGGCACGAGTTTATCTAAACTTCCGTTTTGCTTCGTTTTGCGGCATCTGAGCCCATGTCTTCTTGGAATGACGCCTCCATCTCAGGTCAAACACACACGTCCTAATGGCGCTACTTGGCCACTTCAAAGTGATATCTGCCCTGCAGCCCAGGCCCGAGGCCAGGCTGTGACACTGAGCATGCCCTTGACCCCTCTCAGCACGGGGCAGAGGCCTGGAGGCCGAGTCCTGCCCCCTGAGAACACCGTTTGTCACAGCGGTCCATTTCGCCCGAGGAAGATGCCCAGAGGCCTCCAGCCCAGGGGCTTGAAAACACAGTTTCGGGACTGGCTCTCAGTGTCACCCGCTCCAGGTCGGGGGTGTGCCCAGTGAAGCTGAGGAGAGGGCCAGGTTGTCCTCCCACCTCGCCGAATAGTGGGGGGTTAGGTGGGTGAGGGGGTTGGATTCTCCCTGGCAAGGGCTGTGGTTTACATAAATTGTCAACAGCCCTGCCATGGGGGCTCAGTGGCTGAGCATTGACCTATGAACCAGGAGGTCACAGTTCCATTCCTGGTCAGGCCACATGCCCGAGCTGCAGACTTGATCCCCAGTGTAGGGCATGCAGGAGGCAGCCAGTTAGTGGTTCTCTCGCATCATTGATGCTTCTATCTCTCTCTCCCTCTCCCTCCCTCTCTCTTAAGTAAATAAAAACATACCAGTATTTTTTAAAATAATAAATACTCAACCTCGTACCTTTAGATTGGGAAGGTGCAAACAGAAATTAAAAAAGCGAAGCTGGGGACCCTCTCGGCAGGGGGTTCATGGAAAACAGACATGTATCCTGTGAAGGCGGGGCCCCCACTGGGGCAGGGGCTGAGGTGTGGTGTCTATCGGGGAGGGATGGGAGAAAGGGCCCCCATCGCTGCTCTGGGGACAAACAGGCAGCAGGTGGAAGTCAGAGGCTCCAGAGGAAGCGGACTTCTGGTGGGAGAGGTGGCTCTGGCTTACTAACCATAGGGATATTTCAGCACCTCATTATCCTCCGGCTTCCCTGTGAGACCCTGCAGGATTGGGGGGATGGACAGCACGAGCTCTGCATTCCTGCAGGGACACAGCCTGGGAGTGGCGTCGGAGCCGGGCAGCAGGACCAGCTGCCTGACCAGGCCCTGCGGAGAGAGGGACAGTGTGTTCAGACCCTGGGAGACAGTGGAAATGCCGTGGGGGAGGGGGGGCACTAGCCATCTCTAGAGCTAGGAGGGACGAGTCTGCATAGGTTATGGGGGGCATTGGGTGCATCAGTGGAGAACTAGGCACACTTTTAAGGTCATTAACCACAAAGGGACTTTCCTGTGGATGAATCTAGAGTTATTGGCCAACAATGCTTATCAATCCATCCATCCATCCATCCATCCACCCATCCATTCATTTGTCTTCTATCAATACACCATCCATCCAACCATCCTTCCATCCACCCACCCACCCATCCTTCCATCCATCCACCAACCTATCCATCATTCACCCATTTATCTATCTACCCATCCATACACCATCCATTCATCCATCCATCCACCTACCTATCCATCCATCCATATATCTATCCATCCATCCACCCATTCATACATCTACCCATCCATATACCATCCATCCATCTATCCACCATTCACCCATCTATCCATTCACCCATCCATTCATTTATCTATCTATCTATCTATCTATCTATCTATCTATCTATCCATATACCATCTATCCATCCATCCATCCATCCACCCATTCACCCATTATCCATCCATACAGCATCCATCCATCCATCCATCCATCCACCCATCCATTCATTTGTCTATCTATCCATATACTATCCATTCATCTATCCATCCATCCACCCATTCACCCATCTACCCATCCATACACCATCCATCCATCTATCCACTATTCACCCATCTATCCATCTACCCATCCATTCATTTGTCTATCCATACACCATCTATCCATTTATCCATCCATCCACCCATTCACCCATCTATCCATCCATACACCATTCATCCATCCATCCATCCACCATCCATTCATTTGTCTATCTATCCATATACCATCTATCCATCCATACACCATCCATCCATCTATCTATCCATACACCATCCATCCATCCATTCATTCATCCATCTATCCATCCATCCATCCAAGCATGCCATCAGTGAATATTCTCAGGGCATCTGCTATACATCAGGCATGGTTCTAGACATAGGACACACAGGAACAAGGCTCCCCCACCTCCACGCTAGGAGAGAGACAGACAATGAGCAAAAACCCCACAGTTGGTCTGAAGGTGGTCAGGGCTAAGATGAAGAGCCAGGGGTCAGATCTGGGAGGGCTGGGTGTGGGGTCATCTTATCACAGTGGTGGGAAAGGCCTCCATGGTAAGAGGACAGGGGGTAGGGCCCCGAGCGTTTAGGATGTGCGCTGTGGCAGTAAAGAGGACATATGGGTGGTAAAGGGGGCATGTGGGCAGTGAAGGAGACACGTGGGCAGTGAAGGGGACACGTGGGCAGTGAAGGGGACACGTGGGCAGTAAAGGGGACACGTGGGCGGGAAAGGGGACACGTGGGCGGTGAAGGGGACGTGTGGGCGGGAAAAGGGATGTGTGGGCGGTAAAGGGGACGTGTGGGTGGTAAAGGGTATGTGTGGGCAGTAAAGGGGACAAGGGGACGGTAAAGGGGACATGTGGGCAGTGAAGGGGACGTGTGGACGGTAAAGGGGACATGTGGGCAGTAAAGGGGACGTGCGGGCGGGAAAGGGGACGTGTGGGCCAGGAAGAGGGACCTGGGAGTGCAAAGGCCTGTGTCAGGTGTGCCCCATCGTGTGTGGGACTCCACGGAGCCTTGTGTTCCTCATTCCTGTCTGACAGACGATAATCTATGGAGCCAGAGCATCGGGACAGCAGGCCCGCGGTGACAGCCCCTCTGCGAACAGCGGCGTGGGGAGGCCAGGCAGGTGGCCGGACCACACTCACCGTGAACAGGCCTTTGGCCCTCCTCCGGCTGCCGATGAAGAACCTGGCTCCTTGCACCGATAGGGTGGCTGGGAAGGGCACATCGGCAGTTCTAAAAACAGAGGGTGAGGGTTTTAGCCGTGGGAGAGAGCAGTGCAGGCCATTTGTTTTTTTTGTTTTTAAAAAAATATATATTTTATTGATTTTTTTTACAGAGAGGAAGGGAGAGAGATAGAGAGCTAGAAACGTCTATGAGAGAGAAACATCAACCAGCTGCCTCCTGCACACCCCCTACCAGGGATGTGCCCGCAACCAACATACATGCCCTTGACCGGAATCGAACCTGGGACCCTTCAGTCCACAGTCCGACGCTCTTCCGCTGAGCCAAACCGGTTTCGGCAGTGCAGGCCATTTGTGTAGAGAAGGACAGAGCAGTGCCACATGTGGGATGTGCCAGTGTCCTGGGTGACGGTAACCAAGGACCACAGGCTGGGCGGCTTCAACCACAGACGTCCATTCCCTCCCAGTTCCGGGGCCAGAAGTCCAACATTTAGCTCCACAGGGGTCCTTCCTGTCTCTTCCTGCTCCTGGGGGCTCCTGGGGCTCCTGGCTGTGGCTGCATCGCTCACTTCCTGCGCTCACCATCACATGGCTCTTCTCTCAGGAGGACTCCGGTCACTGAGCCAGGACCCACCCTCTCCAGTGTGACCTCCTCTGAGCCCGATAACACCTGCAAAGGTGCTGTCTCTCAATAAGGCCCCGGGCTCTGTGGGACATGGATTAGGGCGGCCCCCTTCACCCCAGGATGGGGACCTTCTGCAAAAGCATGTGCTGCCACGAGTCTCTCGCCCTTTCACGGAACACCCAGTGGCTCCTACAGGCACAGGGTTTCCAGCCTGTTCACCCTCCACTGAGCCCCGGGGGTGGGAGGACAGATGGTGTCAGACAGAATGGGGTTCCCTCTCTGGTGACTTCAGGGTGTTGGAAAATGTGGCTGGAGTTGGGTCTTGATGTGCAAGCAGGGGGAGGGCAAACTCTGGGGAAAGGTGAGGAGGCGGGCACCCCGTGGGAGAGGACCATGTGGCTGGGGCTCTCGGGGCTGGAAAGCCAGGCGCAGGCTCTCTCCTCACTGCCCAGCGTCTCCCGGACCTGGTGCCAGGTCCTCTGCTCCTCCCAGTCTTTGCCGTCTGGCTGTGGCTGGCCGTGGTGAGATCAGCCCAGTGTCCGCACAACTCCCAGGTGGCCTGAGTGCTGGCCTGTGAAGCCCGGGGCCTGAAATTTTCCGTGGCCACCATGGCTGTAGCCCCGGTTCCCCATCTGGCTTGGCCTTCTGCACCCTCCCCACATGGGTGTCAGCTCTGGCGCTCGGCCGTGAGCAGCCGTGGTCCTATAAGGGCTCTGGTGTAGCTGAGAGCGTGGTGGTGGGGATGGGGGGTGGGGTGGTGGTGAATAAGACACTTGGCTTAGACCAAGTGTATACATGGCATGGATTCTTTTGATTGTGGAACAAATTTCGTAATAACCAAGCAGAGTAAGAGTCTACCTTTGAAAGTACTATTTGGTATAATGATAGGTTTAAAGTAAGCTGGACCACTCGACATGCACATGTCTCCAGCCCCGCTCAGCAAGGACGAATGCGGAGGTCCATGGGTCAGCAGCTGGCCAGGCCACGGGGACTCGCTGTCCCTGGCCCCAAACGAGGTGCTGGCAAGGACAGACACAAACTCGGGCTTCCCCGTGCCCAGGGCTGTGTCAGAGTTACTCAGGATTCCTCCGCATGTTTATCTGGAGTCTTAATGAATATTTATTCCCTTATTTCACATGAGGAAACTGAGTCAGGGAGGTTAACTGGCGTGTTGAAAATCACACAGCAAGACCTGGGCCTCGAGCCGGGTCTGGTGCCCAAGTTCCTTATGCTCCTCCTCTGTGGCCCTTTGGTCATAGTGACAGCGCCCTGAAGGGCATATACCCGGGTAAGCTCAGCCTGGACTCACACTTCAGCCCCCGCCCAGGGCCAGCCCCCGCCTCCCCAGACACCTACTGGTATCTGTCCTTGTCCGGCTCCCCCACACCCTCTCTGGAGGCAGGTGTGCTGTCCACTTGCTGGTGACCCAGGCACTCCAGCTGCCAGGGCTCCCCCACAAACCCGATTCCTCCGGCCCACCCTGCACACTCGAGCTGCCCCCAGATGTCCACTCCGGACTGTATGTCGGGCAGCCCTCAGCACCAGGAGACCCTCCCCGGCGTCCCGGTACCTACATGTCCACGGGGACGCCGCAGTCCGTGGTGAGGGAGAAGGAGTCTTCAGACACGGCCAGGACCAGCGTGTGCCACTGGCTGTCCATCAGGGCGGGGCTGCGGAAGGACACGCGGGTCTGCCAGGCGCCCGCCGCGTCCTGGCTGAGGAAGAGGAAGTGCAGCCGGGTGGGCGAGTACCGCAGGCCCAGCAGCAGCGCGTCGGGGCCCTCAGCCACCACCG
This sequence comes from Pipistrellus nathusii, assembly GCA_963693515.1. Classification (NCBI taxonomy): domain Eukaryota; kingdom Metazoa; phylum Chordata; class Mammalia; order Chiroptera; family Vespertilionidae; genus Pipistrellus; species Pipistrellus nathusii. Next base: position 189,526,988 of record OY882859.1, on the reverse strand, counting down.
TGAACAGGTACTCGTTCTTCTGCAAGAGAGGGCAGCCGATGAATGCAGGCCAGTGCGGGCAGGGCCGGGAGGGTGGGAGGTGAAGGTGGGCAGGTGAGGGCAGGGCCCTGTGTGTGATAAAGCCAGGAGCACTGCTCACACCCATGGCCATGCTGGGGTCAGGAACACGGGAAGCAGCATGCTGGTGAGGACTTGGAGCATGTGAGCCTGGTGCACGGCGGGTGGGAAGGTAAAATGCTGCAGCCCCTATAAAAAACAGTGCGCGTTTCCTCCACAAATTACAAACGGAGCTACTGTATGATCCGATATTCCCTCTGCTGTAAGTCCAAAGGGACTGCCAACAGGAACTCAGGGAGACACACGGACACCAGTGCTCCCTGCAGGTTCACTCACAAGAGCATTACCCACGTAGAAGCAACCCAGCTGCCCAACGGCTGGTGAAGGGATGAGCATAGGTAATGTGGCCCAGCCACGGAATGGAGCATCTCAGCCGTAAGGAGGAAGGTCCGACATCGGCAGGGATGAACCCCGAGGACATTGCGCTGAGTGAAACAAGCAGTCATGAAGGGACAAAGGCTACAGGATCTCACTAACACGGGGTCCCTGGAGCCGAGGCTTCCACCGATACTGAGTGCAGAGGTGGCGCCAGGGGCCGGGGCAGGAGCCAATGTTTAATGGGAAAAGAGTCATCCTGGGAAGATGAGAAAGTTCTGAGATGGAGGGTGGTTATGGCTGCTCACCAGTGTGACTGTGCGCCATGCCATTGAGCCGTACTCGTAAAGATGATTAAAACGGTAAGCTTCATAGCAGCACAATTCACCATCGCCAAGATTTGGAAACTGCCTAAATGCCCATCAGCAGATGAGTGGATTAGAAAATTGTGGTACATCTACATAATGGAAAACTATGCTTCTGTGAAAAGGAAGGAACTCCTACCATTTGCAGCAGCCTGGGTGGAACCGGAGAGCATTATGCTAAGTGAAATAAGCCAGGCAATGAAAGAAAAAATACCACATGATCTCACTCATTTATGGAAAATGAAGAACATTATAACCTGACGAACAAAAAGATAGATACAGAGGCAGTAAAGCACTGAACAGACTGTCAAATTACAGCGGGAAGGCTGGGGAGTGTTGGGGAGGGGGAGGAAGAGATCAACCGAAGGACATGTATGCACACCAATGGACACAAGACATGGGGGATGGTATGAAGGCATGCGACAGGGGATAGGGGAGGCTGGGGGAAGGTCAACGGAGGGGGGGGGGGAAAGGAGATATATGTATTACTATATGTAATACTTTAAACAATAAAAATAAAAGTAAGCTTCAGGTGATGAGTGTTTTACCAAAATTTAAAAACCACAACCCCTCCACAATGGTGACTTCAAACACAACGTGACCCCCAAACCCCAGCCACCCCAGCCACTTGAGCTGCGCAGACACATGTATACATGCCTATAAGCCATTGCAACTTGGAGTCTCTAAATTCCTTGCCTAACACGGTGGAAAGAGTAAAGACTTGAAAGTGATGACACCTGGACGATAATGACAGTGCCATTCTTTACAAGTCTTCGCCCATGCAACACTGCGACCCGAGTTCCATGCAACCATTATTCTAAGGAAGTTCAAAGCCTCCACGTGCCTCATAATCATTTTAATGCCTAATCAGCAAAATCCACCGGGCTCAGGTTGGGTCCCATGGCCTCTGGCCACTCCTCCACTGACCTTCCTGGGTCGGGGTGAGAGTCCCGCCCAGAGGTCGTAGGCGTTGTGATCGCTCAGTCACTCATTCCTAGAAGTACTCGTGGCTGGAGGAGACCCAGGTCTGCTGAGAACCCCGTTTCTCACCACTGCCACCATGGCAACGAAATCAGATGGAGGAAGCGCTCAGGTGGTGAAGCGAGTTTATTGGGGTGCAAAAGGAGGTGCTGACAGGTCAAAGTGCAGGTCAGGTGATGGAACAAGAAATTGGGAGGGAATGGCAGGAGACCAGGGCAGGTGGAGGCTCTTCCTGGGAGGCAGGAGACTGAGGTTCAGGGCTCCTGGGAGCAGAGGTCAGCTCAAAACAGTGGAGACCAGGGGACCCGATCCTGATTGGGGGCAGCCACCTGACACTGCTGAGGACCAGACTGAGGGGTGGCTGGGAGGACCACTGTCACAGGGTGAGACCTGAGCCCGGCTGGCACTGGGGAGACATGTCCAGTCAGCAGCAGGATGTCTGGGCCGAGGTGGGGACACAGCAGGCCGGGCGGGAGCAGACGGGGCGGCAGAGCAGGGACATGCAAGAGGACGGGCGGCAGCAGCTGGACTGGCAGGAGGAGGTGGGGCCACAGCAGGAGGAGGTGGGCACACAGCAGGCAGGCCTGCACACGGGGCGGCAGATGAGGGACACGCAGGAGGAGGGTCTGCAGCAGGACGAGGTGCAGCAGCTGGGCTGGCATGAGAAGGCAGGGCCACAGCAGGAGGAGGCGGGCACACAGCAGGCAGGCCTGCACACGGGGCGGCAGAGCAGGGACATGCAGGAGGACGGGCGGCAGCAGCTGGGCTGGCAGGAGGAGGCGGGGCCACAGCAGGAGGAGGTGGGCACACAGCAGGCAGGCCTGCACACGGGGCGGCAGATGAGGGACACACAGGAGGAGGGTCTGCAGCAGGATGAGGTGCAGGAGGTGGGCTGGCAGCAGGAGGAGGCCCCAGAGCAGACGGGCACACAGCACAGGGGCTTGCAGCAGACAGGTGTGCAGCAGGGGGAGGAGGTGCAGCAGGAGGGCTGGCAGGAGCTGGACCCACACGACGTCTGACAGCAGGAGCTGGGTATACAGCTCACTGGGGTGCAAGCGAGGGTAAGACAGGAGGGCATGGTGCAGCAGTTGGGGACACAACAGGTGGGGACACAACAGCTGGAGGTGCAGCAGGAGGGTTGGCAGCAGCTGGGGACACAGCAGGAGGGGGCGCAGCAGGAGGGCTCACAGCAGCTCTCTGGACAGTCGTCCATCTGCCAGGAGGAGTCCATGCAAGAGTCACCGGAACCGGGCAGGCAGGCGCGGCTGCCGTAGCTCATATCATTGGAGCAGACGGACAGGGTGGAGGCGGCCATGGCGGGGCAGTGGGGCTGGAGGAGGGTGTGAGTGTGAGTGTGTGAGTGAGTGAGTGAGTGAGTGAGTATGTAAGGTGCCCAGGGCTGTTGGCTTTTATACCCGCCTGGGTGTTTGTTTTCCAAGCAGGAGGCACCCCACGCCCCCTTTCCTTGTTGATATTTTGAGCTGAGTCCTGGGAGTCCTTATTTCTCCTGGTTTATTTCCAGGAAAGAAGCTGCTGCTTTAAATGTCTGTCACTGTTGAAGAGCAGGCTGCCCCTGCCCTGTGTATGTGTCCTAAGCAAACACCCCGGAAACATCAGGAGCGGTGGAGCCCTGGCAGTCCCACCTGCCCTGCCATGCTCCCCTGCCAGCTGTTCTCCTGAGTGAGAGACAGGGCAGCTGGGCTGGAATTGGGGCACCACTGCTCATCACTGTGGGACACCCCACACCCAGGCGGCTGAGGAGGGGCACCAGCCACTGAGAAATGCAGCAAAGGGGAAGGTAGACAGACAAGGGTCTCCAACAGCAAGAATGACAATAGCTTTGGCTATTTAAGCTCCTTTGTTTTCCAAATAAGTTTAGATTCAGCTTATTGATAACAAAAAAACATCCTGTTGCAATTTTTACTGGGATTGCTTTGAATCTACAGAGCAATGTGAAGGAAACTGACATCACAATGTCTCCATTCATGAAGATGGTCTAATTCTCCATTTATTCATGTTTTCCTTGATTTATTTCATCCGCGTTTTTATTATGTAAAATTTATGCTGGTTTTCTTTTTTTATTTTGTTCTAAGTCATACTTTTAAACAAAAAGTTTGAAATCCAATTGTTTATTAATATTATATAGAGGTGGGCAACAGTAGGTCAATTTACCAGCCATCATTACCTAAAATATATGTCATAGGTAAGGATACAAAAATAACAACAATAATAATGAGACAAGTAATACAAATAAACAATATAATTATCAATAAACAAATAATAACCAAGAATAAGCTGTGTCATGTACCCATAACTATAAATCTACTTTTGCCCACCCCTATGTAGAACTACAATTATTTTTTTTTTTTTATCATTTTAAGTCTGCATTCTTCAACCTTGCTCTGATATTTCCAGGAGACCTTTTGTAGATTCTGGGGGTGTTCTATGTGGACAATCATGTCCCGTGTGAACAGAGACTATTTCATTTCTGCGTTTCCCATGTGCATGCCTTTTACTTCTGCCTCTGGTCTGGGTCAGACCCTCAGTGTGAGGCTGATAGTTGTGGCTGATAGTTGTCTTGTTCCTGGTCTCAGGGAAAAGTGTGGTCTTTCCAATGGAAGGTGGTGTTGGCTGTGACATTTTCCCAGATGCCTTATATCAAGCTAAGAATTTTTTGTTCATTCCTAGGTCACTGCAAACCTCAGAGGGAACTCTCCCTAACCAATTCTCTGAGGCCAGTGTTACTTTGATACCAGTGCCAGACAAAGACACTACAGGAAAAGAAAGCTACAGGTCAACATCCCTTATGAACATTGATGTAAAAACCTTCCACAAATTACTAACACACCAAATTCAGCAGGAAATTAAGAGATTTATACACCTTGGTCAAGAGAGAGCTATTACTGAAATGCAAGGATGGTTCTACATATGATAGATGATCAGTGTAATAGACAACATTAACAGCATGAGGGGGGGAAATACATGACTGTCTCAATGGATGCAAACCCCCCCCTCCCCCCCCACACACACATTTGACAAAATTCAACACCCTTTCATGATAAAAATACTCAACAAACTAGGAATGAAGGAAGCAGCATATATATAAATATATGTGAATAAAAACATGAATATGTACAGCAAACATCATACTCAATTTAGAAAGACTGGAAGCTATTCCTCTAAGATCAAGGACAAGATAGGGAGGCCCACTTTTGCCACCTCTGTTCTCCAAAGCACTGGAACCTCTGGGAAAGCAGATAGATAGTGAAAGAAATAAAAGGCATCCAAACTGGAAAGAAGTAAAATTATCTGTGTTCACAGGTGCTATCTTATTAAATGTAGAAAATCCTAAAAATTCTTAGGGA